>OY755246.1:71259282-71714470 GCA_963576725.1 Azorinus chamasolen
ACCGAACTGAAATAAGCCTGAAAGAAGTGAAAAAGCTAGTAAACAAAATGTTTAGGGAAGGTGCCATATCAAAAGAAATGAAACAGTATCTTATCCCAAAGTACTCCAGACCAGGTAAATTGAAAGGGAACCCTTAAATCCACAAACCAACTGCTCCTTTTAGAACAATAGTTAGTGGCATGGGTACTGCCACTGAGAGGTTAGCTGAGGTTGCTGAGCATGAACTTAGTGAATTTGTTGAAACTTCACCCAGCTACATCAGGGATACAACTGATTTTATTAACAAATTAAAAGAGATTAATGAACCACTTTCAGAAAATTGCATTCTGTTCTGTTTTGACGTAGCAAAGTTGTATCCATCAGTCCCAAAGAAAGAGGGACTAGATGCATGTATGGAAGGCCTTGCAAACAGAAGTGATCCGTTGATTGATACAGAAAATGTTCTTAAGATGATTCAAACAGTTTTAGACAACAACACATTTTCTTTTGGAGATAGCACTTTCATACAAAAAGATGGGGTGGCAATTGGTTCAAAATTAGGAAAGAATTTTGCTTGTTCATATATGAGGAAATGGGATGAAGAATTGATGTCACACAAAAAAGTGCCAATGTTTTACAAGAGATTCATTGATGATGGTTTCGGGATCTGGGATGGTACAGTTCAAGAACTGGAAGATTTTGCGAAACATGCAAACAGTATTCACCCGAATATTAGTATAGAGCTTAGATATGGTTTGGATCAGATAGAATTTCTGGATACTCTAGTTAAAATAGACAATGGTCATATATACACAGATATTTATGTAAAACCAACAGACAAACAGCTGTACCTTAATAATTCTTCCTGCCATCCTCCTAGTACAAAAAGGAGCATAGCATATGGTTTGGGACTAAGAATTAAGCGTATATGTGAAAGAGAATCGGACTATATTAGAGAAAGAAATAAACTCAAGGGTCAGTTAAGGAAGAGAGGATATAGTGGTAGGATGATAGAAAATCAGTTGGTAAGGGTGGATAAACTTGACAGATCTGCCACATTAGTAAAGAAACAAACAGTTAGATCTAACAGGAAAATGAATAGGGTCCCTTTAGTTTTGACGTATTCAAATCTGCTACCGAATATACATTACATTGTAAACAAACATTCAAAAGTTTTGCATCAATCAGACCGGCTTAAAGAAGTATTCCAACAACTGCCAATCGTAGCATTCAGGCGTGATAAAAATCTATGTGACACACTGGTGCATTCAAAAACTAACAGGATTGTTAGACCAAGCAATACAGTCTGTTCACAGGGTTGTGCTACTTGCAGTATTCTTGAAATGTCAAGTATAAGTGACACAAATAGGCAATCAGTTTACAATGTGTCAAGTAATATTAACTGTAGAGAAAGAAATGTAGTATATGCAATTAAATGCAGTAAATGCGATATAATGGTGTATGTCGGTGAAACTGAGAGAGAAATTCGGGAGAGAATGAAAGAACATTTGAGTGATGTGAGGCATGAGAGAGAGAAGCCAATAAATAGACATTTTGGAATCGGTGGTCATAGCAGTGATGATGTGAGATTTGTAGTTTTGAAACGGATGTTCCATGCATGTAGAACTGAAAGACAGATCCATGAAACTGATTGGATATGGAGGCTGAGAACCTACAGACCATTTGGCTGTAACATCAAAGAGGATAATGCGCTAATGCATGCATGACGTCGTTGCACCCATGACGTCATTTGATGACGTCATTTTGATGACGTCATGACATTTTAAAAAACAACCCAATGTCACCATGACGACGCTGGATCAACATTATTCTCTTTGATTTTATGGCTGAATGCATGTAACAAAAATGTGACGTGTATTTTGACATGATAATCTTTGACAAAGGCCCTTAGTGGTCGAAATATTAGATCAGAGCAGTTTAAGTATTTATGTATTATATTAATTCCCTATTTTGGAATATTTACTTCATTGTGAAATATTTGTGTAAAGTTTCATTTATATCATTTTAATAGTTTTCCCAGAAAACAACAAACTAAAAGTTGACAGACAAACAAAGCAACAAACACACAAAGTTCAAGGACCATAACTTTAGAATAAAATGACATATCACAAACCCTGCAATATATGTGAAAATATTAAGGTTAAACCATATAATTGTTTTTGAAGTAAATATCATTTCAAATGAAAAAGTTATGGCCATCCTCATATTTGCATAGATTTGCATTATTTTATTAAGTGCAAGGGCTATAACTCCGAAGCGACATATTAAATGAACCTCAGAATTGACTTAGCTTCAGGTCTTGATGCATTAAACAAGTGTGTGAAGTTTCATTAATATCTGTCAAACAGTTCTCCCAGAAAACAGCAGACAATCTATATGCATATATTTGTATTATTTTTTTAAGTAAATGGGCCATAACTCTGAAACGACAAATCAAATGAACCTCAGAATCGACTCAGCTTCAGATCTTGATGCATTAAACATTTGTGTGAAGTTTCATTAATGTCTTTCAAATAGTTTTTTCCAGAAAACAGCGGACAAACTATTTGCATGTATTTGTATTATCTTTTAAGGACAAGGGCCATAACTCTGAAACGAAAAATCAAATGATCCTCAGAATCAACTCAGCTTCAGATCTTGATGCATTAAACATTTGTGTGAAGTTTCATTAATATTTCTCAAATAGTTTTTCCAGAAAACAGCGGACAAACTATTTGCATTATCTTTCAAGGACAAGGGCCATAACTCTGAAACGAAAAATCATATGATCCTCAGAATCAACTCAGCTTCAGATCTTGATGCATTAAACATTTGTGTGAAGTTTCATTAATATCTCTCAAACAGTTTTCTCAGAAAACAGCGGACAAACTATTTGCATTATTTTTTAAGGACAAGGGCCATAACTCTGAAACGACAAATCAAATGAACCTCAGAATCGACTCAGCTTCAGATCTTGATGCATTAAACATTTGTATGAAGTTTCATTAATATTTCTCAAATAGTTTTTCCAGAAAACGGCGGACAAACTATTTGCATGTATAACGAACGGACGGACGGACAGGGCCACGCCAATATACGTCCACCTTTATTAGGTGGGCGTATAAAAATGGATGGAGCAAAATTCCCTTCTTTACTACCATGTTCACATGAAGGTTGCCGCTTTGCTTAAGAAATAATATAGAACTGGTTCTATGGCTTCTGTCATGGTAAAAAAATTCCTGGGTTCATATGCCATTATAAGAATCATGATTCATTATTCATGATGTCATTATTTCTTACATGTATATTCATGAGATAAAGGGTTAACCCTTTTCCTTCATATAAACGCCTCTTCACACAGAGTGGTACCAGATCAGATGGCTCCTGTAGAAGCTCTTCACACAGAGTGGTACCAGATCAGATGGCTCTATAAAAGCTCTTCACATATGGTACCAGATCAGATGGTTCCTATAGAAGCTCTTCACACAGAGTGGTACCAGATCAGATGGCTCCTATAGAAGCTCTTCACACATGGTACCAGATCAGATGGCTCCTATAGAAGCTCTTCACACATGGTACCAGATCAGATGGCTCCTATAGAAGCTCTTCACACATGGTACCAGATCAGATGGCTCCTATAGAAGCTCTTCACACATGGTACCAGATCAGATGGCTCCTATAGAAGCTCTTCACACATGGTACCAGATCAGATGGCTCCTATAGAAGCTCTTCACACATGGTACCAGATCAGATGGCTCCTATAGAAGCTCTTCTCACAGAGTGGTACCAGATCAGATGGCTCTATAGAAGCTCTTCACACATGGTACCAGATCAGATGGCTCCTATAGAAGCTCTTCACACAGAGTGGTGTCAGATCAGATGGTTCCTATAGAAGCTCTTCACACAGAGTGGTGTCAGATCAGATGGTTCCTATAGAAGCTCTTCACACAGAGTGGTACCAGATCAGGTGGCTCCTATAGAAGCTGTCTGATGAGGGTCTGCTCTATTTGCTTAGCAAATGATAACAAATCTGACTTTAGGGCTGTTCCAGGAAAAAGGGCCTTGGGGGGTAGGAACGACGATGAATTAAAATTTTGTGGGTGGGGGGTGATAAAGAGTTAAATTTGTGTTTGTGGGGGCGATATTTTCAATTGTAATTGTGTTGTATTGGGGGTTATTACATATTCCAATTGTAGGGGGGGGGGGGGGGGGGGGGGGGGGGGGGGGGGGGGGGGGGGGGGGGGGGGGGGGGGGGGGGGGGGGCAATTAAATACGGTAATTCAATCAGCATTCTGGGCACAAGATGCTATGTTTGGTGGGTGGGGGTGTAAAATGAACTAACAACGAAGTATCATGCAGATTCACTTATACATTCAGGACCTACCAAACATTCTTTGGTCTGACAGTCGAGCCGGAAATAAAACAGTTGAGCAGGAAATGCCACACAAAAATAAAACAGTCCGGCTAAAGCACAATACTAAACCCTTGTTTACACACAGTGAGTTACCCAGAGATTAGATCGGCGAAAATTTTAAAAGACATAGGGGCACTGATTTTGAAAACGTTTCTTCGATTCTATATCTAAATGAGACTGTCTGATCAAGATTAGTGTATTTTAATTAAATTTAAATCTAATGGAGACTGTTTTCATTGCATTTCTGACAAATGGTATCGGTTGTCTCATTGACAGAAAATTCTTCTATATCTTGCACACAGCCACAATTTTGGTCCTACTGAGGCTCCTGGAGTTTTGGAAACACTGGAACTTTACAATAAATAATTTTTGTCATCGAATTACATATAACAGAATAACAATATATGCTGTCAGTATGATTTGCATGCAGAAAACAATTTAGTTGCAAATGCTATATGCATAAAACAGCATATTCATATTTATAGTAAAACTTGTCAAAGTTTGAGAGGTAAAAACAAAAACTAGAAAGTACTCTTAAACCAGAAATTTCAGTTTTCTTGGTGGTGGGTCGCAAGTTAAATATAAATCTAGTGGCTGTGGGTATCCGACTTATTTTAATTCTCTCGTTTAGGGGGGGTAAAAAAAAAAAATTATGTTGGTGGTACCCCTATTTTTGGCTGGCAATCCTACCCCCCAGGCCTTTTTTCCTGGAACAGCCCTTAGTTATACCAATACCAAAATTTCCTGTGTGCATATTCCATTATAAAATTCAGCCGAGATATATTTCTTACATGAATATTCATTGGGTAACGGGTTAACCCTTTCCCTGTTCTATGTTTATTTAAAATATCAGTACCTCATAGACAAAATAGTTATAATGAAATATGGAAGGTAGAACATTATAGCCATTTTAGAAAGTAAACAAACAGAACGATCACATTCCATTAGCAAACAGAGCAGGTCTCCTATAGGAGCCATCTGGTCTGGGTCTACTCTGTCTGCAAATGCGTGAAAAGGTGTTTATATTAAGGAAAAGGTATCTCCTCAAACAGGTTGGGGATGGGTATGGTTGATATATAACAACAACATTTGACACTTATGATGATTTATACATACACAATGTTTAGACAACACTTGACACTTTTCCAGATTCACAAACATGCATTACAAAACAGTTCCAGAAGTAAATTATGATAAAGCAGAACAAAAACTGCATACAAGCAAAGAAATACAAATGCACCTATAACCAAAAAATAATTATGTTGAACAAAACAACAGCAAAAGCAGCACATAATAATACCATACCATTGGAGAGAAAACAGCACAGAATAATACTATACCATTGGAGAGAAAGCAGCACAGAATAATACCATTGGAGAGAAAACAATTGCAACAATCATTATACCCTGTACTCCATGAATATTTATGCAGGAAATAATGTTAATATTATTATTTTTATAATGGCACCATGAACAAGGGAATTCATAATGGCACCATGAACAAGGGAATTTATAATGGCACCATGAACAAGGGAATTTTTATCATTGGGCATGCAGAAACTGTAGAATAGTATCTATATATTTCTAAACAAGCATAACAGATCCCAATCAGACAGCTTCCATTGGAGCCATCAAATCCTGACCTACACTGTTTGCAAAGGCATTAAAATATGTCTATGGAGTAAAGGGTTTAAAAATGGATATCTTCCAAAAATACCTAAACTAATCTTTGTATGATTTTGCAATTTCATATCATTTTGTTCCATAAATCAGAAAGATACTTGTACTTGTGTAAATACTCCGATAAATAAATTTCGTATTTAACCCTTTAGTCAACAGATATAATTCTACAGTTTCTGCCATGGCCAAAAATTCCTGTGTCCATGTGCTATTATAATTAATATTCATGATGTCATTATTTCTTACACGAATAGTCATGGAGTAAAGGGTTAAAAAAGAAAACTGTCAGATTGTTTATAATTAAACGAAAAGTACCCTACCCCTGCAAAAACTATGAAAAAAGACCATGCAACAACATTAAAATACAGACGTAATTGGAAAACAGAAAAGCATGAATAATAGTATGGTATAGGCAAACATAGATCTAGATGAAAGGTTACTCGTGTCATATCAGGAGGCTATTTCATGTTGATGATACATTTCTGACATAAATATTCACGAAGTAATGGGTTAAGGTGAAAAAAATATATATCTGATATTGATTAGGTTTTTTTTTTAAAATCTTTTTTTTCTAATCTTACAAAAAGCCCAAAACAATCATACCTCTTGAATAACCAAGGCAATGAAATGGGTTTAAAATGTTCAAGATAATATGCAAATAATCATGCATAAAATCTGCTGCTGATCCCAGTTTAGTTGGTTTGAATGGGATAAAAAATATTCTTTTTAACAAAGCAATTCCTCTGGGCATGTGCTGTTTGATAGTTAAACCCATTCAATGCAAACAATAGTGCAGTAAAAGTGGAGACGAGTTCCATTACCAGATATAAACTGGATGTACTTCTACAAAGGTGAAACATAAGTCAATATTTATAATAAATATTAATTTCAAAAATGTCCCGTGCTTAAATTTCTAATGCACAAATTCAATGCACACATTTAAAACCACAATTGTGACATTTTCTCCAAGCTGTCACTAGTCAAGTATTATGTTGTTTCTGTTGCCATGTACATTGAGTAATACTGTTGCTATTGTATTGTTGTTGCTGTTGTATCGTTGTTGCTACTGTTTGTCATCTATTGTTGTTGCTTGTCATCAATTATTGCTGCTGTTCGTTGTCATCTATTGTTGTTATATTGTTGTTGCTGTTGTATTATTGTTGCTGTTGCTTGTCACATATTGTTGTTGCTATTGTATTATTGTTGCTGTTGCTTGTCATGACATATGTAATGGTTGTTCAACTTTTTCTCTATAGAGATGCCTTTGCAAACAGTGTATTCATAGATCAGACGACTCGTGTAGGAGCCATCTGATCTTGGTCTACTCTATTTGCTGATATCTTACAGATGGTCTACTGGTTGCCATGACAATGAATTTCTTTATTTTTTAATACAAGAATTAAAATAATGGTTATAAGGAGAGTCATACACACAAAGTTTTAATTAATATCATGCACTAATAGGTTTCACATAGTTGTTTTGCTATTTTATCATCTAGTATCTAGCCTTGTACACAAAGAGCATACTGCATAAGAGGATTTTTTCGTGGGACGCAAATTTTACGAATCTACCTCAAACTGATTTTTCGCGTCTTTATCAATCGCGGAAAAACGGTTTGAAAATCAATTTTCCTTGAAAACAAAATATAATTCTTTATCATCTAATGATGCTGTCTTGTATCTTGCCAGTAACTTGCCAGTAAAACAATCGTTGCAAATGGTGCATTCTAAACTAAGGGAAGTAACTCTGATAATGAGAGTGAAGTACATGTACAGGTATACCAATTAACATGTCGTTTTACAAACTAAATAAAATTCACTCATTTGCGCATGTTGTTGGTTAAATAGTTTGAATAATTATCTGACACCAGTGATTGTTCAAACACAAAACACTGTAATTTATCTGTGTCGTGATCACCGGGCATACATTGTCGGCTTTAGATCTGTTAAGACTGAGAGGTGTGACTTCGATACAAACACCCTTAATTACATGCAAACAGACACTTTGGGGACAGAAATGACTTCGACTTACAGAAATAGTAGTCAGTTTCAAATCACTTTTAAAATAAAAAGTTGAAACTTTACTAAAACTTCGTAAAGGTTTAGTGAAAGTTTGACAGAAACAAGAGGCGCTCACCTGAGATAACCCCAGGGCGGGGCCATTTTTGACCCAGAAGTCATCATTTATACAACCTTGGTAGAGAACCACAAGGCAAAGCAGCAAGATTTTTAAAGGACTATGTAAAACTGATAAACCCCAAGGTGGGGCCATTTTGGCCTGGGGATCATAATTTGAACAATCTTGGTTGAGGACTATTAACTAATGATATATACCAAATATCAAAGGTCTGGGCATTTTAGTTTCAGAGAAGAAGATGGTTAATGAGCCTGGGGGGCAGGGCCATTTTCGACCCAGGGGTTATAATTTGAACAATCTTTGTAGAGGACCATTAGATCATGCTACATACAAAATATTAAAGCTCGAGGCTTTCATATTCAGAGAAGAAGATATTCCTATGAAAACTGATAAGGGCCATTTTCGACCCAGGGGTTATGATTTGAACAATCTTTGTAGAGGACAATTAGATGATGCTACATACCAAATATCAAAGGTCTAGGCCTTACTGTTTCAGAGAAGAAAATTTCTAAAGATTTTCCTATGAAAAACTGATAAGCCCTGAGGCAGGGCCATTTATGGTCCGGGATCAAAATTTGAACAAATTTGTTGAGGACCATTAGATCATGTTACATACCAAACATGAAAGGTCTAGGCCTTACAGTTTCAGAGAAGACGATTTTATAAAAAAAAAATCCTATGAAAAACTGATAAGCCCTTAGGCAGGGCCATTCTTGGTCTGGGGTTCATAATTTGAACAATCTTTGTAGAGGACCATTAGATCATGCTACATACCAAATATCAAAGGTCTAGACCTTACAGTTTCAGAGAAGTTTTTTAAGATTTTCCTATGAAAAACTGATAAGCCTATGGGTGGGCAATTTTTGGTCCGGGGTCATAATTTGAACAATCTTTGTAGGGGACCTTTGTAGAGGATCTTTGCAGACCATGCTACATACCAAATATCAAAGGTCTAGACTTTACAGTTTCAGAGAAGAAGATTTTTAAAGAGTTTCCTATGAAGAACTGATACGCCCTTTGGCAGGGCCATTTTTGGTCCTGGGGTCATAAATAATTCCTTCCTCCCTAGCCACTGATGCTTCTGACAAAATTTGGTTAAAATCAGGTTAGCAGTTTCAGAGGAGATGTCGTTTGAAAATGTGGACGGTCGCCTGACAGATCGCGGTCACAATAGCTCATCTTAAGCCTTCGGCTCAGGTGAGCTAAAAAGCAAGCCATATTTGAGTGAGAACTTGCCAGTGATTTCACTGCTATTGTGCTTAATTAACGGTATCTATAAATACTCCGTTACCAAACTGGAACAAATTCTTCTTTCATACCTGTTTCTGTATTATGTAATCATGCACACAGCATGGGCTAAGGATATACAGACTGTGTCAACTGGCAGCGAACGATGTTTATGTTTATCGTCTGTCAAAATTTTGTCGTCTGTTGTATGGGGAGAGAAAGGAAGGAATTTTTAGCAGATTATATTTACGTGTGTTTGATGGACACGCAAAAATTTCCTTCACGCTAAAAAACACTTATACTGTATTAACACAGGTAACTGTTGAATTAGATCTATATTACTCAATAGGCAAACAGAGCAGATCCTGATCAGATGGTTTCTACAGGAGTTTTCCTACAAGTGAGCTAACAATATTAACAAGACTGACAGCTTTGTATTTCATTCTGTTTCTATAATCTTCCAAACTAAACGACAGTCACTATTGAAGGCCCTTCTTTAAAGACTGCTATGTCTCTAGATACATGTTCAACCACCAGGTTGAGCTAGGAGTCCAAATTCTCCTGAGATTTCAGGTAGTCCTTGTACTTCTTCTCCTGAGCCTCATACGTCTTAGTCAGCTTCTTCAGGGCAGACTTGGTCAGCTCTTTGCCATCCTTGTCATGAGTTGGCATGCCCTGAGAAATACAAAAGAACATATCCTAACTAGAATTGTTTTTGATACAAAATCTGATGTTTCCCCCAGCATGTGGACAAAAGTCCCATAACTCTGCAGAACATCATCAAACCGGAAAAGGAATAAACTATGCACAACTAGGCATGGTTCTGATCAATCCTATGAAGTTTCATGAAAATCCGACCAATGATTTTGGAGAAAAGGTCCCATATCTCTGCAGATTTTGTATACTGAAATTCTTTGATTCATGTTGTCATGTTGTTACTTTGTACATTGAAATTCTTTGATTCATGTTATCCATGTGCACTTTGTATACTGAAATTCTTTGATTCATGTTGTCATGTTGTTACTTTGTACATTGAAATTCTTTGATTCATGTTGTCCATGTGTACATTGTATATTGATTTGTTTTGTTTTTTTATTCAAAATCTATTTTCAGCTCAAGTGACCTACTTATGCAATGGACTGGAACAATTTATATAAATTTGATAGAGAGTCATCTGTTGATCATTCTTATGAAATTTGATGTAAATCCATTCAATGTTTTAAGAGAAGATGTCATTCAAAGAAATTGTTCATTAAAATCTATTTTAAGCACATATGATCTACTTATGTGGTGGACCAGATTGATTTATAAAAAGAGCTCCATCTGTCGGAGCAGTATCGCCGGAAGTATGTGCTGAGACCCTGACATTTAGCCAACTGACCTCAAAATCAATAGGGGTCATCTACTTGCCATGTCAAACCTCCCTACTAAGTATGAGGACAGCACATCCAATAGTTATCAAGTTATTGAGTTGACAATATTTTTTAGTTGAAGGTCACTGTGACCTTGAACTTTGACCTACTGACCTCAAATCAATAGGGGTCATCTACTGACCATGATAAACCTCCCTACTAAGTATCAAAACAGCACACCTAATAGTTATTAAGTTATTGAGTAGACAATATATTTTAGTTAAAGTCAGTGACCTTGACCTTTCACCAAATGACCTCAAAATCTATAGGGGTCATCTACTGGCCATGACAAACCCCCTACTAAGAATGAAGGCAGCACTCCTAATACTTATCAAGTTAATGAGCTGACATGTTTTTTTATTGAAAGTCAGTGACCTTGACCTTTGATCAACTGACCTCAAAATCAATATACTAGCCATGACCAACCTTCCTACTAAGTATGAAGACAATACATCTAATATTCATCAAGTTTTTGAGCAGACAAGATTTTTTAGTTGAAAGTCACTGCGACTGACCTCAAAATCAATACGGGTCATCTACTGGCCATGACCTACCTCCCTATTGTATATGAGGACTGTACCCCTAATAGTTGTCAAGTTATTGAGTGGACAAAGATGTGTCTAACAGACGGACAGATAGATGGACATTCTAACAGATTGAACCTTGTGGGACTTTTCTTTTGTTTAAAAAAGACACACAAGTCGAAAAATAGACCTACAAGTAAAGGAAGAACAAAAGATCTCTTGTTCTCATAGTCCCATGAGAGACAGACAGAGGTACTTAAGGAATGAGCCTTCTGTGACTTTCTTTGTTTTGTTTAAAACAGACAAACAAGACAAGAAAATAGTCACACAAGTAAAGGAAGAACAAAAGATCTTTTGTTCTCACAGTCACACAAGTATATCTACATCCGCCTGGACAGGCGGACAAGCGCCATAACCATAATATGACCAAAGTTACTTTCTGGCGTATAAAAATCTAATGAAGTGTCCTCTGCTGATTATTCTAGTGAAATTTGATGGAAATTCATTAAACAGTATAAGAAAAGATGTCATTTAAATGAATTTTCAATTAAAATCTATTTTAGCACCCATGGCCTTCTTATGTAGTGGACTGGAACAGTTTATACAAACTCATAGAGGGTTACCTACAGATCATAACTCACAGAGGGTTACCTACAGATCATGACTCATAGAGGGTTACCTACAGATCATAACTCATAGAGGGTTACCTACAGATCATAACTCATAGAGGGTTACCTACACATCATAACTCATAGAGGGTTACCTACAGATCATAACTCATAGAGGGTTACCTACAGATTATGACTGGAAACTCAATAAGTGGTTAAGAGGACATGTCATTTAAAAATATTGTCAGCTGAAATCTGTTTTAGTTCCCTTGACCTATTTATGCAGCGGACCAGAACAATTTGGTGAGAAGCCAGTCACTGGTTTATGAAGAGATATTGTTCAAAGATATATGTTGCAAATCTATTTTTAGCTACAGTGATCTATTTGGAAGGCAATGGAACGGAATCTTGAAGGTTCATCTGAAAATCATTCTCTAGGAATTTGGTGGAAATGCTGTCAATGATTTATGAGATGTTGCTTAATGAAACTGCTTTTTAAAATCTATTTTTAGCTCTTGCGAACTAATTATGCAGTGGACCAAAACGATTTATACAAATCTGATAAAGGGTCACCTGCACCTGTAAATTTTGGTGAAAATCCAGTCAGAGGTTTAGGAGATTGAAATTGTTGATGATGAACGAAGGTCACAAGGTGATCCCAATAGCTCACCTTGGATTTTGTGAGCTAAAACAAGACAGATCAGCTTAACAATTTATTCCTTTGAAGAATATATTTACCTCATTCACCTCATTTCAACTTTAAGGACTTCCTCTAACCTAAACCTTTGGGTCTCAATATTGATATGTTCCTAATCATTTCCATGTTTAATATTAATGTAAGGAATAATTACATCATGAATAATTATTAGTTTTTATGATGGCATATGTACACAAGATGTTTTGACTAAGGCAGAAACTGTAGAATTATATAGATATTATTTAATAAGCTAACAGAGGAGACCCTGATCTGATGGCTCCTATAGGAGTTGTCTGATCTGGGTCTACTCTGTTTGCAAATTCATAAAAAGACATTTAAAGATGGGAAAGGGTTAACAGTGTATGTACAATACAGTCAAACAGTAAAGATTGATATAATTGGAAATGTTCAGTTTACTTTAAATTTCTATTCTAGTAATTGTGTCAGTATTAATTCTTTTGCTGACACTGGTGAATCTCTAATAAACTTCGCAAATACTTTGTACTGTATCTAGTAGCCCAGCTTCTCAGCGAGATGAAAACTGAAGAAACTGAAAGAAACTACACATTGAAATCTAAAGCAGATGATAACCTTAGTAGCTAAAGGATCAACGAGACACTTTGTTACATATTCTAAGTTTCACACAAAATGCATCAAACAAACACATGACAACAGTCATTGTGTTAACCTACCTTTTCATCAAACTTGGAGTACTTGTCGGTCTCAGATAGGAACATTTCTGATGGAGGTATTTTCTTCTGAGCTTCTTTGGCTGCCTTTTCTGCCTCTGCTTTCTGTTTCTTCATTTCTTTCTCTCTCATTTTGGCTTGTTCCATCTGAAACAGAAGAGAGTCACAGAATTCCTGAAACTGCTTCATTCATTATACTGTGATGTTTTAACCCTTTACTGCTTTTCTCTGCATTTGCAAACAGAGTTTGCTCTGTTTGCTTATGAAATAATATACATATGATTTTATAGTTTTTATGCCAGGGTCAAAAAGTCCAGTTTTCATGTGTAATTATAAAAGTTCTATATAAACTCTAACTACTATCCATGATGTCATTATTTCTTACATGAATATTCATGATGTCATTATTTCTTACATGAATATTCATGGAGTAAACTTTAAAACTTTAGCTTCAGGATCTCTCAATTGTATTGTATGTTATTACCTTTACTGAAAATTCCTTTAAAAGATCGTCAAGAAAACTCAGTTTTCAGTTATACATTCACTACGGTGATGCGTCTTTATAAGTTTGATGTCTGGATTTTTACTTATCCCTGAACTTCATACATACACACTTTTACTCATTTGCAACCAGAGTAGACCCACATCAGACAGCTCCTGCAGGGTCTGCTCTGTTTGCTTATGGAATATTATAGATCTAATTTTACATTTTTACCCGGGATAACATATTCCATGATTCATATGCCTAAAAAAAAAATTCAGTTATCATTTATGATGTCATTATTTGTCAGATGAATATTCATGAAGACAATGTTTATGGTAAAGTAGTTTTCAGTGTTTATTTTTGTTCAGCCTGAAATTACAGTATTAACTAAATGGTCATGTTGTAAAAACATATGGTTTTCATTACCTTGAGTTTTTCCTCTCTTTCTCGCAGCAAAGTATCCCTGTCTACGAGCTTGATGACTGGGGGTTGACCTTCTCGGTCCTCTAGTCGCACACCGAGGTTAGGTAGGACATCGTCCCTAATACTGTCACACAGCTTTAACACTGGGGGTACTGTATACAAAAACATACAAGACAGTGTAACCCTTCACACAAAACAGGTTGTAATCACTATAAAGACAGGGAAACCCTTCACACAAAACAGGTTGTAATCACTTATAAAGACAGGGAAACCCTTCACACAAAACAGGTTGTAATCATTATAGGTTGTAATCACTATAAGACAGGGAAGCCCATCATACAAAACAGGTTGTAATCATTATAAAGACATGAAAACCCTTCATACAAAACGGGTTGTAATCATTATAAAGACAGGGAAACCCTTCATACAAAACAGTTTGTAATCACTATAAAGATGGGTAACTCTTCATACAAAACAGGCTGTAATCACTATAAAGACAGGGAAACCCTTCACATGATAACCCCTCCTTATTACTCCTATGCAAACAGTAAACCTGATGGAGCTGTCTGATCAGGGTCTGCATTGCATGCTCATGTCACAAATCTAGTTTTCTACAGTTTGCTTTGGCAATAAATATCCTTACTTTATATATTTTAACTGATATTGATAGCAGCCAGTGTCTTGCTGGAATATTCATCATGTAAAGGGTTAACAAACAGTATCACATCTGGATCTACACTGCTTATAACAGTATCACATCTTGACCTACACTACTTATAATTTATAACAGTATCACATCTGGATCTACACTGCTTATAACAGTTTCACATCTGGATCTACACTGCTTACAACAGTATGACATCTGGATCTACACTGCTTACAGCAGTATCACATCTGGATCTACACTACTTACAACAGTATCACATCTGGATCTACACTGCTTACAGCAGTATGACATCTGGATCTACACTGCTTATAACAGTATCACATCTGGATCTACACTGTTTACAGCAGTATCACATCTGGACCTACACTGCTTACAACAGTATCATGACATCTGGATCTAAACTGCTTACAGCAGTATCACATCTGGATCTACACTGCTTACAGCAGTATGACATCTGGATCTACACTGCTTATAACAGTATCACATCTGGATCTACAGTGTTTACAGCAGTATCACATCTGGACCTACACTGCTTACAGCAGTATCACATATGGATCTACACTGCTTTACAACAGTATCACATCTGGATATACACTGCTTACAGCGGTATGACATCTGGATCTACACGGCTTATAATATATAACAGTATCACATCTTGTTCTACACTGCTTATAACAGTATCACATCTGGATCTACACTGCCTTACAACAGTATCACATCTGGACCTACACTACTTACAAGTTATAACAGTATCACATCTGGATCTACACTGCTTTACAACAGTATCACATCTGGATCTATACTACTTACAACAGTATCACATCTGGAACTACACTGCTTACAGCAGTATCACAACTGGATCTACACTGCTTACAGAGGTGTCACATCTGGATCTACACTGATTACAAAGGTATCAAGCCTTTGCCCTATGTGATGAAACAGTTCACTGCTGCATATTCAGAGTGCAATCTTCACTCACTGTATACATTTTAGTACACACATTCTCAAGGGTACAATGACTGCATTCTGCCAATTAGAAATTAAAAGTGCAAACAGTGCAGACCCTGATCAATAAACTCCTACAGAAACCCAATGATCTGGATCTGAGCTGATTCCTTTTCAGGTTACTGGTCTGTATCACAGTATGAATTAAAAGGTCAGCACACATACCTTTCTCAGCAATTGCTACTTTTCTCACATCCTCCCTGAATTCAGCAAATGCTGTCAGATATGGCATAACAGTCTCCTCCACCTGACAAGCACAAGACAAATCTTAACCATTTACTTCATAAACCAAGCATATTTACACACCTGCATACAGCGCAGACCCAGATCACACAGCTCCTATAGGAGCTCTCTCATTAGGGTCTGCTCTGCTTTCATATGAAATAATATAGAGCTGGTTCTACAGTTTCTGCCATAGAAAAAAATCCCCTTGTTAATAAATGCCATATAAATTTTCAGCTAATTACATGAATACTTATCTGGTAAAGGATTGGTGTAAAGTTAGGTGCCCATGTTTTCCTTTTCTTTAGTAAATGTTCCTTTTCAGTAGATTTATTCTAGAAGGCTGGGTCTAAAAATAGCCTATGAGGTAATTTGTCCAAAAATAGCCTATGGGGGATAATGGGTAAATATTCCCATATACAAATTTAAACATTGATTGGGCTGCGAAAGCAGCCCAACATTATACGGCTTTGAATTTTGCCCATGCGTTTCCGCGGTCCTGTGTTTCTATAAATGCCAATCTTTTTAATAAATATGGTTTACTGTGAGACAAGTTTTTATTTATGTATATTCATTTATTTTATTTATTTTCATTCATATATTTTTCTCAGCATATTTTGGTCGGGGATATTTCTTTCTTTTCTGCCATGACCCAGTTTCAGTGAAAATGCTAGTGAATTAGGTATAAATGATTAAAATCACTTTCCCAGGCATAGCTGTCAGCGTGGTCCAAGGGTTATAACGATGGACTAGGAAACGTGAGGTCGTGGGTTCGATCCTCGGTGGAAGCTGAATTGTTTTTTTTCTCTCATATTTTCTTAGCACCCTTAGTATATGTGCTTTTGGTTTAAAATCATTTTGTACATAAAAATGTAAGACCTTTGTTTGCATTTTGGCTTTGTTAAAGTTATTTAGCTGAGACCTTTTACTCGTGGTTTTGTTGACCATTGTGAATTTGAATTTGCTTCAACTTAACTGTATAATTATCTTATACTAACCTGTTCTTAATTTGGGGACACAATAAATAAAAAAGTTAATGGGCATTGAGTCGACCTATCGGAATAATTTCATGTAGACTGTAAGTATGGGAGTTTGTATGCCTTGTGAACATCACTTAATGTGATAATGGTTTCTACGTCAGTGTGTTTCAGCAAATGAATAACATTGATCTGTGACGTAATGTGTATTATTGGTGTCAAACACAGGTATTATGCATCATGGCTCATTAAAACATTCCCCTGTTTCTGCTACATGTATTAATTCATACAGAACAGTCATGTTTTCCCAATATTGCTCCCTCTTTTTCTTCTATCCTGCTTAAATACATGTTACGCAGCCATTTTACGCTTGCGTAAAACCTTGCTTGTCTTTATTTAAGGAGTTCTGCTTAAGGTTACAGATTCCGCAAGACAAGAAGACAAAAACACCAATATTTTTATAAAGCAATGCTTCAACATTTCTTTCCTGGAAAAAAAACAACACCTAAAATTCTATTAAGCCCAGTAAGACTCTCTGCACTTATAAACCAATACACTGTTTACAAAACAAGTTCAAAGGAAAAACCATATGATATCCATTGACAGCACTGATACAAAACATAGAAGCCAGAACAGAATGCATACAAAATAATGGTTTCATGGGTGTCAAGGTTTATTATCAGATAAATATATTTCACCAACTACAAACTTACCAAATTAAAGTTAAATATCATATATTACACATTTTTACATAAATACTTAAACTGCTCTGATCTAATATTTCGACCACTAAGGGCCTTTGTCAAAGATTATCATGATAATCTTTGACAAAGGCCCTTAGTGGTCGAAATATTAGATCAGAGCAGTTTAAGTATTTATGTATTATATTAATTCCCTATTTTGGAATATTTACTTCATTACACATTTTTGTTCAGTTATTTTCATCATTCAACCATTATGTTGCAAACAGCTTAGATCCAGATCAGATGCAGAGTAACTTGGTGTCTAATCAGGATTCAAGCTCTTTGTCTCTTCATCAATTTTTTCTCTAAACCTGTAACAAATCTGAAGAAGATTGAAATTGCAGCATATTAAAGTTTAACCCTCTTCTTCATATAAATACCTTTTCACGTATTTGCAAACAGAACAGACCCTGATAAGATGGCTCCTATATGATCCTATATCAGGGTCTGCTCTGTTTGCTTATTGATATAATATAGGTCTGATTCTACAGTTTCGGAAATGGCCAAAACTTCCTGTGTGCATATGCTATTATAAAAATTCACTTCATGAACATGTTTTAACATAATCCAAACTACAGTAGTTCACTTTAAGATCATGTTTCATTAGGATCCAAACTACAATAGTTCACTTCATGATGATGTTTTTCAAATATTATGAGAGAAAACCTCACTATAGATATCAATTAATGTAATTAATACTCCCACTCAAGCATGTGTCAGAAGATGTGATAATTTGATTAATAAAGGGGCCATAACTCTGTAAAATATGCATTCAGAACATTGTGTCAATATGCACCTCTCCTCTTGATGACGAAACTTCATTTGTGGGGTCATTAAAACAGACTGGCATTTTGGACATTTATATGGGGGAGGGGGAGGGGGCTGCTACATGTTACCAAGTACTCACATTGACACTTTCTGCTGCTGGGGGGTGGAGGGGGCTGCTACATGTTACCCAGTAACTCACATTGACATTTTCTGTTGCTGGGGGGATGAAAAGGGGGAGGTGGCTGCTACATGTTACCAAGTACTCACATTGACATTTTCTGCTGCTGAGGGGAGTGGAGGGGGTGGGGTGGGGGGCAGGGGCGGCTGCTACATGTTACCCAGTACTCACATTGACATTTTCTGCTGCTCGGGGACTGAAGGGGGAGGGGCTGCTACATGTTACCCAGTACTCACATTGACATTTTCTGCTGCTGGGGGGAGTGGAAGGGGAGTGGGGAGGGGGCAGCTACATGTTACCCAGTACTCACATTGACATTTTCTGCTGCTGGGGGGAGTGGAGGGGGAGGGGAGCAGCTACGTGTTACCCAGTACTCACATTGACATTTTCTGCTGCTGGGGGAGTGGGAAGGGGGAGGGGCTGCTACATGTTACCCAGTACTCACATTGACATTTTCTGCTGCTCGGGGACTGAAGGGGGAGGGGCTGCTACATGTTACCCAGTACTCACATTGACATTTTCTGCTGCTGGGGGGAGTGGAAGGGGAGTGGGGAGGGGGCAGCTACATGTTACCCAGTACTCACATTGACATTTTCTGCTGCTGGGGGGAGTGGAGGGGGAGGGGAGCAGCTACGTGTTACCCAGTACTCACATTGACATTTTCTGCTGCTGGGGGAGTGGGAAGGGGGAGGGGCTGCTACATGTTACCCAGTACTCACATTGACATTTTCTGCTGCTGGGGGAGTGGGAAGGGGGAGGGGCTGCTACATGTTACCCAGTACTCACATTGACATTTTCTGCTGCTGGGGGGGGGGGGGGGAGGAGTGGAAGGGGTGGGGAGGGGGGGCTGCTACGTGTTACCCAGTACTCACATTGACATTTTCTGCTGCTGAGGGGAGTGGAGGGGGTGGGGAGGGGGGGGGCTGCTATGGTTACCCAGTACTCACATTGACATTTTCTGCTGCTGGGGGAGTGGGAAGGGGGAGGGGCTGCTACATGTTACCCAGTACTCACATTGACATTTTCTGCTGCTGGGGGAGTGGGAAGGGGGAGGGGCTGCTACATGTTACCCAGTACTCACATTGACATTTTCTGCTGCTGGGGGGGGGGGGGAGTGGAAGGGGTGGGGAGGGGGGGGGGGGCTGCTACGTGTTACCCAGTACTCACATTGACATTTTCTGCTGCTGAGGGGAGTGGAGGGGGTGGGGAGGGAGGGGGGTGGGGGCTGCTATGGTTACCCAGTACTCACATTGACATTTTCTGCTGCTTCTCCTCCTTCTACAGAAAACCAGTCCTGACCAGTCACTGCTCCAAACACCTGAAACAAACAACAGTCTCTAAATGTCGCTTACCATAAATTGGCTTCAACTCTTTCCCTGTTCTATATTTAGTCCAAATTTCAATACCTGCTGAATATTCATGGACAAAATAGTTATAATGAAATATGGAAGGTCCTTGTAGCCATTTTAGAAACAAGAGATGTTTGTAAAACATGTATACCCCCCAGACCCCCTGACCTTTGATCTAGTGACCTCAACTATAGAGGTCATCTAGCGGTCATGACTAATCACCACAGCAACTTTGAAGATCCTAAGCCAAACCACTGATCATTTATTCATCTGAAATCATTTCACAAGTTAAGGTCATGGTGACCTTGACCTTTGACCTCAACAACTATAGTTTAAAGTTTGAAGATCCCGAACCAAACCATTGAGCAGTTATTAATTGGAAACCATTTCATCAGTTAAGGTTATGATGACCTTGACCTTTGACCTAGTTACCTCAAAATCAATAGGGGTCATCTAGTTGTCATGACCAACCACCACAGCAAGTTTGAAGATCCTAAGCCAAACCCTTGAGCAGTTATTGATCGCAAACCATTTCACCAGTTAAGGTCATGTGATCTTGACCTTTGACCTAGTGACCTCAAAAATAATAGGGGTTATCTATTGGTCATGACCAACCACCACAGCAAGTTTGAAGATCCTAAGCCAAACCCTTGAGCAGTTATTGATCGCAAACCATTTCACCAGTTAAGGTCATGGTGACCTTGACCTTTGACCTAGTGACCTAAAAAACAATAGGGCTCATCTAGTTGTCATGACCAACCACCTACGCAAATTTGAAGATCCTAAGCCAAACCCTTGAGCAGTTATTGATCAGAAACCATTTTACAAGTTAAGGTCATGGTGACCTTGACCTTTGACCTAATGACCTCAGATACAATAGAGGTCATCTAGTTGTCATTACCAACCACCACAGCAAATTTGAAGATCCTAGGCCAAATCCTTGAGCAGTTATTGATCGCAAACCATTTCACCAGTTCAGGTCATGTGATCTTGACCTTTGACCTAGTGACCTCAAAAATAATAGGGGTTATCTATTGGTCATGACCAACCACCACAGCAAGTTTGAAGATCCTAAGCCAAACCCTTGAGCAGTTATTGATCGCAAACCATTTCACCAGTTAAGGTCATGGTGACCTTGACCTTTGACCTAGTGACCTAAAAAACAATAGGGCTCATCTAGTTGTCATGTCCAACTACCGCAGCAAGTTTGAAGATTCTAAGCGAAACCCTTGAGCAGTTATTGATCAGAAACCATTTGACCAGTTAAGAGCATGGTGACCTTGACCTTTGACCTAGTGACCTAAAAAACAATAGGGGTCATCTAGTTGTCATTACCAACCATCACAGCAAATTTGAAGATCCTAGGCCAAATCCTTGAGCAGTTATTGATCGGAAACCATTTCACCCTTTAAGGTCATGGTGACCTTGACCTTTGACCTTGTGACCTAAAAAACTATAGGACTCATCTAGTTGTCATGACCAACCACCTAAGCAAATTTGAAGATCCTAAGTCAAACCCTTGAGCAGTTATTGATCAGAAACCATTTTAACAGTTAAGGTCATGGTGACCTTGACCTTTGACCTAGTGACCTCAAAATCGATAGGGGTCATCCAGTGGTCATGACCAACTACCACAGCAAGTTTGAAGATTCTAAGCAAAACCCTTGAGCAGTTATTGATCGCAAACCATTTAACCATTTAAGGTCATGGTGACCTTGACCTTTGACCTAGTGACCTAAAAATCAATAGGGGTCATCTAGTGGTCATGACCAACCACCACAGCAAGTTTGAAGATCCCAAGCCAAACCCTTGAGCAGTTATTGATCGGAAACTATTTCACCATTTTAGGTCATGGTGACCTTGACCTTTGACCTAGTGACCTCAAAAACAATAGGGGTCATCTACTTGTCATGACCAACCACCACGGCAAGTTTGAAGATTCTAGGCCAAGTCGTTTATTAGTTATCATTCGGAAACCATCGATCTACCGACCGACCGACCGACATGTGCAAAGCAATATACCCCCATTTTTTCAAAAGGGGGGTATAATAAAGCAACAGATCCATCAAATTCCATTAGCAATCACAGTAGACCTTGATCTGATGGCTCCTCTTGGAGCTAATGTCTTTTCTGTGTGCAAATGCGTGAAATGGCGTTTATATGAAGGAAAGGGTTAAAGTGCAAACAGACAAGCTAAACATATGTATTTGATTTACATCACTAACCATGTGTTCTCTTTTGTAGTGAATTTGCGCTTTACTCAGTACAGTATATAGGGCTTTACTCAGTATTGTACATATGGACCAACCCATGAACACTTTGTATATAAGTATCATTCTGATTAAATGTGCGCTTAAACCTTTACAGCATGAATATTTATGCTCATTACAATACTAATTCAATCAAGAATACAAAACAAGTGACTTTACTGCCATGGAATAAAGTAGAGCATGTGTAACATATAAGCAAACAGAGCAGACCCTGATCAGATAGCTGTTGCAGTCAGTAGCTATTGCAGTCAGTAGCTGTTACAGTCAGTAGCTGTTACAGTCAGATGGCTGTTACAGTCAGTAGCTTTTACAGTCAGATAGCTGTTACAGTCAGATAGCTGTTACAGTCAGTAGCTGTTAGTCAGATAGCTGTTACAGTCAGTAGCTGTTAGTCAGATAGCTGTTCCAGTCCGACAGTCGGTAGCTGTTACAGTCAGTAGCAGTTACAGTCAGATAGCTGTTACAGTCAGTAGCAGTTACAGTCAGATAGCTGTTACAGTCAGTAGCAGTTACAGTCAGATAGCTGTTACAGTCAGTAGCTGTTCCAGTCAGTAGCAGTTAGTCAGTAGCTGTTACAGTCAGTAGCAGTTACAGTCAGATAGCTGTTACAGTCAGTAGCAGTTACAGTCAGATAGCTGTTACAGTCAGTAGCTGTTTGATCTTGGTCTTCTCTGTTTGCGTAAAAAGGTGGGTTTATGGGGAAAAGACTTAAATGACAAGCTCCAATTCCTATCGTCTGTGCTATCCTATCGTCTGTGCTATCCTATCGTCTTAACAAGTTTTGTTTTTTTTAAAAAGTAATCGCTGTTCAACACTCTAAGCAATTGTCATCTGTGAAATTTGTTGACTGCTTCCATGCTTAAAGTTCATATTTCTTGTCTGAACACACAATATCATCAAACAGTTGGGATCTTGATGAGATGCCATGTTGCTTAGTGTCTCCTCTGGATCTAAAGTGTTGGCAAAAGCTGTCACATGTTCACCAGTACAGAGTTTAAGGTTAAATGTTGAAATTAAGTCCTAGACATTATTAATAAATTTTGTTTGGCAACACAATAAGACATACAGTGCAGACCCTGTTATTCAACCGTTATCCTTTAAATGTGAACTAGCATTTGCAACCAGTGTAGACCCAGATCCTGAAGGAGCAGTCTCATCAGCGTTTCATTGCTTGTCATTGAAATCCACTTGTAAACTATACCCTTTCACACTGAATGGATTCTATCATTAAACAATGTTGGACCATTCCATGTATTTGTAAATTAGTCCCATTCTGAAATACCAACCTGGAACATCTTCAAGATGTAGGTTCCTATATTTTCCAGTAGTTTCCTGTTCAGCTGACGTTTGGGCTGCACCTCTGATACATAAATGTTAGCAGCCTTTATCAGATCTCGAAGAATCTCCAAACTTCGCTTTGTGTCTATGGAATCTAAAAAAGGCAAAGAGAAAAAATAACACATACAGACTGAGAGTCCCCTGTGAGACGGATATGTTGGCTATGTGTGACCTTGAATCTTGAGACCGACAAGGTTGTTGGAACAAATACATCTGCAGAATTACATGTATTGGACCTATAAGCTGATACAGATACCTTTTGGAGCTATGGCAAACACAGTAGAACCAGGGGCCATCTAATCAGGGTCTGATCTGTTTGCTTAAAGAATACTACAGATCTGTTTCTACGATTTCTACTATGGTCAACAGTTTCTGTGTACATGTAAGTTTCAATAACTGCACTGCAACCATACACCATCCAGCCAGGAAGAAAAGGGCTAAACGTATACATGTAAGTTTCAATAACTGCACTGCAACCATACACCATCCAGCCAGGAAGAAAAGGGCTAAACGTATACATTTTGACAGATAAGAAAGTTTGCTTGTTTCCACAAAGTGGACATATTAGGATAATAACTCTCGATACAGGTTAGACATCGATTACAGATAATGCATTGATTAAAGATGAGATATCAATTACAAATGAGACATCAATTATGGATAAGACATTGATTATGAGACATCGATTACAGATGGGACATCGGTTACAGGTGAGACATTGGTTACAGATGAGACAATGATTAGATGAGACAATGATTAGATGAGACAATGATTACAGATGAGACAATGATTACAGATGAGCCATAATGATTACAGATGAGACATAATGATTATAGATGATTCAACTTGATGTCTAGTACTCTGACTACAGGTGAGATTCAACTTGATTTCTGATCAGGATCCAAATATTAACATCCATCCAAATATGTTTTTTGTTTGTTTGTTTTTAACCCTTTACTCCATAGATACACTTTTTAAGGGATTTGCAAACAGATCAGATGTTTGCTTATGATGTAATATAGATCAATTTTTACAGGTTTTACAAGTCAATTTTTTGTTGTTATTACGCTACACTAATTTTAACCCTTTCCGCCATAAATACCCCTATGTAAAAGTCACTTTTGGAAACCATTGTAATAAATAGAACATCTGCTCCATAGGAGTAATGCTCTATTTATCGCAATGGCTTCAAAACTACAAAATCCAGTTTTTTTCTTTTCTCTAGTTATTCCTCGTTTTCGGTAGATTTATTCCAAGAGGTTGAATCTAAAAATAGCCTATTGGGGAAAGGGTTAAGCTGATTAATGTTCATACATATATTAAATCTAACTTAAATATTCATGGAGTAAAGAGTTAACACTTTTCAAACGGAGTAGACACAGATACGGGAACCTACAGGACAAGAGTCATCTGATCAGGGATGGGTTTGCTTATGGAATTATATAGATATGATGGGACAGTTTTTCCAGAGTCACAACTTTTCTCATTCATATGCCATTATAAATTGATAAGCCAATTAATATTCATGATATCATTATTTCTTATATAAATATTCATGAAGTAAGTGTGATTATTTCTTACTTCAACAAGGTCTACTTACCACACAGAGATTCATGAATGCTTTCCTGACTTTCTAACAGCCTGAAACAAACAACAAAACAGCACTATTAAACATACAATGTACGAACACTGACATAGACATAATGTACTACAGAAACAGCACTAACAGACAACATACTAACATACAATGTACGAACACTGACATAGACATAATGTACTACAGAAACAGCACTAACAGACAACATACTAACATACAATCAGCTTTATAGTTAACTCTTAGCACCCTAAGCAATTATTGTCCAATAATTTGACATCTACTTCAATTTTCAAAAAATATTCTAGTTTGACTCATTTCAAAAGCACAGTCAAGAATGTAAATTATTTCATACCTTGATTGGACACCATAATTATGATCAATTGTTTTCACCCAGGTTTGTAGAACAACCAAACAAATGCCCTACCCAAACCCCTCTCTCCCCTATCCAAACCCCTCACTCCCCTACCCAAACATCTCACTCCCCTACTCAACTGCTCTCTCCACTACCCAAACCCCAACTGCCCAACCCAACCCCTCTCTCCCCTACCCAAACCCCTCTCTGCCTTACCCCAACCCCTCTACCCCCTACCCAAACCCCTCACACCCTACCACAATCCCTCACTCCCCAACGCCAACCCTCACTCCCCTACTCAAATCCCTCTCTGTCCTAGCCAAACCCCTCACTCCCCTACCCTGGGGTTAAACACACGAAAATTGTGTCATGCACATCCACTATTTCTGGTTATTATGTATACCAAATATAAACTGAATAACTTTCAAATTGAAGGAGGAGTTTGTGACACCCATGTCACATGTCAAAATGACAAAAATACCATTGGGAGATAATACTGCAATGCCTAGTGCCGAACACATGACAACTGCATCTTGCACAACTTGTATTCATGGTTATTATCTACGCCAAGTATAAACCCAAATAACTTTCAAATTGAAGGAAGAGCTCATGACCCATGTTACGAGACATAGTACATGCCCAAATTACAAAAATTATTTCAATTTATAAATAAGTCCAATTTAAGGGAAGATCATTCTGTAATGTCCAATACTAAAACACAATGTTATACGAATTACATCTTGCACATCTGCTATTCATGGTTATTATCCATGTTTCATGCCAAAATGACAAAAGAAACCCTCAAAGTTCAAGGGGAGATAATTCTGAATGGAACTGTGCTAAACACATGGAAATTGCATCTTGCACAAGTACTACAGGTAAACCAAGCTATATTGAGACTTGTTGTTATTTTGTTGTTTAAATAACAGCACAAAAGTACAGGGCCAGGCAACATAATTTAGTAAGTCGCCACATATTATGTACTGGGCTTTGGTCTAATGGATATGTACCTGATCTTGCAAACAGGGGGTCGTGGGTTCGAATCTCAAGCTATGCAGTTTCCTTTTTGGTTTTTTGAAACTTATTTGCTATTTGTAATCTTCTTTTTAATGTTTTATTCTTTTTCAATTACATGTTGATATTTTGTTATTAAATATTATATTATGTTATTATTAATATTTATTGTTTTGTACGGACAGTATTTTAATAAAAAAAACATCAATATGTCTCCCTCCCCTAAAGGGGGGAGAGATAAAAATATTGGTCACTGGTAAGAATCGAACTCGAGACCCGCCACATGCAAGCCTAGATACATATCCATTACACCAAGACAACTATCTTAAAAAAATACGGCTTGCTAAGGCTTTTAAACATAAAGAAGCACTGTAGTCGCTTTCTTTTGTTTACATTAGAGTAGGTCATGTTTTGTTCCAAACTAAGTTGGTCTATCTGTACTGGTATTCGTGGTTATCATGTTAACTAAATATAAATTCAATAACTTTCAAACTGAAGTAAAAAAAATAAGTTACTAGTTATAGTCTACTTTCAGTCAGATTGACCGCTCAGCTGACTGTACATTTACTTCCCTGGTCATTGAGCGAGTCATCTACAATATTGAGCACTGCTAACATATGGCACAATTACACAGCCACAGCTAGTGACGCTCACAGATACCCATTTTAACCCCTGGGTGGAGAGGAGGCAACCTCGTGCAGGTGGGAAACACTGAAAAGCGTCTCTGAAATTTTGAGCTGATCCAGCCCGTATTTTGATCCCCCGGAAAGCTGTGTTATCAGCACAATGTCTAGGCCAAGCCACCACCACACATGTACCAGCAGAAGTTCACTACTGGTATTCATGGTTATCATGTATACCAAATATAAATTCAATAACTTTCAAACTGAAGGAGGAGTTTGCGACACCAACTACCCATGTTCAAGTGCGGACGGACCGACTGACAGGGTTTTTCCAGTATACCCCCTCAAACTTTGTTTCTGTGGGTATAATAGGAGAAGTTTGATCAGGGTCTACAATATTTGTCAATATTTGTCTGACCAATTAAGCAGTAATTAAGGTTTTCAATTTCTGAAAATTTCTTTCAAATTTATTACCAAGTATAATTATGCAGTAACATAACATAGATCCCTTAGGAGAAGTTTGATCTCGGTCTACACTATTTGTCTAAATTTGTCTGACCAATTAAGCAGTAATTACGGTTTTCAATTTCTGAAAATTCTTTCAAATTTATTACAGTTCAACTCAAATTATGAGGAATCATACTTGTTGTTAAGTATCATTTCTTCTGTTTCCCATTTCGTGAAGGAGCCAACACCAGATGCAGGGGTCCGGCGCTGAACATCTTTGACCATGAGGTAGAATTCCTGAAAAATTGTGTAAAACATAAGGAGAACAGCAAACAGATGCCAACGCTTGTATATTTGTAAAAGGAACGTAACCATATTAACATACAGTCGAGACTGCCTTAGCGACCCCCTGGTTTCAGCGACTCCCTCTCATACGCGACCGTGTTTCATCCCGCCCAACGTATTTTCTTACAATTTTGGTCTGAATTAAGCGACTCCCTGTCTTACGTGACAAGCGACCCTGATTTTGCGAACCAAACATAGGCTTCGGTCTGTATTAAACGACATTCAATTATCAGTTTCTTTTGTTTGTTTACATAGCGCGTCGGTTTTTCACACCATATTAATTAGGGAAAACCCGGGATTGTAATCACGCGTGAACTAGCTGGTTCCCGACATCCGCTCTACAGATACATGTACGCGAGCAGAATATTCAGGAAACCAGTTGTGTAAAACATGGCTACGTACGTCGTATACAAGATTCGCCGGAGGAGATTTCGAGCGACAAAATTGTTAAAGAACGACAAACAACTTTTAAACAAGGCAGCTAATTCTATCTGGTTTGCGATTATTACGGGCTCTTTAGTTCAGAACGGTCTTTATAAATATTAATCAGTATGTGCATAATACATGTCTCTATCAACATTACTCGAAAGTATGCTTGGTAATCTGCACCTGGTTTATATTTATATCATTAAGTGTTTAAACCTTTCCTTCATATAAAGGTGTTTTCACGCATTTGCAAACAGAGTAGACCCAGATCAGACAGCTCCTAGAGGAGCCGTCTGATCAGGGTCTACTCTGTTTGCTAGTGGAATTTGAAAGATCTGTTTCTTTTCTTTCTAAAATGGCTACAATGTTCCACCTTCCATACTTCATTATAACTATTTTATCCATGAATATTCAGCATGTATTGAAATTTGTAATTAACATAGAACAGGGATAGGGTGAATTTAGTGCATGCACTTATATGTGTATTATATTTGTACATTGTATCGTACATGCACTAATGTTCTGGTAAGTGAATGATTTATTAATTTATTAAATTTTTAAATTAGCGTTTATTTGTGATAATAAATGTTGTATAAATGTATTAAATAATAGATACATAATCTAATTGTATTAGACTGGATTAGTACACAGTTTTATTTTTCCCTTAAGAAGATCTCTTACATGTACATGTAGTTTCGGTATACGTCATGTATTATATCCTAGGTCTGTATTAAGAGACTCCCTGTCATATGTGACCTTTTTCATGAAGTCCCTTGGAAGGTCACATATGACAGTCTCGACTGTATGTCTTTTAATGCATTTGCAAACAGAGTAGACCCAGAATAGACAGTTTCTCTAGGAGACAACTGCTCAGAGTCTGCTCTGTTTGCCTATGCATGGTATAGTCTTGATTCTACAGTTTCTTCAGATACAGATATCTAATACATAGTAGTAGTAGTAGTAGTAGTAGTAGTAGTAGCTTACTCGTTGAAAATCAAGGTCATACAGATAAAAACAATGTCTGTGTGAGATTTGACTTGCGTAAAAATGGCAAAGAACAGTGAACAGTTAAAGATAGAGCACTCCTGACATACTGTCCCTTCTAATGAAATCTTATAACGTCATCTAAAAATAGCATAACGTCACTATGTCGATATTTACATGACTCACCTTTCTTCAACAGAAACCCGCAAGAGAACCAAGGACTTTCTTATGACGTCATGGAATGTTATTACGTCATAATTTTTGCACACAGAGGAATGATCAGCCCAATATAATGAAACACAAATGGATAACAAAGTATGTGCCAAAGTTGCCCGACTGTCGAATTTACCCAAAGTTACTCTACATGTAGTTGTTATAGACTGCAACAGGAATACTTTCTAACTGTTGCATAGTTACAGTAACTAACAGTTATTACAGACTGTAACAGGAATATTTTCTAATTGTTGCACAGTTACAGACTGCAAGAGGAATACTTCTTAACTATTGCATAGTTACAGTAACTAGTAGTTGTTGCAGACTGTAGCAGGAATATGTATAAACTGTTGCATACCGTGACTAGTTTTTCGTATTTCAGCACTCCGGTCATACTATCCTCACTATAGTCTAGTGTGTCCTTCCATGAGTGAAGTAGGAAGAGTAAGCGCAGCTGGCGGGCTGTGTGTTTCTTCAAGGCTTCCTTTATGCTGATGAAGTTTTTCAAAGACTTGGACATTTTGCAGCCAGCAATAGTCAGGTGGCCAGTGTGGAGGAAATACTGAACCCAATTGTCATTTTCAAAGCAGGCCTAGAAAATATCATCATAACACAGAGAAAATACATTATCCACAACATTCATCTCTGTAGTAATATATGGCCCAAAGTACTGTGAAACCTGAGTACAACAAGACCTAAATCTACGTGTTTAACCTGAGTACAACACCTAAACCAAGTCTAAATCTACGTGTTTAACCTGAGTACAACAACACCTAAACCAAGTCTAAATCTACTAGTTTAACCTGAGTACAACAACATCTAAACCAAGTCTAAATCTACGTGTTTAAACTGAGTACAACAAGACCTAAACCAAGTCTAAATCTACGTGTTTAACCTGAGTACAACAAGACCTAAACCAAGTCTAAATCTACGTGTTTAACCTGAGTACAACAACACCTAAACCAAGTCTAAATCTATGTGTTTAACCTGAGTACAACAACATCTAAACCAAGTCTAAATCTACGTGTTTAACCTGAGTACAACAAGACCTAAACCAAGTCTAAATCTACGTGTTTAACCTGAGTACAACACCTAAACCAAGTCTAAATCTACTAGTTTAACCTGAGTACAACAACATCTAAACCAAGTCTAAATCTACGTGTTTAACCTGAGTACAACAAGACCTAAACCAAGTCTAAATCTACGTGTTTAACCTGAGTACAACACCTAAACCAAGTCTAAATCTACGTGTTTAACCTGAGTACAACAACATCTAAACCAAGTCTAAATCTACGTGTTTAACCTGAGTACAACAAGACCTAAACCAAGTCTAAATCTACGTGTTTAACCTGAGTACAACACCTAAACCAAGTCTAAATCTACGTGTTTAACCTGAGTACAACAAGACCTAAACCAAGTCTAAATCTACATGTTTAACCTGAGTACAACAACATCTAAACCAAGTCTAAATCTACGTGTTTAACCTGAGTACAACAACATCTAAACCAAGTCTAAATCTACATGTTTAACCCGAGTACAACAACACCTAAACCAAGTCTATATCTACATGTTTAGCCCTGAACTCCATAAATACACCTTTCTATGCCTTTGCAAACAGAGTAGACCCAGATCTGACCATTTCTGTAGGCTAGCAGCTATATTCAGGACAAGAGTTTATTATGTAAAAGCTTCCTATATTTATATAATAGGTGTTAGCTAGAGAGAGATTTACCGGATTTCTAAAATTGTTCAGTCCAATCTAAAGGTTGACAAGTGCCGCTATACTACCACAAACAACATGTATATGCAAAACTTCAGTTTTAACCCTTTCTCTCATATAAATGCCTATTCACACCTTTTGACACAGATCAGATGACTCCTGTAGGAGCTGCCTGATCAAGATCTGCTGTTTCCTTATGAAATCATACGGAATCATTCTACATGTACAAAGGAAAAATCTGTTTCATTTACCATTAGAATAATTCAGCCAATAAATATTCACAATGCTATTATTTCTTACATGCATATTTTTCAGGTAAAGGGTTAAAGATATCATACAATACTAATTTTGTGAACTGATACATTTTCAAGTATAAATTTTTGATGGCTTCATCTTTAGGCAATGACTCTATGTGACAGTTTTCTGTTATTTATGTCTAATACTTCTAAATTTACTTTAAAAGTAATACCAAGACTTCAAGGTTTCTAAAGTAATGGAAAATAAATTCAAACATTCAGTGTTGCTGTCAGATTACTGTCAGAGTATTCTATAAAATTTGGATCACAAATCCCTGGTCAAAGAGGGTAGGAATACATCTTAAATATACCCTTAAATACACGCTAACTATTCTGACAACCAGCCCACCCTGTTAACCCTTAACCCAGTTCAATTGTTATATAAGAAATAATGACATCATGAATATTAATTTGATTAATTCTTTTTATGGCATATAAACAAAGGACATCTGGACTCAGGCTGAAACTATAGAAATAGAAACTATAGAATAATATATTATACCATAAGCAAACAGAGCAGACCCTGATCAGATGACTCCTATAGGAGCTGTCTGATCTGGGTCTACTCTGCAAATGCGCAAAAAGGTGTTTATATGAAGAAAAGGGTTAATGAATTTGTAAAACTGAATAAAGTCAGATTGGCACAACTTCACATTTGACTTACGAAGTATAAATTAATTAGTGCAGACCCAGGTCAAATTGCTCCTTCAGGAACAGTTTTGTCTGGGTCTGTACTATTGCCCTTAGTTTGTCTGGGTCTGTACTATTGCCCTTAGTTTGTCTGGGTCTGCATTATTGTCCTTAGTTTGTCTGGGTCTGTACTATTGCCCTTAGTTTGTCTGGGTCTGTATTATTGCCCTTAGTTTGTCTGGGTCTGCATTATTGCCCTTAGTTTGTCTGGGTGGGTCTGTACTATTGCCCCTAGTTTGTCTGGGTCTGTATTATTGCCCTTAGTTTGTCTGGGTCTGCATTATTGCCCTTAGTTTGTCTGGGTCTGTACTATTGCCCTTAGTTTGTCTGGGTCTGTACTATTGCCCTTAGTTTGTCTGGGTCTGCATTATTGTCCTTAGTTAGTCTGGGTCTGCATTATTGTCCTTAGTTTGTCTGGGTCTGTACTATTGCCCTTAGTTTGTCTGGGTCTGCATTATTGCCCTTAGTTTGTTGGTCGGAATACTTAGGATAATTATGGTATGATCTTTGAAAGTGAACAACAGCCAGGAAGTCATTCTGGAGGTAAATGATATAAATAATGCAAGTGTCTTATCTTAAAGCAGTTTCTCAATAAAGCCATTATAATTGTGACAAAACCCATGGAGCCTGTCTGTACTGAATACAGTAAAACCCCGCAAAACCAAAACATTACTCAAGAAGAATTTAGATCTGTTAAGCCAGGTGGCTGCTGAATGCAAGGTTAAAGTCATGCTCGTTTTGGCATGACTTTGTGCATGACTTTCATTCTGCATTAAGTTGCTACCTGTCTTAAAGACTGGTACTGATATTAGTTTGAAAGTCCTGCTTAATGAGGTTTTTCTGTATTGTTAGTAATAACATATAGGTCTCCATAGACTGCATTATAGCTCCTTAACCCTTTCAAAGCTATAACTAATGTTGCAGCAATCACTGCCTGCATCAATTACATATTTTTTTCATTTCTTTTCAAGACATTGATCTGAGTGTGAAACAGTTTGGATCCTGATGAGATGACATGTTACTTGTTATCCTATTTGGATCCAAACTGTTTGCTCCTGAAGTCAGAAATTCATCTAGCATGTCGAAAGAGTTAAAATGCATATTACAATTAAACATGTACTTCCTACAGGGAAAGGCATCGAGATCTAAAATCAAGGATATGCACTTAACTTCTCGCTTCCTGAAATATTTATGCAAGATGGATTAAAATGACATGCTATAGGGGGTGTCCAGACAGATAAGTAGTTTATTGGCAGACAAGTATCTCCTTTTGTCTTTCTCTCACTGCACAGAGTAAAGTGCACAAGAAATTGATGCACTAATTACTCTGAAGAACTTGCACTATTTGCTGTTTGTTTCAATTGATGCACTAATTACTCTGATGCTGTTCTGTTTCAATTGAAGCACTAATTACTCTGAAGAACTTGCACTATTTACTGTTTTGTTTCAATTGATGCACTAATTACTCTGAAGAACTTGCACTATTTACTGTTTTGTTTCAATTGATGCACTAATTACTCTATGCACTAATTACTCTGAAGAACTTGCACTATTTACTGTTCTGTTTCAATTGATGCACTAATTACTCTGAAGAACTTGCACTATTTACTGTTTTGTTTCAATTGATGCACTAATTACTCTATGCACTAATTACTCTGAAGAACTTGCACTATTTACTGTTCTGTTTCAATTGATGCACTAATTACCCTGAAGAACTTGCACTATTTACTGTTTTGTTTCAATTCATGCACTAATTACAGTAAAACAGAATTCTAGTAGAGAAGAATTTAGATACCTTTAGGCAGGTGGCTGCTTAATGCAAGGTGAAAGTCATGCAGAAAGCTCACCTTAAGCTGCCACCTGTCTCCAAGACCAATATTTATACAAAACTTAACGTCCAGTTAAGAGGGGTTTTACTGTAATCTGAATAACTTGCTATTCCCTTTCATTTTTATGATATCAAATGATGCCAAAATGACTAATTTTTGGAGAGGGAAGAACGGATGTCCATAATTATCTCAAATATTGAGACAATCTTAGGCTAACAGTGCAGACTAGATCAAATGGCTCTTCAAGGAGCTGTTTGATCAGTGTATACATTATTTGCTACAATGTTAGTCTAATCTAAAATTATCAAAATGGTGTCAAATTGATAACAAGCTGGTTGACAGTGGACATTTTTATGTCTCAATATTTAGACTAAATACAATAATGACACCAAGACAAGAACTAGATGCCACAGCAGACAAGGAGTAGATATGGAGCAATGATATCCTTCAAACAGATCAGTAGATAAATGTTAACCCGTGGCATTCTTCAGGGTCTATGCTTATAAAGCTTTTTAGTTGAGTCTGAGTTTGTTCTCAAGCTTTTGATTGGTATGATTTGAGCCAAAGACTCAAATGCTGTTTTGAAAGCGTGGAACCTGGCGATTTTGTGATAACAGTCTCAATAGAGAGGAGATGATAACAGTCTGAATGGAGATGAGATGATAACAGTATGAATGGACATGAAATGCCAAGTTACTCCACGTGTCATCAGGACCCAAACCATTTGTCACTCAGACACTAGTTTTTGAAAAACGGAAGAAAATGTGCTTTTAGAATTGAAGTAAACATGTATTTGCAGACGACAATTGCTCCGTGTGCAGAAGGTTAATTGCAGGTAAAACAGCAGGATGCACACATCAAAATAAACCTTTAAATGTAACAACAAGTGTGCTGACATATGCAACTAGTGTAACACAGATCTGGAAAACAATTTAACCTTCCATACTAAATGGAATTTTTAGTAACATAAACGCTGATGGGTCATTGCACTTTGCATATTCAATTGGTTAAACACTTGCAAGTATAACATGTACAGGAGCAATGACAGGAGATATGATCATCTCTGTGCAAACACTGTAGACCAAGATAAACAAAGCTTGTCTGATTTTCAGACCCGTGTATCTACTCAGTCTCTACACTTTTTGACAATCATCAATATAGATGCATTATTTCATTGTTGTGACCTGACAAACTGTGAAGACATGGACTCTTTGGTCTGTAATGCATAGCCCTTAATACATTTATTCCATGGTGCAGTGAAGAAATTACATACCAAAGATGCAAAAGAAATTCTGAATAATTTCATGAAAATAGAGAAACATGGATTGGTGGGCGATACAATGAAACAAATAAATAAGAATTTCAATAAGAATATGCAATGAAAGTGTATTTCAATGTGATAAAAAATTCCGGTTTTTCAACCCTTTCTCAGCACAAAATAGTTTTTTCTATAAACTAGACACAGCGATGCTCATGTGGTGGTGCTTGCTTAGCTGCACGTAAAATTCTTAAGTCATTTTACCTTGACCTTGGGCTTGTAGGCAGCATGGGCTGGGTGAGCAATGAAAGTATGGATGGTGTGCAGTGTGTATATGCAATTCAATGCCAATAGCTATAGTGGTTAGTGAGATAGAAGATAATGGAAAAACTGTGACAACCAACTGCACGTAAAAAGCGTGATATACAGACGGACAGACAGGTGCAAAACATAATGCCCCCGACTATCATCAACGGGGGCATAAAAAAGTTGTCTGCTCTAATTCATAGCAGGAATTTTTCTTCCATTTCTTTTCAAAAAAGAATGTCAGAAAATCAAATGAATTGGATCCAAATAAGATGAAAAGCCAAACAGCATATCATCTGGATAATACCAAACAGCATATCATCTAGATAATAACAAATAGCATATCATCTGGATAATAACAAACAGCATATCATCTAGATAATAACAAACAGCATATCATCTAGATAATAACAAACAGCATATCATCTAGATAATAACAAACAGCAAAGGTACTAGAAGCATTAAGTTTTCAATATTGACTCTATACCCAAAAGTCAAAGCTGCAGATAGAATGGCATGTATGCAATTCATGTAAAACATTTTCTACATTTACAGTGTGAATAGTCTTATGGCAAACATTACAGATCCTGATCATCTTGCTGTACAGCAAAACTAAACCAATACAATTTTAACTCTTTGCATGCTAAGCAATGTTTTATCTGCAACCATTGCCATCTGCTTCAATTCTTAAAATAAACTCTCTCACTTTTCTTTGCAAAACTTTGGTCAAAGTGTCAAACATTTTGGATCCTTATGAGATGTGGCATTATGCGGCATAGCATCTGGATCTAAACTGTTTGCGTATGTACTGGTAATCACAGTTTCACCGCTAGCATGCATTAAAGTGCTAATTCTTTCATTCAGAAGTAAAACTAGGGCCTACCTCAGCCTGAGCCAGCTCATTGTCATGGTGAGGGAATTTTAGGTCAACGCCCCCTGTGTGGATGTCGAGGGACTCTCCGAGGATGGAGCTGGCCATGACAGAGCACTCTATATGCCAGCCAGGACGACCCTGAAAACAAATGAGTTATACAGAGCATTCTATATGCCAGCCACGACAACCCTGAAAACAATTATGTAAAGCACTGTTTACGTCATCAAAGATGACCCTGGAAATAACAAGTTATACAGAATGTGTATAAGGCGGTCACAAGAAGACCATTCTCATCAAATATAATTCAATTCTTACCACTGGCTTTGGAGAAGAAGATTTTTAAAGGTTTTCTATATAGTTATACATGTATAAGGAAATCTAGTCACGCCCCTGGCGGCCTTTTTTTTTTTTTATAAAAAAATAATTTTAACAATTTTCGTAGAGTACTCATATCAAACATCATTCAATTCTCACCACTGGTTTTGGAGAAGATGTTTTAAGATTGTACTTTTGGTTTCCATGGCAACAAGAATTCTACATGGATCCAGATTCTTTGAACAAAATTTATAGAGCATGATACAAAGATCATTTATGTAAAGTTTGGTTACATTCTGCCTTTTGGTTTCAGAGGCGACGTTGTTTAAAGCAATTGTTGACGGACGTATGGACGGAGTGAAGGATATTCTTACAGTTACAGTCTTTTCTTTTGTTTAAAAAAAAGACACATGAGGCGAAAAATAGTCCCACAAGTAAAGGAAAAACAAAAGGTCTTTTGTTCTCATAGTCCCACAATGTATCACTCGTGAGATAGGATGGATGCACAGACGGACGGACAGATGGATGGAGTGATTCCTGAGTTATTCCCCCGCCCCAAAATATCCCCAACACTTTGTTGTGAGGGATATAACAAACAAATTATACAGAGCAGCCTACTTGCTAGCCTTGCCAACCATGATGACCATGAAATACAAAGCATCCTACTTGCCAGTCATGATGACCATGAAATACAAAGCATCCTACTTGCCAGCCATGATGACCATGAAATACAGAGCATCCTACTTGCCAGCCATGATGACCATGAAATACAAAGCATCATTCGTGCCAGCCATGATGACCATGAAATACAAAGCATCCTACTTGCCAGTCATGATGACCATGAAATACAAAGCATCCTACTTGCCAGCCATGATGACCATGAAATACAGAGCATCCTACTTGCCAGCCATGATGACCATGAAATACAAAGCATCATTCGTGCCAGCCATGATGACCATGAAATACAAAGCATCCTTCTTGCCAGTCATGATGAAAATGAAATCAAACTGCACAAGTTAAACAGAGCAGCCTGCTTGCCAGCCATGATGACAACGAAATCAAACAAGTTATAAAAAGCATCCTACTTGCCAGCCATGATGACAATGAAATCAAGCAAGTTATACAGAGCAGCCTACTTGCCAGCCATGATGACAGTCTGAATGGAGATGAGATGATAAATGATGTCATGTGACCTATCAATTTGACCCCAGGGGCACAATTGCATTTTTTGACAAGAAGATTTTTAAAGTTTTCAGTAAAATTTGTGACCCCAGGGGTGAGGACAATTTTGACCCCCGGGGCATAATTTGAAGATCTTAGTAAAGGTTCAGCAGATGATGCTTCATACCAAATATCACAGCTCTAGGCCTTTCGTGTTTGAAACAAGAAGATTTTTTAAAGTGTTTACTTTACATGTGACGCCGAGGGTGTGGCCCTGTTTGACCCCAGGGGCATAATTTGAACAATCTTGGTAAAGGTTCACCGAATGATGCTACATACCAAATATCACAGCTCTAAGCTTTTCGGTTTCAGACAAGAAGATCTTTAAAGTTTTTACTATATAATCCTATGTTAAACTTGTGATCTCCGGGGTTGGGCCAAATTTGACCCCAGGGGCAAAATTTGAACAATCTATGTAGAGGTCCACTAGATGATTCTGCATACCAAATTTGGTAGCCCTAGGTCTTACAGGTTTTGACAATAGGATTTTTAAAGTTTTAAGTAAAATTTGTGACCCCAGGGGTGAGGTCAATTTTGACCCCTGGAGCATTATTTGAACAATCTTAGTAAAGGTTCACCAGATGATGCTTCATACCAAATATCACAGCTCTATACCTTTCAGGTTTGAGACAAGAAGATTTTTTAAAGTGTTTACTATATAATCCTATGTAAAATATATGACACCCAGGGTTGGGTCAATTTTGACCCCAGGAGCAATAATTGAATAATCTATGTAGAGGTCCACTAAATGATTATGCATACCAAAATTGGTAGCCCTATTAGTTTTTGACAAGAAGATTTTTAAAGTTTTTACTTCTTTTTGGACATTGGTTGCCATAGCAACCAGAGTTCTGCATGGAATCAAATTCTTTGAACAACTTTGAAAGAGGTTGACCCAAGGTACATTTCTGCCAAGTTTGGTACAAATCCAGCAAGTAGTTTAGAAGGAGATGTCATTTTAAGAAAAAGTTGACGACTGACGGCGCACGACGGACACAGGGCGATCACAATAGCTCACCTTAGCAATTAGTGCCAGGTGAGCTAAAAACCTTAACCAAAAATTCTAAATTAACAAGATGTGTTTGTGAAACACTATGCCCCCTCGATATGATATTTGACCCTGAAGGATGACCTTGATCTTGACATGTCACCCCTAAAACTGTGCAGCTTCATGGGGTACACATGCATAACAAATATCAAGTCTGTATCTCTACTGGTTCAAAAGTTATGGCCAATGTTAAAGTTGGTGACCTTTGACCATGAAGGATGACCTTGACCTTGACATGTCACCCCGCAAACTGTGCGGCTTCATGAGATACATGTATAGCAAATGTCAAGTCTGTATCTCTACTGGTTCAAAAATTAAGGCCAATGTTATAGTCAGTGACCTTTGACCCTGAAAGATGATCTTGACATGTCACCCCCAAACTGTGCAGCTTCATGAGATACACATGCATACCAAATGTCAAGTCTGTATCTACAGGTTCAAAAGTTATTGCCAATGTTAAAGTCGGTGACCTTTGACCCTAAAAGATGACCTTTACCTTGACGTGTTGCCCCTCAAAATGTGCAGCTTCATGAAATACATATGCATACCAATTATCAAGACTCTATCTCTATTGGTTCAAACGTTATGGCCAATTTGAAGTTGGTGACCTTTGACCCTGAAGGATGACATTGACATGTCACCCCTCAAACTGTGCAGCTTCATGAGATACACAAGCATGCAACATATCAAGTCTCTATCTGTACTGGTTCAAAAGTTATGGCCAATGTTAAAGTCGGTGATTTGACCCGTATGTTTGACCTCTGACCTTTAAGAATGACGTTGACCTTGACATGTCACTCCTCAAAATGTGCGGCTTTATGAGATACATATGCATGCCAAATATCAAGTCTCTATCTATACTGGCTCAAAAGTTATGACCAATGCTAAAGTTGTGTTAAAGTTAGAGACAAAGAAACAGACAATTTGACCTTTGACCCTGAAGGATGACCTTGACCTTGACATGTCACCCCTCAAATTGTGCAGCTTCATGAGATACACAAGCATGCCAAATATCAAGTCTCTATCTCTACTGGTCCGAAAGTTATGGCCAATGTTAAAGTCGTTGATTTGACCCATATATTTGACCTCTGACCTTGAAGGATGATCTTGACCTTGACATGTCACCCCTAAAAATGTGCGGCTTAATGAGATACATATGCATGCCAAATATTAAGTCTCTATCTGTACTGGCTCAAAAGTTATGACCAATGTTAAAGTTGCTGACAAACAAACAGACTAACAGACAGACAGACAAACAGACAGGGCAAAAACAATATGCCCCCCAGATCAGATCTTGGGGGCATAATAGTTCTGTCAAAATGCTTGACAGACTTATTTACTCTTGCCTACAGATGAAGTTTGTGATGGTGAACAAGTGTTCCAAGCTTCAAAGCTTTATCTAAAAGGGTTATGTAAATAACTGGACTTTTAAAAAAAGACTAACCAAAAATTCTCAATTAAAAGGGTCACAATTCTGTCAAAATGCTTCTGATGGTGAAACCAGTGTTCCAAAGCTCTATCTCAAAGGGCGTAAATAAGTGGATTTTCAACAAAAATTGAGGTCAACATAATTGCTTAATGCAAATGCTAAACACAAATTCTAAGTCAAATTGTGCGACCTTGACCTTGGATATACGTACCAGGACACACCAATGCTACTGAAACATGTCCAGATAAACATTGTGGGGAAATTTGAGAAGGATCCACCAAGCAGAACTAGAGTATTTGCAGAGTTAGAGATGTTACAGACAGATATTTAACATAATTGCTAAACGCAAATGCTAAACGCACAACCGTGCGACCTTGACCTTGGATATACGTACTGGGACTAGATGTGCTACTGTAGCATGTCCATATAAACATTGTGGTTAAATTTGAGATGGATCCACCAAGCAGAACTTGAGTTAGAGATGTCACAGACAGACAGATGGACAGACAGACAGACGGACTGGACAGACAGTGCCATTCCATAATACGTCCCTTTTTTTAAACGGGCTTATAAAAAAACTAAATTATACAAAGCAATTTTTTAAGCCAGCCAAGGCAACCTGTTAAAAAAACATGATATGTGATTAAAGAAATAGTTACATTTCTTGATCAAGTAAAATTCAGAATTATAATGTCTGAAATTTGATTTATGGTCTTTTAACCCTTTACCTCATGAATATTCATTAAGAAATAATGACATCATGAATATCAATTAGATTCATGTTTATAATGACATTATGCACACAGGAAATTTTGGACAAAAACTGTAGTCATATCCATATCATTTTGTAAGCAAACAGAGCAGACCCTCATCAGATGGCTCCTACAGGAGCTGTCTCGTGTACAGACCCTCATCAGATGGCTCCTACAGGAGCTGTCTCGGGTACAGACCCTCATCAGATGGCTCCTACAGGAGCTGTCTCGTGTGTCTATTTTGTTTGCAAAGGTGTTGAAAAGAATATTTATACAGTAAAGATTTAAATATTACAACCAACAAAAATAAAGAAACAGTGAAGATATTTTATCTATTTTTTTCCAGCTGTTTTTATTCTTTTCAGTTTATGCTGTATAAGACATAGTTGTTTTGCTCTTTGTAATGGAACTTTGGGTTGTGAATACAGCTTACTGTATATTACCTTTCCCCAGGGTGAGTCCCATGTGGGCTCTCCAGGCTTGCTGGCTTTCCACAGGGCAAAGTCATTGGGGCTTCTCTTTTCACTCATCCTTGCTTCAGATATACTCAGTTCACCTGAAATGAACATTGCCAGAGCTACAACAGAGCTTATAAGATGCCTACTATCAAAATGGCTCACTTACAAATATAAGATTTTACCCCATCTCTGAGGGGTCATGTTATCGAAGGGTAAAACTTATACACAGTCAGTAGAAATTCAATACACAGTCAGTACACTAGATTACTTCCCCTGCCAGCGTGGAGCCCAAGCTCGACAATATTTTTGTCATATAAATATATATATTTCCATATTAGGTAACCCGAACACTGTGTAACGTTTTTATCCTACCGATTACCTTTTATTTTGACGAAATAGATTTAAGGCGACTGCTGCCATTGAAGATGATAACATGACGTCATCATTATCTGAACATCAGTGTGTGACGTCATGTTTACCTCCAACGATGTCATGTTTACCGCCAAATGGCTTATATTAGACAGTGGATGGGAAACTATTAATTTAAAGTCCCCTTATCTGGAGCACTGATAGAATATAGACTGGTCATCAGTGGTGTAAATTGGTTACATAGTCATGTAGTGACCGGGTACAGGATGGTATCTGGTTAGTTAATGTCATACCCAGCTCGGCTTCACCTCGCCGGGTATGACATTTACTTACCAGGTATCATCTTGCACCCGGTCCCTACATGACTATGTAACTAATAATCCTCACCAAACTGGCTCTCAACACTGACCAATATACCAGTATGAGAAAACTGGTACAATATTACTCACAAACAGAATGAGTAATTTACTCACAATTATGATATTGTTCTTACCCAATTAACGCTTTACCTGATAAAGATGCCTTTTGATGCCTTTCCATAGCAGACCTAGATGAGACAGCCCCTGTAGGAGTTGCCTGATTAGGGTTTGCTACGTTTTCTTATGACATTATATAGATCAGATTCTACAGTCTCTGCAATTACCAAAATATACTGCATTCCAACAGCAGCTACTAGACAGTGATGATGTGCTTATTTCTTACCTGAATAGTCATCATGTAAAGGGTGAAGTTGGCCTTTGGAGTTACCACCTATTATACTTATTGTTTCAAACACATGCAGACATGTATACAGCCTTCATAAACTGGACAATGGGCAATCCTATTTAGACTATTTCTTGGTTCTTTGAATTTTGTGTTAGTGGTGGGGAGTGTGGTGGTGGTGGTAATGGTGTTTTCTATTTTTAGCACATTTGATAAGTTGGACAGTAGGTGATGTTTGAGCCCTAAAAGTAGAACTGCTACATAAGAAATCAATCCATCCTGGGTAAGAAAGAATACTTTTTCTCTTCTTTTATTTTCTTGATTTTTTCTTGTTTTAATATCCTCACAAAGTTATATTTCTTTCTGTTTTTGTTCTTATTTCTTCCTTGTTTAACGTTCCTCATAAAGTTTATATACTTCTTGTCTGTTCCAATTTTTCACCTGCTTCCTTGTTCATGGGCCCATGAGAAGGATCAATAACTAGACACCCATGGGCCCATGAAAAGGATCAGTAACTAGACACCCATGGGCCCATGAAAAGGATCAGTAACTAGACACCCATGGGCCCATGAGAAGGATCAATAACTAGACACCCATGGGCCCATGAGAAGGATCAATAACTAGACACCCATGAGAAGTATCAGTTACTAGACACCCATAGGCCCATGAGAAGTATCACTTACTAGACACCCATGGTCCCATGAGAAGGATCAGTTACTAGACACCTATGGTCCCATGAGAAGGATCAATAACTAGACACCCATGGGCCCATGAGAAGGATCAGTTACTAGAGCGATCTGATCAGGGTCTGCTCAGTTTTGTTTATGAAACTATAAAGATATGATCAGCTATCTGATCAGGGTCTGCTCAGTGTTTGTTTACGAGACTACGTATAAAGATATGATTTTACAAGTTTAACCAGGACCAAACTAGTCCTATTTCATAGTTCTACGTGTATTTCAAATGTCATTATAGATATTAAGCTAATTAATATTCATATAATAAAACCTATATAATTCCATAAGAATCACAGCAGAACTTTACGAGACTGCTTCTACCATCCTTGGTCCACTCTGAAGGCATCTCTATCAGGAAAAGGGTTAAGCATCACCCAATCAATCAAATAGTCTACAAATAAGTTATCCCATATTGCTCCATAAATACATACATGTAACCATTTAATGCCTTTGCAAACAGAGTAAACCAAGATATGATGGCTACTGTGGAGCTGTCTGACCAGGATCTGTTCTGTTTGCTTATGTAATAGTATATATCTGATTCTACAGTTTCTGCCCTGCCCAAAACTTTCTTTGTTCATGTGTCATTATAAAAACTGTGTACATGTAATAATATTCATGTTGTCAATATTTCTTACGTGAATATTCATGGAGTAAAGGGTTAAAAGTTTGAGAAAAAATGATGATGTAAAAACTATAAGAGACTTATTTCTTGTAGTAATAATTTTAGGAGATGTCATTTCCCAGCGAAAATCTATGTCCTTGGAGGATCTTATAAAGCTGAGACAAACACTATCTGCTAGCAGTGATGTTAGCTCTATGATTAACCCTGTGTGCCTGTTAACCCTTTCCATCGTATAAACCCATCTTCATGGATTTGCAAACAGATTAGACCCAGATCAGACAGCTCCTATAGGAGCTGTCTAATCAGGGTCTGCTGTTTACTTATGAAAATACAAAAAATGTATATAGATCTGATTCTGCAGTTGCCATCATGGTTAAAAAATATCATGTTTTATAAAATTAATATTCATTATGTGTTTATCTTATACCAGACTATTAAACAGTGAAAGGCACATGCACACGAGTTAGATCTAACAAGATGCTGAGTAACTCAGCTACTTATAAGAGTTTAAGCTGTTATACATTCAGTAATATTAATACCAGTTATACAAGCTATCTTAACTCAGCAGCTGTTACACATTCAGTGATACCAGTTATACAAGCTTTCTTAACCCAGCAGCTGTTACACATTCAGTAATACCAGTTATACAAGCTTTCTTAACTCAGCAGCTGTTACACATTCAGTAATACCAGTTATACAAGCTTTCTTTATACATTCAGTAATATTAAATTTAATACCAGTTATACAAGCTTTCTTAACCCAGCAGCTGTTACACATTCAGTAATACCAGTTATACAAGCTTTCTTAACTCAGCAGCTGTTACACATTCAGTAATACCAGTTATACAAGCTTTCTTTATACATTCAGTAATATTAAATTTAATACCAGTTATACAAGCTTTCTTAACTCAGCAGCTGTTACACATTCAGTAATACCAGTTATACAAGCTTTCTTTATACATTCAGTAATATTAAATTTAATACCAGTTATACAAGCTTTCTTAACTCAGCAGCTGTTACACATTCAGTAATACCAGTTATACAAGCTTTCTTTATACATTCAGTAATATTAAATTTAATACCAGTTATACAAGCTTTCTTAACTCAGCAGCTGTTACACATTCAGTAATACAAGTTATACAAGCTTTCTTCACTCTGCAGCTGTTACACATTCAGTAATACATGTTATACAAGCTTTCTTAACTCAGCTATTTCTAAGGGTTCAAGGAGTTACACATTCAGTAATAAAAGTTATACAAACATTCTCTCCATTATTGCAATATAAAGGTAAAAAAGTTAGAGCAAATTCGTTCATAATATGCTGAATCCGTTCCCTCATATAAACACTTTTTCATGCATTTGCAAACAGAGTAGACCCAAATCAGACAGCTCCAGGGTCTGCCCTGATAACTTATGATTGGACATTAAAGTTGAATGTATTTAGGACACAGTAATGCAGTTTAATCTTTCTGATTCATTTGTGTTAATGTTAAACAACACCATTTGATAGATAGGGGTCAGCTTTAATTTTGTTACTATTGTGCTTTGGGCTTTGTGCTGCTTTGAGACTTGATAACTTTTTAATGATTTGTTGTAAATTAATATCTGTTGTGACTAGCTCTGGCTTTAACGAGCATCTCAAGATGTCTTCTCATAGAGTGTTTGTTCTCATCGAGTGTTTGTTCTCATTGAATGTTTGTTCTCATCGAGTGTTTGTTCTCATCGAGTGTTTGTTCTCATTGAGTGTTTGTTCTCATAGAGTGTTTGTTCTCATTGAGTGTTTGTTCTCATTGAGTGTTTGTTCTCATTGAGTGTTTGTTCTCATTGAGTGTTTGTTCTCATTGCGTGTTGTTCTCATTGAGTGTTTGTTCTCAATGAGTGTTTGTTCTCATTGAGTGTTTGTTCTCATTGAGTGTTTGTTCTCATTGCGTGTTGTTCTCATTGAGTGTTTGTTCTCATCGAATGTTTGTTCTCATTGAGTGTTTGTTCTCATCGAGTGTTTGTTCTCACTGAGTGTTTGTTCTCATCGAGTGTTTGTTCTCATCAAGTGTGAGTGTTTGTTCTCATCGAGTGTTTGTTCTCATTGAGTATTTGTTCTCATTGAGTGTTTGTCCTCATTGCGTGTTGTTCTCATTGAGTGTTTGTTCTCATTGAGTGTTTGTTCTCATTGAGTGTATGTAACTCATCGAGTGTACGTAACATTGTACCAGTTGATTTGTGGGGGCATTTACTAGCTTGTTGATATTATGAGGCATATAATGACAATGGACACCTCTCCCATGCTCGTCCCAAATGTGCTCCAGGGGATTTGCGTCTGCAGGCACTGCCGACCTTTGCATGATGTTTACGTTGGCAGGGGCTAGTCAAGCTTACATGATCCTCGCACATGAGATCGGGCATTGTCCTGTTGAAACACAACGAGAGCATTCCTTTGCATGAATGGAATGGCTTCTGCATTTAACCCATTTGCTTCCAGTGGATTCTTCCATGCTTATATATCCATGCTTATATATTGGATTAGTCCATCTTTTATCAAAGGGATGTCTGGTCTAAATTTTTTTTTTTTTTTTTTAATTGAATTTCCTATCAGCAAACAGTGTAGACTGATCAGACACCGCATTATGCGGCGTCTGATCAGAGTCTACACGGTTTGCCTACGTCCCATATATGGGATCATGGGAGCAAATGGGTTAAATTGCCTTGACGGACTGACCATAAGTCTGGTCTTCTGTCCCCAATAATCCCATCCCACACAATAATGTCCTCATCTCGGACTCAGTCTTGCTCTCTAACAGACAAGGGCGAATTGTTTACCCTGACAATGGTGAACATGTTGATAACCATCTGCGTTATTCAAATTGAACTTAGATTCATTAGAAAACAAGAATCAGTTTCAGTTTTGGCGACACCAGCAGCAATGCACATGTGCCCAGCGTAAATGTCCCTGACGGTGATGTAAAGTCAATATACGAGGGGTGATTGATAAGTCCGTGGCCTGAGGCAGGGAGTAGCAGTTTGACCTCAATATTTTCATTTATTTTTCAACATAGTCACCTTGCAAACTTACACACTTTGTCCAATCGTGTTGGAGCATTTGGATACCTTCCCTGCAGAAGGTGGCATCTTCGGCCTCAAGAAATGCTTCAACAGCTTGTTTGAGGTCATCATCAGTGCGAAAATGGCGGCCGCTAAGTTCCTTTTTCATCTTGGGGAATAGGTAATAGTCAGAGGGTGCTAAATCAGGTGAATATAGTGGATGCTCAACCATTTGGAAACTGCATTCCTGAATGGCAGCCATGGCAACAGTGGACTTGTGTGCTGGAGCATTGTCCTGATGGAAGAGCACACCTAATGACAGCTTGCCACATCTTGTCTCCTTGATTTTTTCACGAAGCTGCCTCATGAGGTCAGCATAATACCTTCCGGTAATAGTGTGACCTCTTTCAAGATAATCCACTAGCAGCACACCTTTCGCATCCCAGAAAACTGTGGCCATCACCTTCCCAGCGATGTTGTTGACATGGGCTTTTTTCGGGGGTGGTGATCCTGGGTGTTTCCACTGTTTTGACTGTTGTTTTATCTGTTACAAACTGCTTGAGAAACTTCTGATCCCACTCGAACATGGCAAGGTTTTCCCTGGACATGTTGCACCGAACTCGTTTCTGGTCAAGACTCAGAAGTTTTGGGACCCATCTGGCAGAAACCTTTGTCATTTGCAAATCATTATGGATAATTGCATGGACTCGTTCCTGTGATATACCCAGCTGTGTAGAAATGTACCGGTGTGTAATTCGCACCGGTTTAAATTCAGCGGCCCATTTTTTTACCATGCTATAACATGGGGTATGCTCCCCTAATGCAGCTACCATGTCCTCATGAATCTCCTTAGGTGATAAGCCTTTGAGGCCAAGGTATTGAATAATCGCGCGATGTCCAACATTGTCCATTTGCTTAGAAGTACTCGTAGTAAGTAGCTGTGAGAATCAAATCCTGGCAAACAACAGAGAGAAAAAAATCCTTCTGTCTCTGCAGTGTGATTATAACACCTTTTCTACATGGACATCAAATGGTATGTTTATAGGTGGTCTGTTTCTACCCCAGGCCACAGACTTATCAATCACCCCTCGTACCACCTGTCTGAACCTATCTCTGAACCTATCTCTCAAGTGCGTGAGATTCATGGCATTATTGTCCAATTGGCTAATTTCTCTTGGTTTACCTGACCTGCAATGATCATGCACATCACCTGTCAGCCAACAACGTTTGACAAGCTCCTGTACTGTGTTGTGACTACAGTTAATTGTCCTACTAACATCAATGACAAATACACCAGCTTAAAGCATTATGATAGCTCCGTTTCTCTGGGCCTCTGATAAGAGCAGCATTTTGCAAACTGCAACTTTCAGGGGTGATATACCGTGTGTGGTCAATGAGGTAAAAACAGTGCTTTCGTTCAAGCCTTATTCGGTCTCTCTCACTGTGCATGAAGGTCGCTTTTGTTCAAGCTTCATTCCGTCCCCTTCACTGTGCATGAACGACGCTTTTGTTCAAGCTTCATTCGGTCCCCTTCACTATGCCTGAACGCTGCTTTTGTTCAAGCTTCATCTGGTCCCCTTCACTGTGTCATTCTTACATATGCACACTTGTTAGGTATTTCTTACTACCCAACAGGGCACAAAAATACCCAACATACAAATGGAATGAATGGAATTTACCATTATTGTTCTCCATATTCAACAATTGTCCATATGTGCACACGGCAGGCCAGCCGGATGCCAGGCGCTCACAAAAGCTCACCTGAGCATACTCAGGTGGGCTAAAAAGACAAGAGGGCCAAGATGGCCCTTAATCGCTCACCTGATTACCGTAGATTTAAGATTTTTGCTGGGTAGCCCATGGGTAGGGTCAATATTGACCTTAGGGACAGTATATGAACAATGTTGATAGTGGATCATGAGCAGTGGTTCTGCAGAACAAGATTTTGAAAGATTTAGTATATTGATTTTATCAAGACAATGATTCTGACCAATGAAGATTGGGCTAAAATGTGCCCTCTAAAGTAATTTTTCTAAGATTTGACCTAGTGACCTACTTTTATTCCCACCCAACCCATGATCACACTCAACCTTGATATCACCAAGACAAACACTCTGAGCAAGTTTGAGGAAGACTGGGCTAAAATGTGGCCACTGGAGTGTAAACTAGATTTCTCTAAGATATGACCCAGTGACCTACTTTTTGACCTCACATAACCCACTTTCATACTTGTCCAAGATTTTATTAGGGCAACCATTCTGACCAATTTTCATGAAGATTTGGCTATAAATGTGACCTCTAGAAAGACACCACAAGGTTTTCCTACTATTTAACCTAGTGACCTAGTTTTTAACCCCACATAACCCACTTTCAAACTCGTTTGAGATTTTATCAAGACAATCATTATGACTAAGTTTCATGAAGATTATACAAAAAATGTGACCACTAGAGTGTTCACAAGGTTTTTTCTACTGTTTGACCTAGTGACCTAGTTTTTAACTCCACTTGACCCACTTTCGAACATGTCCAAGATTTTATCAAGACATTCATTCTGATCAAGTTTCATGAAGATTGGACTAAAATTGTGACCACTAGAGTGTTCACAAGGTTTTTCTACTGTTTGACCTAGTGACCTAGTTTTTTACCCCACATAACCCATTTTTCAAACTCCTCCGAGATTTTATCAAGGCAATCATTCTGACCAAGTTTCATGAAAATTGGGCTAAAAATGTGACCTGTAGAGGGTTCACAAGGTTTTCCTACTATTTGACCTAGTGACCTAGTTTTTAACCCAACTTGACCCACTTTCTAACTCGTCCGAGATTTTATCAAGACATTCATTCTGACCAAGTTTCATGAAGATTGGACTACAATTGTGACCACTAGAGTGTTCACAAGCAAATTGTTGACGACGGATGACGCACGCCGGACGCTCAAGTATCCCAAAAGCTCACCATGAGCTTTGCTCAGGTGAGCTAAAAATAAAACTAGAAAATTGTGTCTGTAAGACACAGTGATGCCCCCGTGTAGGTGCTTGCCTAGCTGCACGTAAAATTTCTAAGCTGGGTGTGCAATATAAGTATGGATGGTGTTTAAGGTGCATATGCAATTCCATGGCAATAGCTACAGTGGTTAGGGAGATATAAGACGATGAAAAAACTGTGACTAAAAACTGCACGTAAATGTGACAACCAACTGCACGTAAAATTTCCAAGTCATTTGACCTCGACCTTGGGCTTGCAGGCAGCATGGGTGGGGTGCCAAATGATAGCACAGAAGGTAATTGATGTGTATGTGAAGTTTACTGTCTATAAGTCTAGAACTTACTGACTTATAACACTTGAAAAACTGTGACAACCAACTGCACCTAAAAGCGTGACAGACGGACAGACGGACGGACGGACATGCTAACAAATGGGTAGTTGTGTGACTTTTTCCTTTGATCTTTTCTTGTGTGACTAGTCCCACAAGAAAAACTATTTTTGGCTCTAACTTTGGAAAAGAATGATCTGGAAGCTAACCCTAACCCTAACCCTATGTCCCACAACTGGCCAGGTTAATGTCACAAGAAATGGCCAGGTTAATGTCACAAGAGATGGCCAGGTTAATGATTTTACTTGTGGGACTAGTTAGAAAAAGTCACACAACTACCCTTTGGTGAGTGCGGACGGACAGAAGGATGGACATGTGCAAAACATAATGCCCCCTGACTATCGTCAACGGGGGCATAAAAAATAAGTGGTATTAATTAGGCACAATATGTCATTGAAGAACAAGGGCATGTTGTATTGCTATGCAAGACATGAGTCCCCCACCGGACTGAAAAAAACCTCCACTCTCCCCACCCCACCCACCCATGGTGTGGTTGACCATGGTATATACATGACCACCTGAATGGTATTAGTACCTACTTTCATACATTGAATCAGTAAATAAAAAGTTATTGTCCCGACAAGAAAATATGAAAAAGGGGAGTAACTCCAAAAATATTGATGCTAGAGTTATTGCCCTTGTGCATGACACTACATCTCATCACGCTTGTTCCATATGAGAAGTTTCAAATCAATTGAACCAGTACATAAAGAGTTATTAACTGGACAAGAAAATATGAAAAGGGGAATAACTCCAACAAATATAGATGCTAGAGTTATGGCCCTTGTGCATGACACTACCCCTCATCATGTGTGTTCCATATGTGAAGTTTCAAATCAATTGAACCAGTAGAGAAAGAGTTATTGTCCGGACAAAAAAATATGAAAAAGGGGAATAACTCCAAAAATATTGATTCTAGAATTATTGCCCTTGTGCATGACACTACTCCTGGCCATGCTTCTTCAATGTGTGAAGTTATAATGAATTTGGCCTAACTTTGTAGGAGATATTGCCCGGACACGAAGTGTGACAGACGGACTGACAAGAAAATATGAAAAAGGGGAATAACTCCAAAAATATTGATGCTAGAGTTATGGCCCTTGTGTATGACACTACCCCTTATCATGATTGTTCCATATGTGAAGTTTCAAATAAATTGAACCAGTAGATAAAGAGTTATTGTCCGGACAAAAAAATATGTAAAAGGGGAATAACTCCAAGAGTTATGTTATGAGTTATGACCTAGAGTTATGACCCTTGTGCATGACACTAGCCCTCATCATGCTTCTTCAATGTGTGAAGTTATAATGAATTTGGCATAACTTTGTAGGAGATATGGCCCGGACACGAAGCGTGACAGACGGACGGACGGACGGACATGCTAACAAATGGGTAGTTGTGTGACTTTTTCCTTTGATCTTTTCTTGTGGGACTAGTCCCACAAGAAAAACTATTTTTGGCTCTAACTTTGGAAAAGAATGATCTGGAAGCTAACCCTAACCCTAACCCTATGTCCCACAACTGGCCAGGTTAATGTCACAAGAAATGGCCAGGTTAATGTCACAAGAGATGGCCAGGTTAATGATTTTACTTGTGCGACTAGTTAGAAAAAGTCACACAACTACCCATTGGTGAGTGCGGACGGACGGACGGACGGACGGACAGACGGACAGACAGACAGACGGGATCGAGCAAACCTATAGTCCCCCAACCGGTAACCGATGGGGGACTAAAAACGACAAACATGTCTAATGTGAGCCCTTTGATTGCAGTAAACAAGTTGACAAATAGCCCTCAAATCAAATCAGGGCTTGCAACCCAAATCTATGGGCTCCTCCAATAGCCCTCTAATCAGGGCTTGCAACCCAAATCTATGGGCTCCTCCATAGCCCTCTATTCAGGGTTTGCAACATTGTTATTCAAAAGACTCCAGCAAACTGAATGGACTCAACAGTTAAAGCACAACAGACCATTCCATTTTGACATTTAAACATTCAAAGGGTAAAGCTTCTGTCACAGACCATTCCATTTTGACATTTAACTCTTTGTACGCTAGCGGCGAAACTGCAATTACCTATGCAAACAGTTTGGATCCAGATGAGACACCGCATAATGCGGCGTCTCATCAGGATCCAAACTGTTTTGTCATCTTGACCTTATTTTGCAAAGAAATGAGAGAAAGTTTATTTTAAGAATTGAAGCAGACGACAAGTGTTGCAGACGAAAAATTACTTAGCGTGCAAAGAGTTAAACATTCAAAGGGTAAAGCTCCTGTCACAGACCATTCCATTTTGACATTTAAAGCTTCTGTCACAGACCATTCCATTTTGACATTTAAAGCTTCTGTCACAGACCATTCCATTTTGACATTTAAACATTCAAAGGGTAAAGCTCCTGTCACAGACTATTCCATTTTGACACTTAAACATTCAAAAGGTAGAGCTTGTGTAACAGACCATTCCATTTTGACTTTTAAAGCTTCTGTCACAGACCATTCCATTTTGACATTTAAAGCTTCTGTCACAGACCATTCCATTTTGACTTTTAAAGCTTCTGTCACAGACCATTCCATTTTGACATTTAAAGCTTCTGTCACAGACCATTCCATTTTGCATAAATACTTGAACTGCTCTGATCTAATATTTCGACCACTAAGGGCCTTTTTCAAAGATTATCATGTCAGAATACACGTCACATTTTTGTTACATGCATTCAGCCATAAATTCAAAGAGAATAATAATTATTCTCTTTGATTTTATGGCTGAATGCATGTAACAAAAATGTGACGTGTATTTTGACATGATAATCTTTGAAAAAGGCCCTTAGTGGTCGAAATATTAGATCAGAGCAGTTCAAGTATTTATGTATTATATTAATTCCCTATTTTGGAATATTTTCTTCATTCCATTTTGACATTTAAACAGTCAAATGGTAAAGCTTCTGTCACAATGCCAGGAAATGTATTACAAATACACAAACTTACATTAAATATGCATTTGTAGAATTACTTTTTACCCAATGCAATTTTGCAGTATGATAAATGGTTTTGAAAGTGTTCCCAATATGCCTTCATCATAAAAATTAGAATAATTCAGCTGCGCTGTTTACACGATTGCATTTTAAAACGATGAAGCATAAATCACCTATTCTTTTGTTTTTGCTAACACAAAATACATATCTGTGAATTGTGAATTAGTCTCACTGTTCTCAACTTTAAACCTATGTGTCTGGTTAACTCTTTACCTCATATAAATGCTTTTCACACCTTTACAAACAGAGTAGACCCAGATCAGTTGGCTCCCCTAGGTGCAGTCTGATCAGGGTCTGCTCTGATTGCTTATGAAATTATAATAGATCTGACTCTACAGATTCTACCAATACCAACATATCCTGTGCACATATGATCATGTATAGAAATGAGACATAAATAAAATATCTGTCTTTCCGTCTGTCTATGCCATTATAAAAAGTTAGCTAATATATATTCATTATGTCATTACATGTACTTCTTACATGAATAGGGAAAGGGTTAAGTACAGTTGGGACTGTTGTAACGACCCCTTCTTCACAGCGACTTACTGTCTACAACAACCTTCTTATTTCCTCCCAGCGTATATTGCTCTTTATGTGGCTTGTTTGTAGTGGCTCCCTGTCTGGTGCGTACAACAACCATAAATCGGGCACCCAAATCGACAATTTCGATGTTTACAACGACTTTTTGAGCATCCCTTTCAAAGGGAAGCAACTTAACAGGACTAAATTAGTCAAATATTTTTGTCGAACTTTCCTTGTTTCCTAGTTACGCGCGTGTACTAAAGAATTGTGGGATAGCTTGTTTACAACAAAATGGCATCAGAGAGAGTTTTTTTATATCGCTGCAAGAAGAGCTAAAGGCTTTGGAGCAGTTAGACAAGGGATCACTTGCATATAAAGTTGTGGATGTGATTTGCATTGGTAAAACGCAGATTCAACGTTAAGGAAAAGAAAAAGTGAAGTGTTGGAACAAGTGGAGAACAATGTACCATTGGAAACAAAGCTGCAACGATGCCCAACTGGTAATGAAGAAATTAACGTCCTTTCATATGAGTGGTTTAAGGACGCTGTTTCTTGACGAATTCTTCTTACAGAGCCATTATTCCAGACGAAAGTGGAAGACTTCTCTTCTCGCCTGAACGTAAACACATTCAAGGTGTCTAGGGGATGGCTGCACTTTTTTCAATGCAAACATAACATTGTGTTTGGAAACATGAGTTGGGCATGTGGAGGCTTGAATTCACAGGCTTTGAATGACTGGTTATCAAGAATTCCCAAACTGTGAATTTTATGAGGTGAAAGACATTTTTAATCTGGATGTGCAATCAATACAATCATGTCGTTGTAAATCCTTTTAATTTAAATCATATAAAAAAAGTGTTGCTTTGTGTTATTTCAAGCTGGTAATCATACTGATAACATACGACAGGAATAGTTTTATAGATTGTGTAGTCCATGTGACCGTTTATGTATTCTCCCAATGAAGGTCACTGTAGACAGTCTTGACTGTAGGTGGCTGCAGGTGATCAGGGTCTGTTCTGTTTGTTTATGCAATTATACATCTGATACTATAGCTTCTGCCATGGCCAAAGACTATTGTTTCCTCTACCATTGTAAATAAATTCAGCTAAAACTGTTTGTATCATTATTTCTCTCATGTATATTCATCAGGTAAATGTTTAACCCTTTATTCCATACAACCTTTGTAAACAGAGTACACTCACATGGGACTGGCTGCAAACGCATGAAAATGTATATATACAGGAAAGGGTTAACCCTTTATTCCATACAACCTTTGTAAACAGAGTACACTCACATGGGGCTGGCTGCAAACGCATGAAAATGTTTATATACAGGAAAGGGTTAACCCTTTATTCCATACAACCTTTGTAAACAGAGTACACTCACATGGGACTGGCTGCAAACGCATGAAAATGTATATATACAGGAAAGGGTTAACCCTTTATTCCATACAACCTTTGTAAACAGAGTACACTCACATGGGACTGGCTGCAAACGCATGAAAATGTATATATACAGGAAAGGGTTAACCCTTTATTCCATACAACCTTTGTAAACAGAGTACACTCACATGGGACTGGCTGCAAACGCATGAAAATGTATATATACAGGAAAGGGTTAACCCTTTATTCCATACAACCTTTGTAAACAGAGTACACTCACATGGGGCTGGCTGCAAACGCATGAAAATGTATATATACAGGAAAGGGTCAACCCTTTATTCCATACAACCTTTGTAAACAGAGTACACTCACATGGGACTGGCTGCAAACGCATGAAAATGTATATATACAGGAAAGGGTTAACCCTTTATTCCATACAACCTTTGTAAACAGAGTACACTCACATGGGACTGGCTGCAAACGCATGAAAATGTATATATACAGGAAAGGGTTAACCCTTTATTCCATACAACCTTTGTAAACAGAGTACACTCACATGGGGCTGGCTGCAAACGCATGAAAATGTATATATACAGGAAAGGGTTAACCCTTTATTCCATACAACCTTTGTAAACAGAGTACACTCACATGGGACTGGCTGCAAACGCATGAAAATGTATATATACAGGAAAGGGTTAACCCTTTATTCCATACAACCTTTGTAAACAGAGTACACTCACATGGGACTGGCTGCAAACGCATGAAAATGTTTATATACAGGAAAGGGTTAACCCTTTATTCCATACAACCTTTGTAAACAGAGTACACTCACATGGGACTGGCTGCAAACGCATGAAAATGTTTATATACAGGAAAGGGTTAACCCTTTATTCCATACAACCTTTGTAAACAGAGTACACTCACATGGGGCTGGCTGCAAACGCATGAAAATGTTTATATACAGGAAAGGGTTAACCCTTTATTCCATACAACCTCTGTAAACAGAGTACACTCACATGGGACTGGCTGCAAACGCATGAAAATGTTTATATACAGGAAAGGGTTAACCCTTTATTCCATACAACCTTTGTAAACAGAGTACACTCACATGGGGCTGGCTGCAAACGCATGAAAATGTTTATATAAAGGAAAGGGTTAACCCTTTATTCCATACAACCTCTGTAAACAGAGTACACTCACATGGGACTGGCTGCAAACGCATGAAAATGTTTATATACAGGAAAGGGTTAACCCTTTATTCCATACAACCTTTGTAAACAGAGTACACTCACATGGGGCTGGCTGCAAACGCATGAAAATGTTTATATACAGGAAAGGGTTAACCCTTTATTCCATACAACCTTTGTAAACAGAGTACACTCACATGGGGCTGGCTGCAAACGCATGAAAATGTTTATATACAGGAAAGGGTTAACCCTTTATTCCATACAACCTCTGTAAACAGAGTACACTCACATGGGACTGGCTGCAAACGCATGAAAATGTTTATATACAGGAAAGGGTTAACCCTTTATTCCATACAACCTTTGTAAACAGAGTACACTCACATGGGACTGGCTGCAAACGCATGAAAATGTTTATATACAGGAAAGGGTTAACCCTTTATTCCATACAACCTTTGTAAACAGAGTACACTCACATGGGGCTGGCTGCAAACGCATGAAAATGTATATATACAGGAAAGGGTTAACCCTTTATTCCATACAACCTTTGTAAACAGAGTACACTCACATGGGGCTGGCTGCAAACGCATGAAAATGTATATATACAGGAAAGGGTTAACCCTTTATTCCATACAACCTCTGTAAACAGAGTACACTCACATGGGGCTGGCTGCAAACGCATGAAAATGTTTATATACAGGAAAGGGTTAACCCTTTATTCCATACAACCTTTGTAAACAGAGTACACTCACATGGGGCTGGCAGCAAACGCATGAAAATGTTTATATAAAGGAAAGGGTTAACCCTTTATTCCATACAACCTTTGTAAACAGAGTACACTCACATGGGGCTGGCTGCAAACGCATGAAAATGTATATATACAGGAAAGGGTTAACCCTTTATTCCATACAACCTTTGTAAACAGAGTACACTCACATGGGGCTGGCTGCAAACGCATGAAAATGTATATATACAGGAAAGGGTTAACCCTTTATTCCATACAACCTTTGTAAACAGAGTACACTCACATGGGACTGGCTGCAAACGCATGAAAATGTTTATATACAGGAAAGGTTTAACCCTTCATTCCATGAATATTCATCAGAAAGAATGACATCTTTCTAATTAATTAGATTTATGGTTATAATAGTACACGGACACAGAAATTCTTGGCAGAAACTGTAGAATCATATCTTATACACAAACAGAGCAGACCCTAATCACACAGCTCCTACAGGAGCCATCTGTTCTGGATCTACTCTGCTTGCAAAGGCATAGAAAAGCATAACCCTTTCCTTCATATAAACACATTTCTTCACGCATTTGCAAACAGAGTAGAACCAGATTAGACAGCTCTTATATGAGCAGTCTGATCTGGATCTGCTCTGTTTGCTAATGGAATTTGAAAGATCTGTTTCTTTACTTTCTAAAATGGCTACAATGTTCCTTCTGTATTTCATTATAACTATTTTGTCAATGAATATTCAATAGGTATTGAAATTTGGAATAAACATAGAACAGGGAAATGATTAATTGAGAACTGAAAAAGATCTCACAAATCTGAACACACTATACCATCCTTAACCCTTTACACAATAAATACGCCTTTCTATGCCTTTGCCAGCAGAGTAGATCCTGATCAGATGGGTCCTATAGAATGGCTCCTATCAAGATCTGCACTGTTTGCTAATGGAATTATAACAGATCTGATTCTACAGTTTGTACCTGGGCCAAAAATGTTCTTGTTCATCTGCTACTATAAATATTTAGCTAAATAATATTCATGCATTCTTTATTTTCGACATGAATCTTCATGGAGTAAAGGGTTAACCCTTTACTCAGTAAATACACTTTTCTACGCCTTTGCAAATAGGAGCCTTCTGATCAAGGTCTGCTCTGTTTGCTTTTGACATGATATAGATCTGATTCAACAGTTTTTGTCAAAGCAAAGCCAAAGACCTATGATAACACATGTGTTATCATAGGTCTTTGGCAAAGCAAAATCCCTCTAAAAGTTAACAATATAACGATTGAGCTAATAAATATTAATTCTTTCATCTATTGTAGAACCCTTTACTCCAGAATCCTGTCTCTTTATTCTTGTGTACCTGTAGTAGCTGTCTGATCAGGCTCTTCTCTGTTTACTTACATGTAACAGATCTCAATCTCTATTGTCATGGCAATACATTTCCTATATTTCACATTTTAACACATTCCCCCCATAGGCTATTTTTAGATCCTACCTCTTTGGACACATTTACCGAAAAGGAGCATTAACTAGAGGAAAGGAAAGTTTTAGAATTGTGTAGTGTTGAAACCATTGTGATAAATAGAGCATTTGCTCCTAAGGACAAATGCTCTATTTATCACAATGGTTTCAGAAAATGACTATTACAGAGGCGTCAAAAGGCGTCAATATGAGGGAAAAGGGTTAATACACACTTTAATACAAGATTTCAAGATTTTGTATGATATTTCAAGCAGTAAAGGTATAAACAGCACTTGTATTTGAACAAGGACATGTCATAAAACAGAATGTTAACATTTCCTATTTATTCACCTCCCCTCAAAAGGACAACTGAGAATCACAAATAGTCTAAAATCAGAAATGTATCAGAAACCCTTTTAAGGGTCATTAAATATCTTTAAGTTCCTCTGTTTGAAAATGAAACACACATTCTTCCCTAATCTGGATGGAAAAGTTTTTTACAGAAAAAATTAAATCCCAAATAGGTAGAAAAATATCCTCCAACTGGAATGATAATTACAAATTGTGCCTAGTTCATCATTTTCCAATGGATCATCATTAGAGGCCATCACGCTAATACACTATCCTATCAGCACTAATCACACTCTGTAATAAAGGTTTACTTTTGTGTTTGAACCAGGCCACATCAAAAGAAGTAACCCTTTAAATGAAGGAAACAATTTACTGCTATAGTAAACTGCACACACAAGCAATTTACTGCTATAGCAAACAACACACACAAGCAATTTACTACTAAAGTAAACAGCACACACAAACAATTTACTGCTATAGTAAACTGCACACACAAGCAATTTACTGCTATAGCAAACAACACACACAAGCAATTTACTGCTATAGTAAACAACACACACGAGCAATTTACTGGATTCCTGTACCATCCCTCTGATCCTACATTGTGAGATCTGTTTATCAATGATACTTTATACCCTTTACCTGATACAGATGCATTCCATACCTTTACAAACAGAGCAGATCCAGATGAAACAGTCTCTACAGAAGCTGTCTGATCAGGGTCTGCTATGTTTGCTAATAAAATTCTACAGTGTCTGCCATGACTAAACAATCATGCGTTCAAATATGTCATCATATAAATTAGCTGATAAATATTCATACTGTCTTTATTGGGGTAAAGAGTTTAATTCTTTTGCACAGTGGCATATGCTAACTAAAAAGGACTTTATCAGTCAACATTATTTAACCCTTTACTCCATAAATACACTTTCCTATACCGCTGCAAACAGAGTAGACCCAGATCAGATGGCTCCTGCAGGTACCTTCTCATCAGGGTCTGCTGTGTTTGCTTATGAAATAATATAGATCTGAGTTTTTAATTGCTGCCTTGGGTAAATATTTGTGTTAATGTTATTTTAAAATTCAGCTAATTAATATTCATGATGTCATTACTTCTTAAATGAATATTCATGGTGTAAAGATTAAATAAGTAAACAGCTATTGTTTCACACATTTTCCAGATTTAACCTGTAGCATGAAATCAAAAGAGAGATAATTTGTTAACCGTTAAAATGCTTTACACTAATTAATGATACTGTTAAAATGCTTTACACTAATTAATGATAAACTCATTACAGGAAATGTTTCAATAAATTGATTTCTCACAAGGTTCATTGTTCTTGATTTTTTTAAGATAAATCACACTCTAAAATTAAAAAAAAAAGGCAATATTTGCAAAAGCCACTAACAATATTTAGCAGATAAGGAGTTAATAGTGATGTGCCCATTACCTCCATACATCTCATACAATTTGTCATAATAGAATGCTTGGTGCAATAGGGAATTTGAATGGAATGAGATTTTAATGATTCAATGGTAGACGTGGGATAATGAGTATGCAACACCCCCAGACATGCTAGATATCAATTGTAAACATGAAACTTGATCATTCAATGAAAATAATCTTATCTAATGCATCATAATCAGAGAACAAGAAAAAACCATAGAAACTAGCTGTTAAACTGCATGGATTATGTAGCCCTTGTGTTTATAACTAGCTGTTATACTGCATGGATTATGTAGCCCTTGTGTTTATAACTAGATGTTATACTGCATGGATTAAGTAGCCCTCGTGTTTATAACTAGCTGTAATACTGCATGGATTATGTAGCCCTTGTGTTTATAACTAGCTGTTATACTGCATTGATTATGTAGCCCTCGTGTTTATAACTAGCTGTTATACTGCATTGATTATGTAGCCCTTGTGTTTATAACTAGCTGTTATACTGCATTGATTATGTAGCCCTTGTGTTTATAACTAGATGTTATACTGCATGGATTATGTAGCCCTTGTGTTTATAACTAGCTGTTATACTGCATGGATTATGTAGCCCTTGTGTTTATAACTAGCTGTTATACTGCATGGATTATGTAGCCCTTGTGTTTATAACTAGATGTTATACTGCATGGATTATGTAGCCCTTGTGTTTATAACTAGCTGTTATACTGCATGGATTATGTAGCCCTTGTGTTTATAACTAGATGTTATACTGCATTGATTATGTAGCCCTTGTGTTTATAACTAGATGTTATACTGCATGGATTATGTAGCCCTTGTGTTTATAACTAGCTGTTATACTGCATTGATTATGTAGCCCTTGTGTTTATAACTAGCTGTTATACTGCATGGATTATGTAGCCCTTGTGTTTATAACTAGCTGTTATACTGCATTGATTATGTAGCCCTTGTGTTTATAACTAGCTGTTATACTGCATGGATTATGTAGCCCTTGTGTTTATAACTAGCTGTTATACTGCATGGATTATGTAACTCTCATGATTATAACTGGCTGTTATACTGTATGAATTATGTAGCCCTCATGTTTATAACTAGCTATATATACTGCATGGATTATGTGGGTCTCATGCAAATTCTTTTTCACACTTTTGCAAACAGTGTAAACTCAGCTCCTATAGGAGCCATCTGATCAGCATCTGCTCTGTTTGTTTATGGAATTATAATAGATCTGACTCTTCAGTTTCTAAAAAAAAATCCGGCCTACATATGCCATGATAGAAATTCAGCTTATAGATATTCATGATGTCATTGATGAATATTTAACAGGGCATGGGATAACAATACTGTGAAGGTTGTGTGTGTGTGGGGGTTTTTACTTTATTTTTATTTTATTTTGTTTATTTATTTATTTATTTATTTATTTTAATTTTTTTTGGGGGGGGGGGGGGGGCATGTGCATGTGTGTGTGTGTGTGTGGGGGGGCACACATGCAACTTCCTTTTTGACTTGTGGGGTTGCTGTGGACTTTGGTTAGGCAGCTCCTGCCTAACTTGTGATCTATTTATGTAAACACTGACCCTGACATTGAATCTATGATCTAACTTGTGATCTATTTAAGTAAACAATGACCCTGACATTGAATCTATGATCTAACTTGTGATCTATTTATTTAAACAATGACCCTGACATTGAATCTATGATCTAAATTGTGATCTATTTATGTAAACAATGACCCTGACATTGAATCTATGATCTAACTTGTGATCTATTTATGTAAACAATGACCCTGACATTGAATCTTTGATCTAACTTGTGATCTATTAATGTAACAATGACCCTGACATTGAATCTTTGATTTAACATTAGTATCATGTTACTTTACAGTTATGTGTAACCCAGGAGTATTATTGTTACTTTACAGTTATGTGTAACCCAGGAGTGTTATTGTTACTTTACTGTTATGTGTAACCCAGGAGTGTTATTGTTACTTTACTGTTATGTGTAACCCAGGAGTGTTATTGTTACTTTACAGCTATGTGTAACCCAGGAGTGTTATTGTTACTTTACAGTTATGTGTAACCCAGGAGTATTATTGTTACTTTACAGTTATGTGTAACCCAGGAGTGTTATTATGTCTCCCCCCATATTTATATGGGGGAGACATATTGTTTTCGTGAGAGTTGTCTGTCTGTCCGTCTGTCCGTCTGTCTGTCTGTCCGTCTGTCCGTCTGTCTGTCACACTTTTTGTCCGGACGATAACTTCAATATGCCTGATGCCAGTTGATTGAAACTTCATATATAGAAAGAGCATAATGAGAGGAAGTGTCATGCACAAGGTCCATAACTCTGGCTTTACTAATATTGGAGTTATTGCCCTTTGTAAAAAAAAACCCACACTTTTTTTGTCCGGACGATAACTCCTATATGGCTCATGCCATTGGATTGAAACTTCATATATGGAAAGATCATGACGAGAGAAAGTGTCATGCACAAGGTCCATAACTCTGGCTTCACTAATATTGGAGTTATTGCCCTTTGTAAAAAATATCATAATTTTTTGTCCGGACAATAACTTCAATATGCCTGATGCCAGTTGATTGAAACTTCATATATGGAAAGAGCATAATGAGAGGAAGTGTCATGCACAAGGTCCATAACTCTGGCTTCACTAATATTGGAGTTATTGCCCTTTGTAAAAAATATCATAATTTTTTGTCCGGACAATAACTTAAATATGCCTGATGCCATTGGATTGAAACTTCATATATGGAAAGATCATAACGAGAGGAAGTGTCATGCAGAAGGAAAATAACTCTGGCTTCACTAATATAGGAGTTATTGCCCTTTGTAAAAAAATCACACTTTTTTGTCCGGACGATAACTTCTATATGGCTCATGCCATTGGATTGAAACTTCATATATGGAAAGATCATAACAAGAGGAAGTGTCATGCACAAGGTCCATAACTCTGGCTTCACTAATATTGGAGTTATTGCCCTGTGTAAAAAAAATCACACTTTTTTGTCCGGACGATAACTTCTATATGGCTTATGCCATTGGATTGAAACTTCATATATGGAAAGATCATAACGAGAGGAAGTGTCATGCACAAGGTCCATAACTCTGGCTTCACTAATATTGGAGTTATTGCCCTTGTAAAAAAAAATCACAACTTTTTGTCCAGATGATTACTCCTATGTGACACATGCCATTGGAGTGAAACGTCATACATGGAACGATCATAATAAGAGAAAGTGCCATGCATAAGATCCTTAACTCGAGCTTCAATAAATTTAGAGTTATTGCCCCATGTACATTTGTTTAATTCTTTCTTGTCCGGACGATAACTCCTACATGGCTCTTGCCATCGTATTGAAACTTCATACATGGAAAGAGCATGATGAGAGAAAGTGTCATGAACAAGGGCCTTAATTCTGGCTTCAATTCTTTTGGAGTTATTGCCCTTTGTTACATTTTTTGGCCGATCAATAACTCCTGTTCGACTGATGCTATTGGAATGACATTTTATTTTTGGAAAGAGCATGATGAAAGTAAGTGTCATGCACAAGGGCCATAAATCTGGTATCAGTATTTTTGGAGTTATTAGCTGTTATCATTTTCTTCTTGAAAAATGTAGTGTGGAAAACACATAATGAGGGGAAGTATCATTCATCAAGACCATAACATTTTTAGTGATTTCCCTTTACATATTGTTTTTATTAGAGGGGAGACATCCGTTTTTTTGACAAAAACCTCTAGTTGTTACTTTACTGTTATGTGTAACCCAGGAGTGTTATTGTTACTTTACAGTTATGTGTAACCCAGGAGTGTTATTGTTACTTTACAGCTATGTGTAACCCAGGAGTGTTATTGTTACTTTACAGTTATGTGTAACCCAGGAGTGTTATTGTTACTTTACAGTTATGTGTAACCCAGGAGTGTTATTGTTACTTTACAGTTATGTGTAACCCAGGAGTGTTATTGTTACTTTACAGTTATGTGTAACCCAGGAGTGTTTGTGATATTTTACTATTTTACTCTTTGCATCTGCAAATCTGTGATATCCTATTTCAGCTTGGATGTTGATAAGATGCTGAAATACTCTGTGTTAGAGGATAAATGGAATATAATTAACTTTGAAAATTAAAGCAAACAAGTTTTGCAGATGATAAGTTTAACTTTCAAAGATTTACCTATGACATTATTTTCATAAGGCCTTCTGCCTTCAATATACAAGCATCATTTCAGTGAGCAATGTTCCTATATCATCTCATACTTGATATGTCCTCACAGATGGTCAGTGTCTCGCAATGTAATGGTTCATGTAATTTAGCACTAAATTGATTGGTCACTGACGTGTATACATGTATACTTCTGGCCTAAGTCATATGCGTGGTGAAAAATAAAGAAGAAAATTCTGCTACAATCATGTGTGAATATAATAGTCATATTAACTAATTTAAGGAAAAAACATATGGTCAGTGCTAATTTGTCATGTAAAAGTTTCCTTGATTTCCATGAACACTATGGAAAAACAGTCAAAGAGGGAGAGCCACATACGAAGGACACCGCACCAAACACCACCAAACAAGAAACGGCACAGCCTCAAGACAAAACCCAACAGAACGCATATCAATCCATAAAACATTAAACATTAAGTATATTAACACTCAACTGTTATGGTTTGTCTGAATGCCACGCATTGATTCATCGAATTCCCAAAGCAGTACTTTTTTATTTATCAATGGACCTTCATGAAATTTTCACAGTGTCTGCATATCTGTGTGTTCTGTTCATTGAAATAAACATTGACAAGTTAGAAGTTTTATTAATTTAAATTGCATAAAATCTGATAGCATTCTGTAAAAATACCTTTCTGCCGAGAAAAAAATGTCGCTTTATACTCTAACATTATTTGGTCAACAAAACATCAAAAAGATGCTAACTAGTCATTGAAAATGTATTTCAAAATCTAAATTAGTTGTACAAAACAACATTTTATGGTAAAACTCTTTTAAAAGCTAATTATAAAAGTACAAATGAAAACAATCCACGGGTCTATAATCACAATAGTGTGTACCAAAACACCCCTTCTTCCTCTGAATGGTGGGAGCCAGTCTAATATATAGTGAGCTAAAAAGTGGAATGCACATCTGCACATAACCAGAAATATTCATGAGAAGTTAGGATTAGACTGTACTTACAGAGAAATGTGCCAGATAAGTTCAAGACAGAAGAGGAAGAAAGAAGAACAAATGCAGTAAACACAATGTTCCCCCATTTCATTGGGGAAAATAATGAAAATTCATACATACATTATTCTACATGAATATTCACCAGGTAAAGGCATATGCTACACCGATTCATTAAATGGACAGAAGGCAGTCAACAACAAGACAAGACAAGCATAGATGCAAACCACCAAAGGGTGCCTATTACTGAATAGTGAATAATACTGTACTTTGGGAATAATTGGCGTCATGATATTTCACCACTTTGCTTCAAAATGCCCGTGTTTTATTTTTGTCAGTTTAATTTTCGCAATTCCAGGATAAAAGGGGCAAAAACTAAACACATACATAAATAGAAAGTAGAAAAGACTATTCTACCTTTGGTTAATTTCAATTATTCAAGCTGTTGTTGTTAAAACTATAGAAGTAGAAAATGCTATTTCTGGTCATTCCAGGGATAAAACGGTGAGTATAAGGTAAGCTAAGCGTAAATATTTTGTTTCCTATGTGTGTGCAAATGATTGAATTGCACACTTACTATACAAGAAAGCAGTGATTAAACAGCAATACTGCTGTAATCGCTGTTTGCGTATCTGCCACGAATTAATAACGGTAGTGTCTTATAGGTGTTAATCTGTGTGTGTACAATGGATAAGTTATATATCGGCGAGAAAGTGTTATTTGTTTGTCACGGATATAATTTGGTGTGTTAATTTTTCGCCCTTTTGTACATGGTGGCGAAATAGGCCAATTATTACCCACAGCCTATTATTCCCAAAGTACGGTAATAGAATGTGTAAAATATAACACAATGGGAACAAATGTCTTTGTTACTCCCCTAAACATATGGCCTTGTGGTTGTTGTAGATTAGTCGGAGAGGGGGGATATGTTTATTTACATTGTTTGTCTTTTAGGGTGGGGATGGAATAAGTGTGAGGTTGGGCACCCCTAAACCGATTTAAACCCCCAGTGACACTTGTCATTGACTATTCCAAGGTGGTACTTCCATTTTCCCCTATCTTTTGCTTGTTATGTCTATGTGTGTCTCTTTTTGTAGGCATATACATTTGCTGTTGTTTTTTGTGATGGTTCTGTTTGGGTGACTGTGTGTTTTGTATGTGGTGTTTCCTGCATGGTTCAAACGTTTACCTTCAGTAATGCGGCAAAATGCTTCAGTTTCACACCAGGGCCCCTTAAAACAGCAACCATTTCAGTCAGATGGCCCTAGTAACACAATTATACTTTATGTCTCATTCTTGGCCCCTTAAATGATAACAAATGCATACCTGCTGGGAAAACAAAATACTTCCATCTTAGGATGGGCATAAAACAATTACTTGTTAACACAGATCAGCTTTAATAATATACTTTCATGGTACCTTCTCCTTCAGATAGTGCCTTCATGTCTCCGAAGGCCTCTGGGACCAGCTTAGCATAGTAGTGGTTGGGTGCGTTACTGAAAGCTGCTGTATCAAAGTATACAGACCCGTTAGACTCATATCTGAAAATAAAGAACAGCAGTGAGCAATTGGATAAACAAATCTAACATGTTCAATAATTGCTATACGCACTTGGGTTTCAAATTTACATCCTTCTTTAATTGCTATACACACTTGGGGTTTAAATGTACACATGACCACAGTATTAAACAGCCAAAGTTACTCCTGTGTTTCATTAAGACAGCCAAGGTTACTCCTGTGTTTCATTTAGACAGCCAAAGTTACTCCCGTGCTTTATTTAGACAGCCAAAGTTACTCCTGTGCTTCATTTAGACAGCCAAAGTTACTCCCGTGCTTCATTTAGACAGCCAAAGTTACTCATGTGTTTCATTAGCCAAAGTTACTCCTGTGTTTCATTTAGACAGCCAAGGTTACTCCTGTGTTTCATTTAGACAGCCAAAGTTACTCCTGTGTTTCATTTAGACAGCCAAAGTTACTCCTGTGTTTCATTTAGACAGCCAAGGTTACTCCTGTGTTTCATTTAGAACCCAACTATTTCCAATGTCTAACATAATTCTCCAGCTGACAGTAGCGATATACTTTGTTTCTTTTAATACCAATATTGCCATCATTCTGCTACTGCAAAATTAAATACAAATGGGTCAGAATTTAGCTATGGAAACACCTTTGAATGTCTGTAGGGAAAATACAGTATGGCAGGGTACTCTTGTATTGAAAGTGAACTTTCTTTCACTAGGCAATGATAGGAACTGTTACAGTTGTTGCATTCAAATTACTTTGTTCCCCTCTAACAAGGGTTTGAATTCCAGACAGGCACTTTAGATTTCTCATGTGGTTCTACACAATTTGAAAAACATACAGGCTGGTGGCTGTCATATAGTGGAACTAAAATACAATGGCCACATTTGTGTCATAAAGCATACATGTTGGTTATATAGAGGAGCTCAAATCGAGGGCTTGGTGCAAAACTATTCTAACTCCTTCACAATAGTGAAGGAGTTAGAATAGTTTTGCACCAAGCCCTCGAAATACAATAAGGCCATATTTGTGTCCTAAAGCATACAGTTGGTTATATAGAGGAGCTCAAATACAATATGGCTATATTTGTGTCATAAAGCATACAGACTGATTGCCATGTAGAGGAGCTCAAATACCGTTATAATAATAATAATAATAACTTTATTTTAAGTTGATTACATATTTGGTACAAGACCAATTTTCAATATGGTGCACATTGTGTTACAGGTTAGTTGTCATATAAAGGAGCTAAAATACAATGGCCATATTTGTGTGTCACTAAGCACATCTTACCCATAACCATTGTTGACAATCCTCTCTATGTAGGCAATGTTTTCAGGGATGTATTCACTAACTCTAGTCAGCACATCAGGTGCAAGCACATTAAGACCATCCATGTCATTATGGTAATCCTCCTCAAAGTGCTGTGACAGTTTTGAGAAGATAGACTTGTCTGTGACGTTTGAGCCGTACTGTCCATCCAGCCAGTCTGATATGATATCCCGAGCTGCCTCAAGAAGTACCTGCAAAATCAATTTACTTGTTAAACGTTAAAACAAAACTCAGCTTATCTGATTTCAGAGGCATTTGAGTTCATGAAAATAGCGAATTTACATTGAAGTCGTTCTGTTGATCTATAAGCAACATAATACATAAAGGCATTTATTACAAAACTGTCTCTGACAATACTGTCAGATCTAACTATATGGACTAAATGAACTCTCTCATCACTGTAGTCAAAAATGAGACAAGATGACATAATTGAAAGTGTCTAAACCCTTTACATCAAGAATATTAATGTAAAAACTAATGACATCATGAATAATAATTAGATTAATTTTTTTAAATGGATGCGAACAAATGGAACTTTTGGCCCTGACAGAAACTGTAGAATCATTACTACATTAGTTCATAAGCAAACAGAGCAGACCCAGATCAGAGAGACCCTACATGGGCATACACAGCAGACCCAGATCAGACAGACCCTACATGGGCTATCTGGTGTCGGTTTAATCTGCTTGCAATATGTGTTAATAGGTGTATCTATGGAGAAAAAAGATGAATATGAACCAGTTGTTGGAGACTTTGTATTTTTTTAACCCATTACCTCATATAAACACTTTTACATGCCTTTGCAAACAGAGTAGACCCTGATCAGAAAGCTGCTGTAGGGGCTGTCTGATAAGGGTCTGCTATGATGCTTATGAAATTACAATAGATCTGACTCTACAATTTCTACTGATACCAAACATTTTGTGTACCATGCCATTATAAAAATACAGCTAATAAATATTCAGGATGTCATTATTTCTTGAATGACTATGCAACAGGGAAGGGGTAAAGAAAAGATGATGAAGAAAAATGCACTCTGGGAAATGAAACAGACATCGTTTTTGCAGATAAACTTAGTGGAATGGTTCAGTTTTAATCTCATTTGCATGTCATGGTTTGCAATTGTACAAATGGACTAATTGATTTACATTATTCTATTAAATTTAGTGAAACAAGAGATGTTTGTAAAACATGTATACCCCCCAGACCCCCTGACCTTTGATCTAGTGACCTCAACTATAGAGGTCATCTAGCGGTCATGACTAATCACCACAGCAACTTTGAAGATCCTAAGCCAAACCACTGATCATTTATTGATCTGAAAACATTTCACATATTAAGGTCATGGTGACCTTGACCTTTGACCTAGTGACCTCAACAACTATAGGGGTCATGTAGTGGTCACGACCAACTACCACAGCAAGTTTGAAGATCCCAACCCAAACCATCGAGCAGTTTTTAATTGGACCATTTCATCAGTTAAGGTCATGATGACCTTGACCTTTGATCTAGTGACCTCAAAATCAATAGGGGTCATCTAGTTGTCATGACCAACCACCTTAGCAAGTTTGAAGATTCTAAGCCAAACCCTTGAGCAGTTATTGATCGCAAACCATTTCACCAGTTAAGGTCATGGTGACCTTAACCTTTGATCTAGTGACCTAAAAATTCACAGCAAGTTTGAAGATCCTAAGCCAAACCCTTGAGCAGTTATTGATCGCAAACCATTTCACCAGTTAAGGTCATGGTGGCCTTGACCGTTGACCTAGTGACCTAAAAAACAATAGGAGTCATCCAGTTGTCATGACCAACCACCTAAGCAAATTTGAAGGTCCTAAGCCATACCCTTGAGCAGTTATTGATCAGAAACCATTTTACCAGTTAATGTCATGGTGACCTTGACCTTTGACCTAGTGACTTTAAAATCATTAGAGGTCATCCAGTGGTCATGACCAACTACCACAGCAAATTTGAAGATCCTAAGCCAAACCCTTGAGCAGTTATTGATCAGAAACCATTTTACCAGTTAAGGTCATGGTGACCTTGACCTTTGACCTAGTGACCTCAAATACAATAGGGGTCATCCAGTTGTCATGACCAACTACCGCAGCAATATTGAAGATTCTAAGCCAAACCCTTGAGCAGTTATTGATCGCAAACCATTTCACCAGTTAAGAGCATGGTGACCTTGACCTTTGACCTAGTTACCTAAAAAACAATAGGGGTCATCAAGTGGTCATTACCAACCACCAAAGCAAATTTGAAGATCCTAGGCCAAACCTTTGAGCAGTTATTGATCGCAAACCATTTCACCCTTTAAGGTCACAGTGACCTTGACCTTTGACCTAGTGACCTAAAAAACAATAGGACTCACCTAGTTGTCATGACCAACCACCTAAGCAAATTTGAAGGTCCTAGGCCAAACCCATGAGCAGTTATTGATCAGAAACCATTTTACAAGTTAAGGTCATGGTGACCTTGACCTTTGACCTAGTGACCTCAAAATCAATAGGGGTCATCCAGTGGTCATGACCAACTTCCACAGCAAGTTTGAAGATTCTAAGCTAAATCCTTGAGCAGGTATTGATCGGAAACCATTTAACCATTTAAGGTCATGGTGACCTTGACCTTTGACCTAGTGACCTCAAAATGAATAGGGGTCATCTAGTGGTCATGAACAACCACCACAGCAAGTTTGAAGATCCCAAGCCAAACCCTTGAGCAGTTATTGATCGGAAACTATTTCACCATTTAAGGTCATGGTGACCTTGACCTTTGACCTAGTGACCTCAAAAACAATAGGGGTCATCTACTTGTCATGACCAACCACCACAGCAAGTTTGAAGATTCTAGGCCAAGTCGTTTATTAGTTATCATTCGGAAACCATCGATCTACCGACCGACCGACAGACCGACCGACCGACCGACCGACCGACCGACATGTGCAAAGCAATATACCCCCATTTTTTCAAAAGGGGGGTATAAAAATAATAATATTAGATAATATGGCATAAATCCCAGAGAGTGCTGACACAGATCAACTCTTAACCTCATGGAGGCACCTTTAATGAATTTGCAAACAGAGTAGACCCAGATCAGGAGGCTCTTGTAGGAGCCATTTGATCAGGGTCTGCTCTGTTTGTTTATTACATCATATAGATATTAGTCTACAGTTTATTCCATGCTAAAATATTTTATTGCTCATAATGCAATTTCAGCTAATTGTATTCATGTGGTCATTATTTCTTACTACTGTTCATGCAGTATATGGTTAAGCTCCATCTCCATCTCTAACATGACATCTAATCAGGAACCATACTATCTACAACACTTAAAAAGAAGTAGTTCTTTTTGAAAATTTAATTTAACCCTTTCCCTCATATAAACACTTTGTCATGCCTTTTCAAACAGAGTAGAACCAGATGAGATAGCTCCTATAGGAGCCATTTGATCAGGGTCTGCTCTGTTTGATCAGGGTCTGCTCATGAAATTATAATAGATCTGACTCCATAGTTTCTACCAATACCAAAACATCCATTATACAAATTCAGCTGATAAATATTCATAATGTCATTATTTCTTACATAAATCTGCAACATGGAAAGGGTTAACTCTTTGCAAGCTAGCAGAGAATTCATGATCATTTTTGCAAACAGTTTGGATCCAGATGAGATTGCGACTAAATTGGCATCTCATTACAGTTGAAAGTTTGAAACTGTTTGACACTCTGACCACATGTACTTTATAGGGAGAACAAGTATTAGATATTCTGATTGTGCTTTTGCGGACATCAATTATTTAGCATGCAAAGAGTTATCAGATGAAATAAAAATTATTGAAATTCTCAACATTCATATCTTTTAAATATTTGCAGGCATTTAATTCTTTTAATGTTCGGTAATTTTTCGTCTGCAACAATTGTCTTCTACTCTATTCTTAAATTAATTTTCTTCTCATTTAAAAAATTTGGTTAAAGTGTCAAATAATTTGGATCCTAATGAGATGCCACATTATACAGTGTCTCATCTGGATCCAAACTGTTTGCATAGGTAATCATGGTTTCGCCGCTGGCATGCACAGAGTTAAAAGTTAAAACTCATAGAGACAATATAGTTTGTTAAGATGTTGGTAGAGTAATGTGCAGTATAAAGTAATGAGCAGTATAGAGTAATGAGCAGTATAGAGTAATGAGCAGTATAGAGTAATGAGCAGTATATAGTAATGAGCAGTATAAAGTAATGAGCAGTATAAGGTAATGAGCAGTATAGAGTAATGAGCAGTATAGAGTAATGAGCAGTATATAGTAATGAGCAGTATAGAGTAATGAGCAGTATAAGGTAATGAGCAGTATATGGTAATGAGCAGTATATAGTAATGAGCAGTATATAGTAATGAGCAGTATAGAGTAATGAGCAGTATATAGTAATGAGCAGTATAGAGTAATGAGCAGTATATAGTAATGAGCAGTATAAGGTAATGAGCAGTATAAGGTAATGAGCAGTATATAGTAATGAGCAGTATATAGTAATGAGCAGTATATAGTAATGAGCAGTATATAGTAATGAGCAGTATAAAGTAATGAGCAGTATAAGGTAATGAGCAGTATATAGTAATGAGCAGTATATAGTAATGAGCAGTATCTATAAAGTAATGAGCAGTATATAGTAATGAGCAGTATATAGTAATGAGCAGTATATAGTAATGAGCAGTATAAAGTAATGAGCAGTATAAGGTAATGAGCAGTATATAGTAATGAGCAGTATATAGTAATGAGCAGTATATAGTAATGAGCAGTATAGAGTAATGAGCAGTATACGGTAATGAGCAGTATAGAGTAATGAGCAGTATATAGTAATGAGCAGTATGGAGTAATGAGCAGTATTAAGGTAATGAGCAGTATAGAGTAATGAGCAGTATATAGTAATGAGCAGTATAGAGTAATGAGCAGTATAAGGTAATGAGCAGTATATAGTAATGAGCAGTATATAGTAATGAGCAGTATAGAGTAATGAGCAGTATATAGTAATGAGCAGTATAGAGTAATGAGCAGTATATAGTAATGAGCAGTATAAGGTAATGAGCAGTATAAGGTAATGAGCAGTATATAGTAATGAGCAGTATATAGTAATGAGCAGTATATAGTAATGAGCAGTATATAGTAATGAGCAGTATAAAGTAATGAGCAGTATAAGGTAATGATCAGTATAGAGTAATGAGCAGTATATAGTAATGAGCAGTATCTATAAAGTAATGAGCAGTATATAGTAATGAGCAGTATATAGTAATGAGCAGTATATAGTAATGAGCAGTATAAAGTAATGAGCAGTATAAGGTAATGAGCAGTATATAGTAATGAGCAGTATATAGTAATGAGCAGTATATAGTAATGAGCAGTATAGAGTAATGAGCAGTATAAGGTAATGAGCAGTATAGAGTAATGAGCAGTATATAGTAATGAGCAGTATGGAGTAATGAGCAGTATAAGGTAATGAGCAGTATAGAGTAATGAGCAGTATATAGTAATGAGCAGTATATAGTAATGAGCAGTATATAGTAATGAGCAGTATATAGTAATGAGCAGTATCTAAAAAGTAATGAGCAGTGTGGAGTAATGAGCAGTGTAAAGTAATGAGCAGTATGGAGTAATGAACAGTATAGAGTAATGAGCAGTATAGAGTAATGAGCAGTATAGAGTAATGAGCAGTGTAAAGTAATGAGCAGTATAGAGTAATGAACAGTATAGAGTAATGAGCAGTAATGAGTCATGAGCAGTATAGAGTAATGAGCAATATAAAGTAATTAGCAGTATAAAGTATTGAGCAGTATAGAGTAATGAGCAGTATAGAGTAATGAGCAGTATAGAGTAATGAGCAGTACAGAGTAATGAGCAGTATAGAGTAATGAGCAGTATAGAGTAATGAGCAGTATAGAGTAATGAGCAGTACAGAGTAATGAGCAGTACAGAGTAATGAGCAGTATAGAGTAATGAACAATATAAAGTAATGAGCAGTATAGAGTAATGAACTATAGTTGCAATCTGACCAGGATCTGCTCTATTTGCTTACGAAATTATATACATGTAGATATGATTCTACAACTTCTGCCATGGAAATATTGTATGTTTTATTTTATATGCCAATATAAAATTCAGCTAATAAATATTCATGATGTCATAATTTCTAACATAATTATTCTTCAGGAAAAGGGTTAAGTAAAAGCTAGTCCATAGCAGCTGCTCAATTCTCCTACTAAACAGTAATCCCAAACTTTGCTTCCAGAATATCACCATGGTTTAGCATTCTCCGCTATTTATCCTTTCCCTGTTCAGTATTCATGTAAGAAATAATGACTACATCAATATGTATTACCTCAATTATTGTAATGTAAACATTTCAAGGAAATATTTTTACTTGGCAAAAACTGTAGGATCAGATCTTTATCATATCAAAAGCAAATTGAGCAGACCTTGATCAGATGGCTCCTATAGAAGCCTTCTGATCTGGGTCTACTCTGTTTGAAGATATTGTTGACCATGATTGCAATTCTCCACAGCAACTTATCTCTCTGGAGGCTTCATCATGCTCATTCATGACCATATCCATGTTATTCAGTGACATGCAGCTCAAATCACTTACCTCTCTTGAGGTTGCTATGGTTTCCTCATCACTGTTGTTGTTCCTATGTCGATTTCATTCATTGCCTTGCAGTTCTAGACACCTACCTCCCTAGAGACTGCGATGGTTGCCTCATCACAGTTGTTGTTCCTATGTCCATTTCATTCATTGCCTTGCAGTTCTAGACACCTACCTCCCTAGAGACTGCGATGGTTGCCTCATCACTGTTGTTGTTCCTATGTCCATTTTGTTAATTGCCTTGCAGTTCTAGACACCTACCTCCCTAGAGACTGCGATGGTTGCCTCATCACTGTTGTTGTTCCTATGTCCATTTTGTTAATTGCCTTGCAGTTCTAGACATCTACCTCCCTAGAGACTGCGATGGTTGCCTCATCACTGTTGTTGTTCCTATGTCCATTTTGTTAATTGCCTTGCAGTTCTACATCCTACCTCCCTAGAGACTGCGATGGTTGCCTCATCACTGTTGTTGTTCCTATGTCCATTTTGTTAATTGCCTTGCAGTTCTAGACACCTACCTCCCTAGAGACTGCGATGGTTGCCTCATCACTGTTGTTGTTCCTATGTCAATTTTGTTAATTGCCTTGCAGTTCTAGACACCTACCTCCCTAGAGACTGCGATGGTTGCCTCATCACTGTTGTTGTTCCTTTGTCCATTTTGTTAATTGCCTTGCAGTTCTAGACACCTACCTCCCTAGAGACTGCGATGGTTGCCTCATCACTGTTGTTGTTCCTATGTCCATTTCGTTAATTGCCTTGCAGTTCTAGACATCTACCTCCCTAGAGACTGCGATGGTTGCCTCATCACTCTCGTTGTTCCTGACCATGTCCATTTTGTTCATTGCCTTACAACTCTAGACACTATCCTCCCGAAAGTCTGCTATGGTTGTCTTAACACTGCAGTTGTTCATGACCAAGTCCATACCATAACCCATTCTCTAATAGGCTATACTTAGACCCAACATCTTTGAATAAATCGAAAGGGAGCATATAGTAGAAAAAAGGAAAATGTTAGAATTGTGTTATTTGCTCTATTTATCACAAAGGTAAAAAAGAAAACTATGGAACAAATGCTCTATTTATCACAATGGTTTCAAAAAGTATCTTTTACAGAGGCATTAAAAAGCACCAATATGAGGGAAAGGGTTAAAGGTCTAGCACTTTCCTCCCTAGAGGCTGCTATAGCTGCCTCATCACTCTCACTGTTCCTAACCATGTCCATTTCGTTCAATGTCTTGCAGCTCCAGCCACTTACTAGGGCTGAAATGGGTACAAATTTTCTACCCGGGTACCCGTTCTGCAATTACTTGCGGGTACAGATACCTCTATGGTAAAGACGTATCATAAGTACCTACTGCATAAAGTATCCTCCCTTATTATTGGTTTCTTGAATGAAATGTTGCTTGATTTTCGCTGGAAAAAACAGCAAGGTGACGTAAAGGCAAAGATGTGCCGGATCATGCATAGTTGACTCATCACCCCTAACTGTTTCTAACCATGTCCATTTCATTCAATGCTTTGCAGCTCCATCCACTTACCTCCCTAGACTCTGTAGCTCCACCCACTTACCTCCCTAGACTCTGCAGCTCCAGCCACTTACCTCCCTATAGACTCTGCAGCTCCACCCACTTACCTCCCTAGACTCTGCAGCTCCAGCCACTTACCTCCCTATAGACTCTGCAGCTCCAGCCACTTACCTCCCTAGACTCTGCAGCTCCAGCCACTTACCTGCCTAGACTCTGCAGCTCCAGCCACTTACCTCCCTAGACTCTGCAGCTCCAGTCACTTACCTCCCTATAGACTCTGCAGCTCCAGTCACTTACCTCCCTAGACTCTGCAGCTCCAGCCACTTACCTGCCTAGACTCTGCAGCTCCAGCCACTTACCTGCCTAGACTCTGCAGCTCCAGTCACTTACCTCCCTATAGACTCTGCAGCTCCAGTCACTTACCTCCCTAGACTCTGCAGCTCCAGTCACTTTCCTCCCTAGACTCTGCAGCTCCAGCCACTTACCTCCCTAGACTCTGCAGCTCCATCCACTTACCTCCCTAGACTCTGCAGCTCCAGTCACTTTCCTCCCTAGACACTGCAGCTCCATTCACTTACCTCCCTAGACTCTGCAGCTCCAGTCACTTACCTCCCTAGACTCTGCAGCTCCAGTCACTTACCTCCCTAGACTCTGCAGCTCCAGTCACTTACCTCCCTAGACTCTGCAGCTCCAGCCACTTACCTCCCTAGACTCTGCAGCTCCACCCACTTACCTCCCTAGACTCTGCAGATCCAGTCACTTACCTCCCTATAGACTCTGCAGCTCCACCCACTTACCTCCCTAGACTCTGCAGCTCCAGTCACTTACCTCCCTAGACTCTGCAGCTCCAGTCACTTACCTCCCTAGAAGCTGCTATAGTTTCCTCATCACTCTCACTGTTCTTAACCACGTCCATTTTGTTCAATGCCTTACAGCTCCAGCCACTTACCTCCCTAGAAGCTGCTATAGTTTCCTCATCACTCTCATTGTTCATGACCATGTCCATGTTGGTCAGCCCCGCTGTGATCTTCGCTTTCATCCGTTTGTACATGGCCAGCTTGTCAGGGTCTGTTTCTTTCTCCATCTTAACACTAAATGGCTGTTAAAACACAGAGGAGAGACAAAGTTGATTAAAGCGGCCATTGTCGCTACTTCATATACTTACTGAACTCTTTACAACAGAAATAATTGTTTTTTAAACTTATAAACATTGCAAAGACTGTTCAAAGGAGATACAGTTAAACCTTAAGGTGTCGAGTGACAAACCAATCACAAAAAGTATCATTTTTATATTTTTGTATAAATTAGTAACCAATAATCTCTTTTACCCACTGCATTAACTAAATTCCAATAGAGATGTCACAGAAGTTGTGTAAATCCCCTTTTCTACTACCTAGCATTTCTCTGACTTAACGAGTCAGCCATTTTATGAGGAAGGGCACCTAGAGGGAAAATGATAATGATAATGAGATACGCAAGATAAAACAAAAGGTGACCAATCAACCATATTTTTTACAAAAGCATCAGTAGGAGGGAATGGGTTAACGGACAGATAGATTTAGATAGATAGATAGAATCTAATTGGAGATATTTGAGTCTAGTGGGAGCTGGATCAAAGTGAAACAGAATCCTCTACATAAAGCTCTCCGTCAGATTTTTGAATTACTTTTGTGCTGCATAAATTTAGGATTGACATATTTGCTTAAAATGAATATTCTAGGTATGTGATAGACTAGGGGATATAGGTATGTGCTAGACTAGGGGGTATAGGTATGTGCTAGACTAGGGGATATCAGTATGTGCTAGACATGGGGATATAGGTATGTGCTAATAAATTTATTTGATTAGGGGATATAGGTATGTGCTAGACTAGGGGATATAGGTATGTGCTAGACTAGGGGATATAGGTATGTGCTAGACTAGGGGATATAGGTATGTGCTAGACTAGGGGATATAGGTATGTGCTAGACTAGGGGATATAGGTATGTGCTAGACTAGGGGATACAGGTATGTGCTAGACTAGGGAATAAAGGTATGTGCTATACTTGGGGATATAGGTATGGATATAGGTATATGCTAGACTAGGGAATATAGGTATGTGCCAGACTAGGGGATATAGGTATGTGCTAGACTAGGGGATATCGGTATGTGCTAGACTAGGGAATAAAGGTATGTGCTAGACTAGGGGATATAGGTATGTGCTAGACTTGGGGATATCGGTATGTGCTAGACTAGGGAATATAGGTATGTGCTAGACTAGGGGATATAGGTATATGCTAGACTTAGGGGGTATAGGTATGTGCTAGACTAGGGGATATAGGCATGTGCTAGACTAGGGGATATAGTTACCTTTACTGCCTCAGCAGTGTCAGCCACTACTGTTTTCCAGGGTTTATTCTCCGCCATGTAATTCTCCCACAGATGCCTCTGCCTTGCCCTCTTGATGATCTAAACAATGACAAACACTGTCAAATGAGGACCATTAGATGATGCTACATACTAAATACCAAAGGTCTAGTCCTTACGGTTTCAGAGAAGAAGATTTTTAAAGATTTTCCTAAGAAAAACTGATAAGCCCCAGGGCGGGGCCAATTTTGGTCCGGGGGACATAATTTGAAAATCTTTGAAATGAAAACATTTTCAGTCCGGGGGTCATAATTTGAACAATCTTAGTAGAGGACCATTAGATGATGCTACATACCAAATATCAAAGGTCTAGGCCTTACAGTTTCAGAGGAGAAGATTTTTAACAGGGTTCCCACAAAACAGAAAAAACAAAATTCCCTGACTTTTCACTGACTTTTCCCTGACCGAATTTCAATTTTCCCTGACCCCATGCTAACAGAAGTTTAATTGGTCATCTATGAGCATGATCAATAAATGTTGGCCTCTGTCCTCCCCATCAGCCAATCCTTACCACCTCTCTCTTTATGACAACTATATATACAGCAGTAGTGTTAGGATCATTTTAAAAAAAAAAATGTTTTTGACCTTTTCATTTTTCATTGTTCAATATTGAATGTAACATGCATAACGCCAAACATGTCCTAATATGCACCCTAAGTAGAAAGTCTCTTGAATCTTTTCTACCCCTCTTAACCCTTTCCTCCATGAACTTTTATTAGAGACTCCATCTACTATGAATATATAATTAAGTAAAATATCATTTTTAAGCAAAGTTAAGAAATATTTTGGCAGTAGACTAAAGTAAAAACTCAGATTTATGATATTTTTCTTAGGTGATAAAATGTGCATCTATGGTGGAAAGGGTTAATCTTTCAGTTTTTCTGTCTAAGCTGTATTTTAAAATAGTACATACAGTGTGTAAGACACTGATATAGCATGCTATTAAAATGGGGTCAAAATTGGCCCCGCCCCAGGGCCGGTTAGTTTTCTATAGAAACACATAGTGAAAACTTTGAAAATCTTCTCCTCTGATTTTCTGGTGAGCGATATATCAGGGCCTTTCAGGCCCTCTTGTTTTGCGATTTAATCAAAATTTTGCATCACTTTTAACGGGTCTCTGTAGACACCAGAAAAGGGTCTGAATTTTCACTGTTTTCATAATAGCAGACCAAATATTGCTGCCCTTACAAGTGAAGACAGTACAGTAGAATGTCGAATATCTAGCACTGCTGCCCAGTCTGTCCTAACAAGTGAAGACACTACAGTAGAATGTCCAATATCTAGCATTGCTGCCCTATTCTAGCACTGCTGTCAAAACGGATGCTGGAGTCTTGCAGAGGTGCCAGAATTCTCCAATGATTTTGTTTTAAGACTTCATGATAGATATACTATAAAATTTGGATGTGAAATATACAAAGCTAATCAAAGATGTATAAAGATGCTTGGTTTAGTTAAAATTGAAGAAACTGCCTTAGCCTTTTATTTTCATTCTTTCTCCTTTTTGACATATTTCCTCAGCCCTCATCCTTTGGTTCCAATTTCCCTGACCTTTCCCTGACTTTTGCCAAATTTCAAATTTCCCTGACCAATTAAAAAAATTCCCTGACTTTTCCCTGACCTTGAAAAATAAACTTTTTCCCTGTCCGTGGGAACCCTGTTTAAAGATTTTCCTAAGAAAAACTGATAAGCCCCAGGGCGGGGCCATTTTTGGTCCGGGGGACATAATTTGAACAATCTTTGTAGAGGACCATTAGATGATTCCACATACCAAATATCGAAGCTCTAGGCTTATGACCTCTAGAGGGTTCACAAGGTTTTCCTGCTATTTGACCTAGTGACCTAGTTTTTGACCCAACCTGACCCAGTTTCGAACTCGTCCGAGATTTTATCAAGACATTCATTCTGACCATGTTTCATGAAGATTGGACTAAAATTGTGACCACTAGAGTGTTCACAAGCAAATTGTCGACGACGCACAACGCACACCGCACGCTGGACGCCGGACATTCAAGTCTCCCAAAAGCTCACCCTGAGCTTTGCTCAGGTGAGCTAAAATTGTAAGGAAAATAACAGTATACCTTATCATCAGTGTACAACAGCGTACCTTAACATCAATGTACAACAGCCTACCTTATCATCAATGTACTACAGTCTACCTTATCATCAATGTACAAACAGCCTACCTTATCATCAATGTACAACAACCTACCTTAACATCAACGTACAACAGTCTACCTTAACATCAATGTACAACAGCCTACCTTAACATCAACGTACAACAGTCTACCTTATCATCAATGTACAACAGCCTACCTTAACATCAATGTACAGCAGTCTACCTTATCATCAGTGTACAACAGCCTACCTTATCATCAATGTACAACAGCCTACCTTAACATCAACGTACAACAGTCTACCTTATCATCAATGTACAACAGCCTACCTTAACATCAATGTACAACAGTCAACCTTATCATCAATGTACAACAGTCTACCTTAACATCAATGTACAACAGTCTACCTTATCATCAATGTACAACAGCCTACCTTAACATCAATGTACAAGTCTACCTTAACATCAATGTACAACAGCATACCTTATCATCAATGTACAACAGTCTACCTTATCATCAATGTACAACAGCGTACCTTATCATCAATATCTGTGATGTTCATGGCATAGACGACATTGTAGTTGAAATATCCCATCATGACTCGGCGGAGGATGTCAAATGAGATGTAAGAGCGGGCATGACCCATGTGAGACGAGTCATACACAGTGGGCCCACAGCTGTACCACAAAACAGTGTTGCCATTCTGAGGAACAAACACCTCCTGCAAATAGATATTTGAAAAAAATGCTTTCTGGTAAAATTCATCTACAAATTGATCAAATGTACGTTAAACCAAAGAAGACTTGATGTGTCAGAATGTCACAAATAGCTCAATTGGCAATAATATCTTCTATGTTCAGGTATGATTGGGAAACATGCAAAATTGAAATGACATAACACTATATAATAATAAATGTCATTATGCCAGAATGGCCAAACTTCATCTGCGACTCATTATTAAGGCATACACAAATTTTCAGCTCAATATCTGGAAAAACTAAAGAAAAGTTTGCATATTAAACTTTTTTAGATCTAAATTATGACAAATGGATGAATTTTCAAAGTTCAAGGGTAATAACTCTGCTGAAAAGAAGTCAACAACGATCTATAAGTTATTCAATCATACAAAATAATTCTGCTCAATATCTGCAAGTTCTGTAGAAAGAATGTCCAAACAAGAGGACCATGATGTATCACTCATCTGTTGACCCGTTACCTGTTTAATATTCATGTAAGAAATAATGATGGCAAGAATATTTATCAGCTGAATTTTTATAATGGCAAAATGTACACAGGTTGTTTATAATGGCATTATGTATACAGGTTGTTTATAATGGCATCATGTATACAGGTTGTTTATAATGGCACAATGTACACAGGTTGTTTATAATGGCACAATGTACACAGGTTGTTTATAATGGCATTATGTATACAGGTTGTTTATAATGGCATAATGTATACTGGTTGTTTATACAGTAAAGATTTGATAGAACGTTCTTGGTTAATACGTTTCCTTTGATAAAACGTTTAGATTGGCGAGTCCCTGCAAAATGCCTTCTTTATCTATGTTGCAAAAGATCAGATACAACGTTCTTGTTTTGAATGTATTTCCTGTTTTGAACGTTTGAGAGAGTTTGCCCCAAACTGCTAATAGCTGTAATTATAACAGTTTCCCCTAGTGTAGCGATGACAACGGCCGTGCGTGGGAATTGATTAACCGTGAAAAGTGCCCAAAAGTGAATACGCAAACTTAGGGTCATTACTTGACACCTAATTGTATGGCACTGTTCGTTTAACATTGGGTAAATACGTTTGTACAGGATCAATTATAATAAATAATTAATAGCCGCGAATTGCTGCTTCAATTTAAACCATTCACTTTCTGTTAAGATTCGGTCCGAGTTTTACCATTACCACACCGTTGAATCTGATCTGTCAAAACTCAAGTCTGATTTGTAGTTACTTTCGTGCTTTTCTTAATCTGTATTCTGTTAAAACTATGAATGTTTGAGACCTGATCTCGATCCAATTTTACATCAAATTCTAAGAGCTTTATTAACCCTTGGAAAAAAACGGAAGTTCCACTCGACATCATTCGTCCGCCATTTGCAATTTGAAAAGATGTTTACAATAGGGAAATATTTATTTTAACATGCAATCATGGGAAACGCGGACACAGAGTTCCTAAAAAACGACAAAGTGATTTAAACTTTATCTCAATACGGTAAGAAATAGAAACAAATAGATCTATCGATTCAAAAGAAGTAAGGGAAGTGTGTGAAAGGCTCAGTGCATGGACACAGGTAGCTTGTTGCTCAGAATGAAAGATAAACAAGAGATGTCACAGTCACGTGACAAATGCCCCCAAAAATTGTACCCTGTGACCTTGACCTTTGACCCATGGACACACATCGTCTTTGTGTGGTGAACATTTGTGCCTGGTTCCTTTGAAATCCATTCACAGATAAACAAGTAATTATACCCTGTGACCTTGACCTTTGACATATGGACCAGGGAGCTGAACGCGACACATCGTCTTTGTCTGGTGAACATCTGTGCCTAGTTATATTGAAATCCATTGATAGATAGAGATGTTACAGACCGGACACGAAATTTGTGACAAAGTAATTGTATTCTGTGACCTTGACCTTTGACCCATGGACTAGGGAGTTGAAAGCGACACATTATCTTTGTCTGGTGAACATTTGTGCCAAATCATATTGAAATCCATCGATATATAAAGAAGTTACAGACCGGACACGAAATTTGTGACAAAGTAATTGTACCCTGTGACCTTGACCTTTGACCTATGGACCTGGGAGTTGAAAGTGACACATCGTCTTTGTGTGGTGAACATTTGTGCCAAGTTATATTGAAATCCATTGATAGATAAAGAAGTTACAGACCGGACACGACATTTGTTACAAAGTTATTTTACCCTGTGACCTTGACCTTTGACCTATGGACCTGGGAGTTGAACGCGACACATTGTCTTTGTGTGGTGAAAAAATTGTGCCAAGTTATATTGAAATACATTGACAGATAAAGAAGTTACAGGCCGGACACGATATTTGTTACAAAGTAATTGTACCCTGTGACCTTGACCTTTGACCCATTGACGTGGGAGTTGAACGCGACACATCTTCTTTGTGTGGTGAACATTTGTGCCAAGTTATTTTGAAATCCATCCACAGATAAAGAAGTTATAGAAGGGACACAAATTTGGGACGGACAGATGGAAGGACAGACGGATGGACGGACGGACAGAGGGATGGACGGACAGACGGACAGACAGCGCCATTCCATAATACATCCTGTTTTTTAAAACGGGCGTATAAAAAACAACAAATAAAAAAGTTTAGAAACAAATACATATACTTCAACAGTTTTATTGAACAAGAAAACAAATTTAAAAGTCTTAAAAGTCTTCTAATGACAACTGTAACCTTTAGCACTCTACTGACGAACCAATCAAAATGATAACAACTAAGGGAAGTAACCGATCTGGTTAACCGGTTACGGATTTTGTAACCGGTTAATTGCCATTTCATAATCAGCAGCGGTTAACCGGGTAATTAATTCATCACTACTGTAGACTTACACCTATATTATTTCATAAGGAACCTTCTGATCTGGATCTTCTCTGTTTGCAAAGGTGTAGAAAGGCATATTCAAGGAGTAAAGGATTACCCATTTGCTCCAAAATCCTGCCTTTTAATGCTTTTGCACAAAGAGGAGACCCAGATCATTGATAAGATCAGGATCTGCTCTGTTACCTTAAAGAACATCATTCTTATTAGTAGATCTGATTTGGTACTATTTGTCATTGCAATGCATTCAGTATAAGAAAATTAGTGGATTAAAATTGCTTTGTTTGCTTAAGAAATAGACTTAGACCTGGTTCTACTGTTTCTGACATGACCAAAAATACGTCCTATTATAAAAATGCATCTAATCAATATTCATTATAATATTATCTTACATGAATATTCATCAGTTACAGGGTTACAATCCACCTCACACATCTATAACTATACATTTTTGTACTTTTTTGCTTATTTGTTAAGTTTAATTTTAACTCTAAAATTCAGCAAAAGCTGCTTGAGTCTATAAATTATTTCTCAAAATAATGGGCAACATTTTCCAAAATGAAAGACGACTGAAACTCATCAATATTTAAAAAGGTAATTTTATTGTTACCCTTTGTTCAATTGTTTTGTCTGGAAAAAACTAATAAAGTTCCAACAATTCTGCCTTAATTACGGAACAGTAGTATCAGCTGTCTCAGTTAAACAGCATGCTTTAATACACATATCGTAATAGATTTGGATGAAACAACGTCTAAATGTAAAACTAATCCCTTGATCCACAATAAATTTGTTTGATTTAACTGCCATTGTTTACTGAATATAAATGAGGAATGTTAAGTCTTGATACTGACTGACCCCTAGGAATTATTTAACCCTTTACCAGATAGAAATGCCTTTTCATGTTTTACAAACTGAGTAGACCCAGATCAAATAACTCCTGTAGGAGCTGTCTAATCAGGTCTGCTCTGTTTGTTTATTACATTTTATAGATGAGATTCTACAATTTCTGCCATGGTAATAAGTTCCCTTGCTCATAGTACCATTATAAACATTCAGCTGATTAAGATTCATGAATATTCATAAGGCAGTTGGAGTTAACTAAATACAGTAAAACCTCGCTAAAGCAAACACTAAAACAAAGTCCAATACTGGGTGAGGCAGTTTAATGTAGAATGAAAGTAACAAGGTCCAATACTGGGTGAGGCAGTTTAATGTAGAATGAAGGTAACAAGGTCCAATACTGGGTGAGGCAGTTTAATGTAGAATGAAGGTAACAAGGTCCAATACTGGGTGAGGCAGTTTAATGTAGAATGAAGGTAACAAGGTCCAATACTGGGTGAGGCAGTTTAATGTAGAATGAAGGTAACAAGGTCCAATACTGGGTGAGGCAGTTTAATGTAGAATGAAGGTAACAAGGTCCAATACTGGGTGAGGCAGTTTAATGTAGAATGAAGGTAACAAGGTCCAATACTGGGTGAGGCAGTTTAATGTAGAATGAAGGTAACAAGGTCCAATACTGGGTGAGGCAGGTCCAATACTGGGTGAGGCAGTTTAATGTAGAATGAAAGTAACAAGGTCCAATACTGGGTGAGGCAGTTTAATGTAGAATGAAAGTAACAAGGTCCAATACTGGGTGAGGCAGTTTAATGTAGAATGAAGGTAACAAGGTCCAATACTGGGTGAGGCAGTTTAATGTAGAATGAAAGTAACAAGGTCCAATACTGGGTGAGGCAGTTTAATGTAGAATGAAAGTAACAAGGTCCAATACTGGGTGAGGCAGTTTAATGTAGAATGAAAGTAACAAGGTCCAATACTGGGTGAGGCAGTTTAATGTAGAATGAAAGTAACAAGGTCCAATACTGGGTGAGGCAGTTTAATGTAGAATGAAAGTAACAAGGTCCAATACTGGGTGAGGCAGTTTAATGTAGAATGAAGGTAACAAGGTCCAATACTGGGTGAGGCAGTTTAATGTAGAATGAAGGTAACAAGGTCCAATACTGGGTGAGGCAGTTTAATGTAGAATGAAGGTAACAAGGTCCAATACTGGGTGAGGCAGTTTAATGTAGAATGAAGGTAACAAGGTCCAATACTGGGTGAGGCAGTTTAATGTAGAATGAAGGTAACAAGGTCCAATACTGGGTGAGGCAGTTTAATGTAGAATGAAGGTAACAAGGTCCAATACTGGGTGAGGCAGTTTAATGTAGAATGAAGGTAACAAGGTCCAATACTGGGTGAGGCAGTTTAATGTAGAATGAAGGTAACAAGGTCCAATACTGGGTGAGGCAGTTTAATGTAGAATGAGGGTAACAAGGTCCAATACTGGGTGAGGCAGTTTAATGTAGAATGAAAGTAACAAGGTCCAATACTGGGTGAGGCAGTTTAATGTAGAATGAAAGTAACGAGGTCCAATACTGGGTGAGGCAGTTTAATGTAGAATGAAAGTAACGAGGTCCAATACTGGGTGAGGCAGTTTAATGTAGAATGAAAGTAACGAGGTCCAATACTGGGTGAGGCAGTTTAATGTAGAATGAAAGTAACGAGGTCCAATACTGGGTGAGGCAGTTTAATGTAGAATGAAAGTAACAAGGTCCAATACTGGGTGAGGCAGTTTAATGTAGAATGAAGGCAACAAGGTCCAATACTGGGTGAGGCAGTTTAATGTAGAATGAAAGCAACAAGGTCCAATACTGGGTGAGGCAGTTTAATGTAGAATGAAAGTAACAAGGTCCAATACTGGGTGAGGCAGTTTAATGTAGAATGAAAGTAACAAGGTCCAATACTGGGTGAGGCAGTTTAATGTAGAATGAAAGTAACAAGGTCCAATACTGGGTGCTAAAGGCAGGTAATGTAGAATGAAGGTAATGCAGACAGCTGCTTACATATACATCTGTATTACTTTCATCCTGCAGTAAGCAACCACTTGCTTTTAAACCTTTACTCCAAGAATATTTATGTTAGAAAATGCACAACTAGGCATGGTGCTAATCAATCCTATGAAGCTTCATGAAAATCCGACCAAAGATTTTGGGGAAACAGTGAGGACAATTTAAAATCGGACAGACGGATGAACAGACAGACAGACAGATGCTGCTCACAAAAACAATATGTCTCCCCTGTTTACTGGGGAGACATAATTAGATTAATTGTAACAATAGCACTGGAAGTTTTGGCCATGGCAGAAACTATAGAATCATATCTATATTACATCTATATTATGTCGTAAGCAAACAGCAGATCCTGATCAGATGGCTCCTAAAGGAGCCCTCTGATATGGGTCTTCTCTGTTTGCAAAGGCATAGTTCTAAAGGTGTATTCATGGAGTAAAGGGTTAAAGACACCTATGTTCATTCAATAATGGTCATGTTTTGATACGTTTTACTGTATCCATATTGTGTCTAGATGTCCAAAGAATATAACAGTGTCATTATAGGAATACTGATGGGCAGCCATACTTGTAACATAGTTGCTGCAGATTCAAACTAATTTGACTTAATTCAAGTCCATTCTCAGAGCTACAGATAACGATGCGTACCCAAATGCTAAATCGTCATTTCTCCACCAACCCCCATACTGTGCCCACTCATTAGAATCGTCTCAAAGTATACTGTGACCACTCTTTAGAATCGTCTCGAAGAGACGATTCTAAAGAGTGGTCACAGTATATGGTTTGGTGGAGAAATAAAGGAGTTATTCTTTAAAATGTTTTAATTTACGCATCTTATCTGGAGCTCTGCATTCTTTTTTAACCCTTACAACACTGAATTTTCAAATGGACTATTCCAAACTTCAAACAGTTAATGCTAATGGTGAATATTTAGGGATTTTTCTAAAGAACCATGTAATATGACAAACAGTGCAGTCTACATTCTTTGCAAAGGACATTAGTGACTTGTTTGGGGCAGTGTAAGGGTTAATGGAATCAACCCTTTCCCTGTTCTATCTACATTTCCCTGTTCTATCTACATTTCCCTGTTCTATCAACATTTCCCTGTTCTATCTACATTTATTCAAAATTTCAATATCTACTGAATATTCATGGACAAAATAGTTATAATGAAATATGGAAGGTGGAACATTGTAGCCATTTTAGAAACTAAAGTAACAGATATATCAAATACCATCGGCAAACAGAGCAGACCCAGATCAGACGGCCCTTATAGGAGCTGTCTGATCTGGGTCTGCTCTGTTTGCAAATGCGTGAAAAGGCATTTTATAAAATGGAAAGGGTTAATGTGTATTGTGGAATTAACCCTCTACCTGAAAATGCAAACAGAGCAGACCCAGATCAGATGGCTCCTGCAAATAGAGCCGACCCAGATCAGATGGCTTCTGCTACAAATATTTGATTAGGATCTGCTCTGTTTGCTTATGGCAATTATATAGATCTTTTTCTACATGTAGGGCAAGATCTATAGTTTTCTATCATGGGTTAAATCTTCAATCATAACTGTCAAAGATAAAACTTTTTGTGTTCTTAAAACATAATAAACTTCAGTTGATAAATATTCATGGTGTTTTATGAATATTCATGAGGTAAAGGATTAACAAGACGGTTGTATTTAAGAATGGCAGATATTGTTAATTTTGTGGTATGGAAAAAGTATTTCTTCAAGGGGAATAACTCCTGCAGGCATGTCTCCTCAAGTTCACCCTGTTTCACTTTGTTTGATTTGGTGCGTTCTGATTGGCTAGTGCTTGTTGACAGTCAATACACAAAACTATAATTATCCAGAGCACATGGCCAACTGTCAGACCAGACTGAGCTGTCTGGCTATCGCAGAACTTGACTGGATGTTGTTGAAATTCCAGTGAATCTTTGTCAGTTACACAAAATTGGACGTGTTTGCCGAGTTGTGACAACTTTTTGCTGTTGATTTTTACAGGAATTTTTAACTGAGTGATGCTGAGGTACAAGGCACGTTATGATGTAAATATTGACATTGGGGAACTCGTACATGTGACCAAGAAATGTGTGTGAGTGCGGGACTTTACTAGCATTGCCGCCAATTTTCAAACTTGAATCTTGTCAGTGAGAATTGAACAAGATGTAGTTGGATTACTTCGATGATAGTTTTTGGAAATTCCTAGTACGTAAGACGTAGCTTGGTGACAGAGGAAGGTGTAAGGGATTATTACGTGTTTAGGTAACATTCACAGCATACACAAACATGCAATGGAAGAGTGCTTTGTCGGATTTACCGGTTTTCTGTATACTTATGTTCTTGAATCATGTGGATAAAAGTTCCCAAAACAGGAACCATGATCGCTGGGAACATGTGACTTGTAAGTGCCTCATTTTCATGTACATTATATTTTACAATATCCTAATTACCTAGGAGCCTTTGGACAGACAGATTTAGGCCAACAGTGCAGACCCAAATCAAACTAGACAGATTTAGGCCAACAGTGCAGACCCAAATCAAACTAGATAGATTTAGGCCAACAGTGCAGACCCAAATCAAACTAGACAGATTTAGGCCAACAGTGCAGACCCAAATCAAACTAGACAGATTTAGGCCAGCAGTGCAGACCAAAATCAAACTGCTCCTAAGGGGGAGAATGTGTTGTGTAAATACTTCGGGTAATTAGAATATTTCAAGTGTTCATTCTCATTGTAATAAGAACTTCTTTTTTCAGTCATTATCTCCAGTCCTGTTGTCCATTTCTTCATCTCTTTTTTCAGTCATTATCTCCAGTCCTGTTGTCCATTTCTTCATCCCTTGTTTGTTTTCAAAAAAGCTTTGCTAAACCACAATAAAGTTTAAAAAAAGAAACAAAAACACTTAAATTACAGACTATCATAGATAAAAGTGTACTGGATGTACTTGTACAGTTGATATGAAAAAAAAAGGTTTGTGTTATAAACAATTAGACCAAAATGATCTTTGATTTTTGACTTTATGCACCAAACTACAAGGTTATTCTTTATAACACTTTACTTCATATAGATGGCTTTTGACACATTTGCAAACATAGCAGACCCAGATCAGATAGCAGACCCAGATCAGATAGCTACTGTGAGTTGTCTCATCAGGGTCTGCTCTGTTTCTTATGGAATTGTATAGATCTGATTCTCCAGTTTCCGTCATGGCAGTATTCATTTGCAATTACAAAACTTCAGTTAATTAATGTTCATGGTGTCATCATTTCTGGCTGCATGAATATTCATCCAGAAAAGGGCTAAATATCAAGCCACTTTTTGAGCTCTGTTTAATCTTGATCTCTGTTATTAACATCACATAACCCTTTCCCTGTTCTATGTTTATTTCAAATTTCAATACCTACTGAATATTCATGGGCAAAATAGTTACATAAAATAAAATATGGAAGGTGGGATATTGTAGCAATTTTAGAAAGTAAAGAAACAGATCTTTCAAATTCCATGAGCAAACAGAGCAGACCCTGGTCAAATGACTCCTGATCTGGGTTTAATCTGTTTGCAAATGCGTTAAAATGTGTTTATACGAAGGAAAGAAGCATGCTTATATCATACTTGCACACCCTCTAATGCAGGCACATGACATAAATTGACCATCATACATATTACCATTGCATTGTCATTATAAAGTTCTTTGGTATAAATTTATCAGTGTGATCTACGAATGTACCCACATTGACTTAGGATAAAAATTAAGTATTGCCATTCAACATGTGAAATTAATTCACTAATATGATAAAAGAGATTATGTTGAACATTTATCATGTGAATTAATTCATTTTCTACAAGGCTGGTAAATGTTTATCTCCCTTCAAAGGGTAAAGCTTAAACAGTGTATCCCAAAGGTTAGGGCTTATCAGTAAAGTTATAAACCATACACTCATTACCCTGAATCAGCTCCAGTCTAGGGTTAATGTTTGTTTGGTTGCAGACCAGGAAGTAAAGAAAATGTTTGCTGTGCATGCTAGTGGGGATCAGCTGTGATGACCTATGCAAACAGATTAGATCAGGATGTGATGCACAGTAACCTTGCATCTCTTCACAATCTCAAACTATTTGCTACTCTGTTTTTTAAGAAAAAATATACTTTGAAATTAAAGCATTAACACTTTACTCTATTGATAAGGTTTTTGCAAACACTAGAGAGACTGATCAAACGACTCCTTAGGAGCCCACTGATCAGGGTCTGTTGTCATTGATAATTAGGAGCCCACTGATCAGGGTCTGTTGTCATTGATAATTAGGAGCCCACTGATCAGGGTCTGTTGTCATTGATAATTAAGAGCCAACTGATCAGGGTCTGTTGTCATTGATAATTAGGAGCCCACTGATCAGGGTCTGTTGTCATTGATAATTAGGAGCCAACTGATCAGGGTCTGTTGTCATTGATAATTAGGAGCCCACTGATCAGGGTCTGTTGTCATTGATAATTAGGAGCCCACTGATCAGGGTCTGTTGTCATTGATAATTAGGAGCCAACTGATCAGGGTCTGTTGTCATTGATAATTAGGAGCCAACTGATCAGGGTCTGTTGTCATTGATAATTAGGAGCCCACTGATCAGGGTCTGTTGTCATTGATAATTAGGAGCCCACTGATCAGGGTCTGTTGTCATTGATAATTAGGAGCCAACTGATCAGGGTCTGTTGTCATTGATAATTGGGAGCCAACTGATCAGGGTCTGTTGTCATTGATAATTAGGAGCCCACTGATCAGGGTCTGTTGTCATTGATAATGAACTATTCTGATTCTACATTATGTGCCATATATCAGTATTAACACTCAGCCTTCTTACATGACTATATGGAGTATAGGGTTGAGCATATTTACAGTTAAACAGGACTAGCCTTTGAGTCTAAACTGTCCGATTGGATGTTGTTGAAATTTTTCAATTACAGTAGCTTAAAACCCTTATCAGTGTAAGCAAAATTAATGTCATCTGTAAATTAATGTCCTCTAAAATCCTCAAATTAATTCCCTCAATAATTTCTTGAAGAAACATAATGAGTGTTGGAACAGTTAGGCTCCAGATGAGACATACAAATTACTGGACTTCTCATCAGGATTCATACAGGCTGAACAGGTTAACACAAGTTTGCATATGAAAGGTCTAAAGGTTAATTCAGCTGGCAATAATTGAAGCAGAGAGCAGCTGAAGTAGTGACTGGGCTTAATAATGGAACAGTGATGATGTGACACGTTAAGGTGTACCGGCTGACAGCAGGCAGCACTGGGCAACAACAATACCTGGGGTTATGTAAGGACAGGAGCAGTGACATTGATCATTTAACAGTTCAATGTAATAGAAATAGCCGGAAATAGCTTATCACTTATAGTCTGATACTAAAATATTAAGACCAATGGTCAGGGTCTTCAATTCAAATTCTGGTGCTAAAACATCAGACCAATGGTCAGGGTCTACAATTATAATTATTTTGCTTAACATTAGACCAATGGTCAGGGTCTACAATTCAAATCTTGGGGCTTAACATAAGACCAATGGTGAGGGTTTATATTTCTAGGCTACCCTTTACAATTGAAATTCAACAGAAGTAGTTTTATAGAATTAATCCTTTACTTGATGAATACTAATTTATCTAATATTGCATTAAAACTATTAAAAATAATGAGGAGACATTGATACTATAGGATTTGTCTGATCTTTGTCTTACATGTTTGCAAAGTAATTTAATAACATGCCAGGATTATTAAGGAAAAGTTTATTAACCCTTTCCCCTATGGATACCCCTTTTTACGACTTTGCAAACAGAGTAGACCCAGTTCAGACGGCTCTTTCAGGAGCTGTCTTAATAATCGGGGTCTGCTCTCTTCCCATGTTCGTAATGACATAAAATTTCAGTTAATGTTCATGATATCATTATTTATTGTATGCATATTCATGGAGTAAAGGGTTAACTGACTGCCCCAAAACAACAATTAGTCTGAACCAAGAGAAGTGTTAACCCTTTGAAACAAGTATACAATGTACTGTCATTGTAAATAGTGTATGTATCCAGATCAGAGGAGTGCCTCTCCTGCTTGTTATTTGAACATCCTCTAACAAGTTATTGTATACCCTTTCATATTGATTTGCCTCTAGCATTAACCCATTACCTCATAGGCTATTTTTAGACCCAACCTCTTTGAATAAATCTACCGAAAAGGAGCATTAACTAGAGAATAGGAAAACTTTAGAATTTTGTAATTTGAAACCATTGTGATAAACAGACCCTGATCAGTTGGCTCCTACGGAGTCATTTGATCAGTCTCTCTAGTGTTTGCAAAAACCTTATCAATAGAGTAAAGTGTTTATCACAATGGTTTCACAAAGTGACTTTTACAGAGTCGTCAATATGAGGGAATGGGTTAAACAATGGCCTACTATTCCACTCAGTAAACTCGGTTTGCAAAAGTGACGTTTGCTCAGAGTCTGCTCTGTTTGCTTATAATATAATATAGATCTAATTATACAGCTTCCGCCATGGCCAAATTTCCTGTGTTCATGTGCCTTTAATTAATATTCATGATGTCATTATTTCTTGCATGAATATTCAAGGAGTAAATGGTTAACATTACAGTATTGCTTGTGTTCCTATAATGAAACAATGTTCTGTAGCAAAAACAAATGAAAGAAAAGAAATAAAGATAAAACATGTATTATTATACATGTATATCAATACAGTGTATGAATGAAATAGTAGTGCAAATACAATGTATAGCTGTGTATTTCTCCATTCCATCCTTCTGTTTTAAATACCAAAGATTAAAAAAACCAAATGCTGGATCATTTACAGCCATCAGGGAATCCCGTTAAAATGTTTCCCATTCTTTGCCGTTTTGATAACCATGTGCGTTATGCGTAAATCTTCACTTTGTTAGAAAAATTGAGAGGAAAATTATGCATTACCATGTGCCCTATGCCTCTCCTGTAACACCATTGAAAGACTTTCGAAAAACTGTATCCTGCCATGTAATTTTGGGGTCAAAAGACAGATATTTCTGTGTTACCATGGAAACTAAATGCAGCTCCCATGGTTTTGTTTTCCCATATTGCCTCAGCTGACAGCAAACTCCTGTAGTAAAGTGTAAGAGAAAGTTGAGAGTGATTGTGTTACACAGAGTCAATTGAATTATCCCAGGCCAATCAATAGTCACACTTGAAAAAGTACAACAATTACCATGTAAATGTTACCTTAGAAACGTAAAACCCTTGTAATTAGCTCTTTGCACTCTAATTAATTATCATTTGCCAGTCTTGTCACTGGCATACTGGGGTAAATGCTAGATTTGTCTACATTTAGATAATTTCTTTTCAGAAAACACCATCTGACAGTGTTAGATCCAAACTACTTGAGAGTGTGTATGGATCCACATTTGTTTTACCTATAGTTTGCATAAGTAGAAAGCGAAAAATAACATATTAAAAAAAAATATTAGTGGAATTAACAATCTTAGCTACAGAATGCTAATACATGTAGGTAAAAAAGCATAATCTGGGCTTCGCAAACAGCATAGACACAGATCAGACATTGTAGTGAAAATTTCCAGTTTGTCAGATTTTTCACTGTCACATGAGAATCCATAATCAATTTGTCCACATCCTCTGCAAAGAGTGCAGACCCTGATCAGACCACTGCATTTTCAAAGTAGCTGCTAATGTAGGTCTACACTCAGTTTGCATATATAAACCAGCATGTATCTCTTATCTACTGTAGTAATGCTGGTGACCACATTCTCCTGAATTAAAAAAGAGTTAACTATCAAAGCTCAAGTTTCACTCTTTTACATTCCCCTGCAGATTCGTTTTCTTCGACTTTCTGTCTAAAAACCTGTGCCAGTTTCAAATGTACTGGCAGATGGCAAACCAATCCATTGATAAACTGCAGAAACTGGCCATGTTTATTCAACAAAAGTCTTCGTGGATTTATTGGATTTGATACGGCAGTTTGAAATCAAATTTGAAATCTAAAATTTTGTGAGCTGGTGAATGGAACATACCAGTACAGTAAAATGTGTTTTAACTTTTTGCACGCTAGCGGAGAAACCGAACTAGCCTACGCAAACAGGATGGATCCAGATGAGATACTGCATTATACGACTTCTCATCAGGATCCAAACTCAGACATTTTGACCATATTTTTGCCAAGAAATGAGAAGTTTTTTTCAAGAATAAAATATTTTAAGCAAACGACAACTGTCGCAGACAAAATTATATTACTTTAAGTATGTAAAGAGTTAAGGAACTACTTACTGAATAAATGTAAAAATTAGCTGGCTGCTTACTGAATAAATGTAAAAATTAGCTGGCTGCTTACTGAATAAATGTAAGAGTCTTAAAAATCAGCAGGCTGCTTACTAAATAAATGTAAGAGTCATAAAAATCAGCTGGCTGCTTTATTCAGGGTAAAAGTAATACTGTTTGCAGTTTTTTGCATTACTATTTCTTTTTTTGTAATTAAGTTTTTGAATTAATAATTTGTTTTAAATCATTATTTGGAAATTTTTTTTAATGAAATACATTTTCAAACTTTGGTATGAGCTTGATAACTTGATTTGGATGAAAATTGTGATATTGTCTTTCAAGACTAGAAATGGTAACAATTATCTTTAACCTCACCAGAGCACAAAGTACTCAGGGTGAGCTTTTGTGATGGCCTGATGTTCATCGTCTGTCGGCGAGCATTGTCAACAATTTGAATCTTTAAAAATCTTCTCCTCTGAATCTACAGAGTTCTCAACTTTCATCTTTGGCACATAGCATCATACATACCTTAGGTCCTCTACAAAATTATATAAATTATGTCCCTGGGGTCAAAATTTGCCCTGCCCCAGGGGTGGCCAGATTTCTATAGAAACATATAGTGAAAAGTTTGAAAATCTTCTCCTCTGTAACTGGAAGGTTCTCAGCTTTCATATTTGGCATATAGCATCATGTTCAGGTCCTCTACAAAAGTTATAAATATAAGTTATGCCCAAGGGGTGACCAGTTTTCTATAGAAAAATATAGTGAGAATCTTCTCCTCTGATTGTCTGCATGGTGAGCGATATTAGGGCCATCATGGTCCTCTTGTTTTAATTAATAGTGGGTTGGGATAGAGGTGGGGGTGTGGGGTTGTATATTCATCGGGCATTAAACTCTTAACCTCATAGAAACACCTTTTGATGCCTTAACAGAGTAGACCAAGACCAGACGGCTCCCGTAGAGTCTGCTGTTTTCTTATAAATGGAATAATACAGATTTGATTATACGGTTTCTGCCACAAATAAAAAACATCCTATGTTGATATGCCATTATAAAAATTCAGCAAATAAATATTCATGATGTCATTAAATTTATTTCTTACATGAATATTCATCAGGTATTAGATTAAGGCAACCACCTGTTTCCAAGACCTGCAATGAAACATCTTACATTATTGTCTCATATGAGAGGTCTTACCATAGTTAAGAACAAGAAGTATGTCCTAAATCCTGACCATCTTCATATCAAGGTTGTTCATCTTTGAAGTAAAATCCTCCCATTGGTGTATGAGGAGTTGGACACAAGAATTTGCAGGATATTCATGTACATACAGACAGATGTATGGATGGGCACAGAGTTAACCCATTACTTGATAATCCTCCCCCTTTGTCCAGCTTTGCAAACAGAACAGACCCTGATCAGACAGCTCGATCCTGTAGGAACTGTCTGCTCAGTTTGTTTACAGAGCTGCCTCTACTTTTGTCTTGGATTATAAACATTATTTGAATACAAGAATTTACTTAACACTTTACCTCAAATAACACTTTACCTCAAATAACTCAAATAACACTTTACCTCAAATAACACTTTACCTCAAATAACACTTTACCTCAAATAACACTTTACCTCATATAAATGCCTTTTTCATACCTTTGCAAACACAGTTGACCCAGATCAGATGGCTCGGAGCCTCCTATAGGAGCCGTCTGATCAGTCTGTTCTGTTTGCTTTTGACATGATATAGATCGGATTCTACAGCTTTTGTCAAAATGAAAGATTTCCTTGAAAAGTTTACATTATAAAATGCAGCTAACAAATATTCATGATGTCATTATTTCTTACATGAATATTAAACAGGGAAAGTGTTAATTACCATTCATCATGGGAGGTCAGTTTTCAACGGCTATTCAGGAAGAAAAGAGTTTAATTTTTACATACTTTTCCCTATGTGTAGCTGTAAAAAAAATAATTTAATATTCATTTTTCCCCATGTACCAGTAGTTCTGAGAACTTTTTGTAAGAAAAGCTTCCGGCTAGACTATTCACACAGTGTCTGTAGGTGTACTGAAAATATCTTTGTTGTATGTTGGATAATGATAAATAATTATTCGGTGAGTTTTTGCCATTGGCCTATTCCATTGTCGTTATCTACCACTATCCCCAGAACATGCAATTAACTGTAAGTCTGCCACAATGGAATTAGTGGTAACCGATGTAACCAGTGTGGATCTGTATCAGTGAATGAGTCACTCAGTGAGAACATCATTATTTAAAATGTTTCACATACTGATTGCTGTTTCAGAGTAGACGGTTAAGAATACTCTTCAAAATAAACTTCCAAAACGTAAACCAGATGAAAACGTTGGCAGACATTTATTTAGTGGGTAAAGTGTTAAAACAGAATCAAAAGCAAGGCTGGATCATCGGAAATCAGTGTTTTAATGATGCCAGATTAGATTTCCCCAAAGTATAACAAATTTTCATTCTGCTTAGTAATTGTTCTCTGCAGAAACTGTTATCTGCTTCAGTTTTAAAGGAACATTAGACATTTCTTTTTAAAAACAAATGATCAGAGTCTCAAACAGCTTTGATCTTTATGAGATCGTCAAAAATGTTTGCATTTGTAATGACAAATTTGCATAGAATGGTGACAGGTAATGGACTAGATTTACTGTCCTCTCTGTCTCGTTGTATATTGATTACTTGATCACCTGTCCTTCGCCTTGCTTATAATCCAGGGAAAATGCCTCCATAAATTTCCAGCCTTACTCCGCTGTACTCTCAGGAGAAAAAAAATCACCTAAAGCTGTCAACAAAGAGTGAAAAGACAAAATGTAAAATCTTAGCGAGAAATCCATGACAGACAATTGACCCGTTCTGCTAGACTAAACTGATGAGACTTGACAATCAATGTATATCGATACATCTCCGTAATATTGAGAAACTTAATCTGCAGAGAAGCCAGTTCTGTAAACATTCCGTACAATAATTGGTTTACTGACTACAATGGATTTCACTTTATATTGAGTTTCGATTGTTTGTGTTGTTGCCCATTTCAATTGCAGTGTTGTGTATCTACTCACCAACAATGGTGAACGCAACACGTAGAAAGCTGATTGAAATGTGGTCATGACAGCTTAGGTTGTGACCCTTTACCTGTTGAATATTCATGTAAGAAATTAGGACATAATGAATATTTACTGGCTGAAGTTTTATGATGTAAATGTTTCAAGGAATTTTTTGCTTTTTCAAAATACTGTATAATCATATCTATGTCATGTCATAAGCAAACAGAGCAGACCCTGATGAGACGGCTCCTGATCTGGGTCTACTCTGTTTGCAAAAGTGCAAAAAAGCATTTAGACAAAGGAAATACGGTAGTTAATGTTTACCATGCAGTGGAAAAAGTTAATATTTTTCTTGATATGTTTTTAAAAAAATATTTATAATGGGCATACTGGCATAAATATTCATGATAGGCAGGTTGGCATAAATATTCATGATAGGCAGACTGGCATAAATATTCATGATAGGCAGACTGGCATAAATATTCATGATAGGCAGGCTGGCATAAATATTCATGAGGGGAATGCAGAGACTGGCATAAATATTCATGATAGGCAGGCTGGCATAAATATTCATGATGGACATACAGAGACTGGCATAAATATTCATGAGGAGAATGCAGAGACTGGCATAAATATTCATGATAGGCAGAGACTGGCATAGATATTCATGATGGACCTACAGAGACTGGCATAAATATTCATGATGGGCAGGCTGGCTTAAATATTCATGATAGGCAGACTGGCATAAATATTCATGAGGGGAATGCAGAGACTGACATAAATATTCATGATGGACAGGCTGGCTTAAATATTCATGATAGGCAGACTGGTATAAATATTCATGATGGGCAGACTGGTATAAATATTCATGATGGGCAGATACTGGCATAGATATTCATGATGGACCTACAGAGACTGGCATAAATATTCATGATGGACAGGCTGGTATAAATATTCATGATGGACAGGCTGGCATAAATATTTATAATGGGCATACTGGCATAAATATTCATGATAGGCAGGCTGGCATAAATATTCATGATAGGCAGGCTGGCTTAAATATTCATGATAGGCAGGCTGGCATAAATATTCATGATGGGCAGGCTGGCTTAAATATTCATGAGGGGAATGCAGAGACTGGCATAAATATTCATGATAGGCAGATACTGGCATAGATATTCATGATGGACCTACAGAGACTGGCATAAATATTCATGATGGACAGAGACTGGCATAAATATTCATGATGGACAGAGACTGGTATAGATATTCATGATGGACTGAGACTGGCATAGATATTCATGATGGACAGAGACTGGCATAAATATTCATGATGGACTTGAAGAGACTAGCATAGATATTCATAACGTATCGGTTAAATTCTCCATTTGTAACTGTTGAAAATTATTATTTCAAATTCAACATTTAGTTTTTTGTTCTTAATCCTTTACTTCATGAATATTCAAATAACAAACAGTGACACTATGAGTATTGAATGAATTCTTGTAATGGCACATAAACATAGGAAATTTTGGCTAAGACAGAAACTGTAGAATCAGATCTATATTATTCCATTTATAAGCAAACAAAGCAGACCCTGATCAGACAGCTCCTGCATGGGGAAGTGTTTGCCTTGCAGAGAAGAGAAAGCTGCAATACTGTTCTACTAATAAAACTTTTAAATGAATGTTTGTTAAATCTGAGTTCAATTCCTATACCACAAGAAATTAACTTCCTTTTCACTCATAATGACATTATTGGACATCACTCGCTGATGTCATCTCTGTGACTAGATGCTTACCTTCAACTGTACACTTATATTATTGTCTATTTTCATGAAGTGTCACAGGTGTGTCAATTTAAGATTCAGATCCAATGCATAGTGTGTCTCCACTTAAGCCAAACTGTTGCTATGATTGCCGATACAGCACAATGGGTTAACCCTTTACTGTGTACGCCTGGCCTTTGCAAGCAGTGCAGACTTATTCAAAATCCTCCTACAAACTATACCTTTCCATACTGAATTGACTCTATCATTAAACATAATGGACCATTCCACTAGTCTTTTAAAGTTTAGCATTCCAAGGGTTAACATTATACTGATCCTTCTAGACAATGCTGAATTTACTGTAACAACTACTGACAACAGACACATGATGATAAAGACTGACAGACAAAATGACTGTCATTTGTCTATCAGAATAAATGTAAGTTATTTCCATATCTCGCGGGAGACACATAGGTGAACCATGCCAGACAAAAAGCTTCTAGATGCTTTTAATAATTCAACAGTCCATTTCAGAGATTCAGTATTTGAAGCCCTGCCTGTTGGCCCTGTACCTAATTGTAACTAACTTAGACAAATTCAGACAAACAGTGCATACCCAGATCAAACTGTTCCTGAAGGAGTAGTTTGATCAAGGTCTACATTGTATTCTACTGTCAGTCTGACCAAATGGTGCCATATTTACAAACCATGGTGATGGGAGATTGGGTGTCTGTCACAAACCATGGAGAGGGAAGATTGGGTGTCTGTCACAAACCATGGAGAGGGGAGATTGGGTGTCTGTCACAAATCATGGTGATGGGAGATTACCATAGAGAGGGGAGATTGGGTGTCTGTCACAAACCATGGCGATGGGAGATTGGGTGTCTGTTACAAACCATGGCGAGGGGAGATTGGGTGTCTGTTACAAACCATGGAGATGGAAGATTGGGTGTCTGTTACAAACCATGGCAATGGGAGATTGGGTGTCTGTTACAAACCATGGCGAGGGGAGACTTTGTGTCTGTCACAAACCATGGCGATGAGAGATTGGGTGCCTGTCACAAACCATGGAGAGGGGAGATTGGGTGTCTGTTACAAACCATGGAGAGGGGAGATTGGGTGTCCGTCACAAACCATGGAGAGGGGAGATTGGGTGTCTGTCACAAACCATGGAGAGGGGAGATTGGGTGTCTGTCACAAACCATGGTAATATGATAAACAGTGCAGACCCTGATACTGCTTCTCTTGGAGCCCTCTCATCAGGGTCTACACTGTCTGCAAAGTTTTTGCCATGGCCAAACTTTTTTGTGCCAAAAAAAAAAATCTAATGAATATTCATGATGTCATTATTTCTTACATGAATATTCATGCAGTAAAGGATTAAGAACAGAGCTGTACATAAGATGCATACTGATCTATTCAACTCTCTTTTTCTCAACCCAAACCTACATGTATCTTGCTGCTCTGTGTCTTGCAAATGGCCCCAAGTGTGACTTGAAATGATCTTGGAATACTAGGAAGGTGAATGAAGTGGACACATTCTAGATAGGTGGTGTTGCTTCTCTTGGCAAATTCTAGATAGGTGGTGTTGCTTCTCTTGGCAGATTCTAGATAGGTGGTGTTGTTTCTCTTGGCAAGTTCTAGATAGATGCTGTTGTTTCTCTTGGCAAATTCTAGATAGGTGCTGTTGTTTCTCCTGGCAAATTCCAGATAGGTGCTGTTGTTTCTCCTGGCAAATTCCAGATAGGTGCTGTTGTTTCTCCTGGCAAATTATAGGTAGGTGGTGTTGTTTCTCTTGGCAAATTATAGGTAGGTGGTGTTGTTTCTCTTGGCAAATTCTGGATATGTGCTGCTGTTTCTCTTGGCAAATTCCTGATATATGGAGTTGTTTCTTTTGACAAATTCCAGATAGGTGCCGTTGTTTCTCTTAGCAAATTATTGATAGGTGCTTTTGTTTATCTTAGCAAATTCTTGATAGGTGGTGTTGTTTCACTTAGCAAATACTAGGTATGTGGTGTTGTTTCTCTTGACAATTTCCAGATAGATGCTGTTGTTTCTCATTGCTTGTCTGTCTCATGTTTTGCCTTCACTGTATCTCCTGTTGTTTGCTCTATAATTTCCCATCAACTCCAATTGCTGCTACATAATTGTACAATTTACAAAACTCTTATTTTCAAATGCAAGTATCTTTGATAATGTAAGTATTGTGATTTCTTGAGAAGACACTGATAGTTTCCATGGCAACTAAATTAAAACATCTAAGAGTAACTAGATTGCTCTGAGAGTCTAATACCTCAATTTTCCCCTACTGTAGAATGTCATAAATTAGCTACCAACTATTTGCATAATGGACAGGACAGTTTACACATACTGAAAGTGTATGTCTGCAGGCAGGTTTGTCAAAAATATCAACTAAACAACAACATTTCCTTTAATTCCTGCATAAATCTGCTTGTTTGTCAGATGGATAGATGACTAAGAAGTGATCACTACGTATGACAGACAGGTGAACAAATGATTGAGAAGTGATCACTACGTATGACAGGCAGGTGAACAAATGATTATTGAGGACAGGTGAACAAATGATTGAGAAGTGATCACTACGTATGACAGACAGGTGAACAAATGATTGAGAAGTGATCACTACGTATGACAGACAGGTGAACAAATGATTGAGAAGTCATCACTACGTATGACAGACAGGTGAACAAATGATTGAGAAGTGATCACTACGTATGACAGACAGGTGAACAAATGATTGAGAAGTGATCACTAAGTGAAGACAGATGGACAGATGACTGAGAAGTGTTCACTATGTCTCAGACATATGGACAGATGACTGTAAAGTGATTACTAAGTGTGACAAACATACAGATGGACTGAGAAGTGATCACTAAATGTCAGACTGATGGACAGATGACTGAGAAGTGATCACTATGTGACAGTCAGATGGACATATGACTGAGGAGTGATCAGTAAGTGTGACTGACAGGCATTTTGTACCATGGCAGAACTATAGAATCATATGTAAATAATTTCATATAGAAACACAGCATACCCTGTTTAGAAGGCTCCTACAGGAGTCATCTGATCTGGATCTACTCTATTTGCAAATATATTAAAAGGCTTATCTATTGAGTACAGGGTTAAGCAGAAACAAGTGTTACAATTTATGATTGTTAATGATAAACCTCTTTCATCCTAAAAATACCCTGTTGTAAAAACCCATGTCTGCTATAGAAACTATACAACGAGTGTCAAACAGCTTCCATCTTGATGAGATGGGAAGTTACTCGGCATTTGATCTGGATCAATGCTGTTTGCAAACCTGTGCAAGTAAGGTGGCACTTAACAGAATAAGTGTTACAAATTTCCTTTCACACTTTGAGTGTTAGAAACCCCCACTTGCTACAATAATAATTTCTGTGATTGTTTGCAATATAATTTGTTCATGATATAACCCCAATAAATTTCAAATGCTCCAATCAATAGGATGGTGCTAGCTATAAAACTCATTCTGATACCCATTCTAAAACAGCTTTCTGTACATTTCTTTCCGATTGATGCTACCTATTTCAGATTCACATCAACAACTGCTGTACAGTGAAGCTTTCTGTTCAATTTACACTAAAGAGTCAAGTCTTGTTTTATTAGTTTTCAGTTCATATATATACCAAAAAGACTGGCGCAATCTGCCGGGGTTGCCTGTACGCTAAAGGTAGCTATACAGATTGCTCCGTGATACAACAGTGATACCGAGAAATTCTGCTAGAACGGTATTGATTAGTCGCAAATAGCAATACGTTATACTTAATAAAGTCAACTAATTTTGTGTGACAGAATTATTGTCATCTGTATCAGCTGTTGTAGTCTCTAGTAGAATTTGATATTTTATTTCACATCTGTATCTGCTTAACCTTTGAATACATGAGCCGAGTAAACTGGCAAATAACGTTGACCCAGATCAGAGGGCTTCTAACTTATATTCCTCTAATCAGGGTCAGCACTGTTTGTTATTCAAAATAATTTCAGCCAATTTTACCGATCTATACAAAATGAACTTTTTTGTTTAACCAACAGCGGAATATTCCACTTTGAAAATTTAGTATTCAAAGGGTTAAATGGGAGATTGATTTGTGTATTTGAGAACTGGTTTTGTGATGTTTATAGTGGTAACTTAGAGGAACAGGCTGTTGGAAAAAAAGCCCGATCATCTTGGTATGCACTGTTGATAATCTGCTTCTTGCAAAGCATTGAAAAGTTTCTGGAAAGAACATAAACCCTATATCTTATGAATATTCATGTAAATAAGAAATAATGACATCATAAATATTAAATAGACACATTTTTATATTGGAATATGAACATTGCAATGTTCCGAGATGGTAGAATTGTAGAATTAAATCTTATATTATTACATAAGCAAACAGAGCAGACCCTGATCAAGAGCAGTCTGGTCTGGGTCTACTCTGTTTGCAAATGTATTTAAAGGTACATGTACAGTGTAAAGGGTTAACTAGTGAACTAAAACCATTGCATGACAGACCTAACACATACAGACCTAACACATGACAGACCTAACACATACAGACCTAACACATACAGACCTTCATCAGAGTTTGTAGAACACATACAGTAGAACCTAACTGTATTGATATACAGTATTGATATACCGTAGTCTCTCGAACAGTATTGATATACCGTAGTCTCTCGAACAGTATTGATATACCGTAGTCTCTCGAACTGTATTGATATACCGTAGTCTCTCTAACTGTATTGATATACCGTAGTCTCTCTAACTGTATTGATATACCGTAGTCTTTCGAACTGTATTGATATACCGTAGTCTCTCTAACTGTATTGATATACCGTAGTCTCTCTAACTGTATTGATATACCGTAGTCTCTCGAACTGTATTGATATACAGTATTCTCTCTAACTGTATTCATATACTGTAGTCTCTCTAACTGTATTGATATACCGTATTCTCTCTAACTGTATTGATATACCGTATTCTCTCTAACTGTATTGATATACAGTATTCTCTCTAACTGTATTGATATAACGTATTCTCTCTAACTGTATTGATATACAGTATACAGTATTCTCTCTAACTGTATTGATATACAGTATTCTCTCTAACTGTATTGATATAACGTATTCTCTCTAACTGTATTGATATACTGTATTATCTCTAACTGTATTGATATACAGTATTCTCTCTAACTGTATTGATATACAGATACCGTATTCTCTCTAACTGTATTGATATACAGTATTGATATACAGTATTCTCTCTAACTGTATTGATATACAGTATTCTCTCTAATAACCTCTCTAACTGTATAGATATACCGGTTTTTACTACAGTAAAAAACCTCTAAACTTGAATTTTAGTAGGCAGGTGGCTGCTTAAGACAGGGTGAAAGTCATACAGAAAGCTCCCAGAGGAGCTTTCTGCATGACAATCACCCTGCATTAAGCTGCCACCTGTCTCCAAGACCAATAATTAAACTAACTTGAAACTCCAATTTGGTGGGGTTTTGCTGTATTTTTTGCCTTGCTGCACAGGTTCCAAACCAACGCACTGATAAATGTTCTTCTCTTCCTAAAGTCAGGTTTCATATCCCCCTCCAGTGTCTGTTCGAAGTCTATGTACAACTCTGTTAGCTTTCTGCGTGACACCCTAGTGGGTCTGATTCGTGTATTTATGACAGGACGATCATCCTTACTGTTTTCTGCATGCAATGAATTATCGATTGCCAGTGAAGGTAACAAAAAGATTGTGCCAGTGGATTAGCCTGAGACATGTTGTCATTCAGTGGCTTAAGTATCAAATAATCTGGGTGGAATTCAGATATGGCAAAATTACATGTCAGATCAGGATCTAAAACACTTGCTGTTTAAATGAATAATCATTCCAAATACAGATACAAACATTTTCCTTTCAGCGGTGACCAGAGCAAAGCTTTTACGTTAACAGCGACCTTGCGGACTCAGAGTTGCTGGGAAGCTGATCAATAGTCGCTCATAGACCTTTGTATCAATTTTAATTAAGGTAAATAAAAAACAACCTATGTGAATCACTGAGACCAGATTGACTCTTTCAAGGCCTTTCTGTTCCTGTGGGTGACATTAGGATTGATAATGTGAAGTTAGCTGCAGGTCAATGATGATTAGCACTGATCAGCTTTGAAAAAGGTTTATGTCAATGCTTAACCCTTGGAATGCATACATACGCATTTCCACGCATTTACAAACAGAGTAGACCCAGATCAGACAGCTCCTAAAGGACCCGTCTCAGATCAGGGTCTGCTCTGTTTGCTTATGGTCTAATATAGATATGATTTATAGCTTCTGCTTGAGTCAATACAAATTAATGTAATTAATATTCATGATGTAATTATTTCTTGCATGAATATTCGACAGGGAATGGTGAACCCCTGGCATCTTTGTCAAAGTACACTCATCCATCATGGTTTGAAAGGTAATGCAAAATCAGTGTGTAACTAGAGGTTTGTTTTTGTCACAAAAACAGAATGATGTCTCCCCCTCCCATCCTCTTTCCAATACACAAGTGTAATGTCTGTAACTCCAAACTTATCAGGGTCTATTTTTTAGTCATCAGGGGCAATAACTCGAACATTATCAGGGGGATACAATTCAAAAAACCCGGGTACACAACAACTCATGCTGGTGAACATTCCTGTGAAGTTTGGTGACTCTAGTCCAAGTGGTTTTAAAGATATGCATCACACAAAGATACGCAGAGATACGTGCAGCACAAAGTTTCTCTAATTTTAAGTTATCATATCAGGGGCAGTAACTCAAGAATTATCAGGGGGAGACAATTAAAAAACCAAGGTGCACAACAACTCATGCTGGTCAACATTCCTGTGAAGTTTGGTGACTCTAGCCCAAGTGGTTTTAAAGATATGCATCACACAAAGTTTCTCTAATTTTAAGTAATCATATCAGGGGCAACAACTCAAAAGTTATCAAGGGGAGACAATTCGAAAACCTCAGGTGCACAACAACTCATGCTGGTCAACATTCCGGTGAAATTTGGTGACTCTAGCCCTAGTGATTTCAGAGATATGCACGACACTAAGTAAAGTTGTCTAATTTTAAGTCATCAGGGGCAGTAACTCAAATGTTAACAAGGGGAGACAATTCAAAACACCCAAGAGCAAAACAACTCATGCTAGTGAGCAATCCTGTGAAGTTTGGTGACTCTAGCCCTACTGGTTTCAGAGATACGCACGACACAAAGTTTGTATAAATTTAAGTATTCATATCAGGGGCAATAACTCAAGAATTATCAGGGGGAGACAATTCAAAAACCATAGATGCACAGCAACTCATGCTGGTGAACATTCCTGTGAAGTTTTGTGACTCTAGTACTAGCGGTTTCAGAGATACGCGCGACAAAGTTTTTCTAATTTTAAGTCATCAGGGGCAATAACTCCAAAGTAATCAAGGGGAGACAATTCAAAAAACCCAGGTGCACAACAACTCATGCTGGTGAACATTCCTGTGAAGTTTGGTGACTCTAGCCCAACTGGTTTCAGAGATACGCGCGACACAAGTTTGTGACGGACAGACAGACAGACGGACGGACGGACAGACAGACAACTCTGGCAAAAACAATATGTCTCCCCATAAATGGGGATGACATAATTATCCAATTTGCTAGTGGATTTTGAATGACAAACATTGCAGACCCTGAACACAGGCTTCCTATAAGAGCCCTCTGGGTTTGTACTGTGTGTCTATGTCAATCAAATTATTTTCCTATTGGATAATATTATGTTGGAAAACAAGAGATGTCACAGTCACGTGACAAATGCCCCCAAAAATTGTACCCTGTGACATTGACCTTTGACCCATGGGCCAGGGAGTTGACACATTGTCTTTGTGTGGTGAACATTTGTGCCAGGTTCCTTTGAAATCCATTCACAGATAAACAAGTAATTGTACCCTGTGACCTTGACCTTTGACATATGGACCAGGGAGCTGAACGCGACACATCGTCTTTGTCTGGTGAACATCTGTGCCAAGTTATATTGAAATCCTTTGATATATAAAGAAGTTACAGACCGGACACCAAATTTGTGACAAAGTAATTGTACCCTGTGACCTTGACCTTTGACCCATGGACCAGGGAGTTGAAAGCAACACATCATCTTTGTCTGGTGAACATTTGTGCCAAATCATATTGAAATCCATTGATATATAAAGAAGTTACAGACCGGACACGAAATTTGTGACAAAGTAATTGTACCCTGTGACCTTGACCTTTGACCTATGGACCTGGGAGATGAAAGCGACACATCGTCTTTGTGTGGTGAACATTTGTGCCAAGTTATATTGAAATCCATTGATAGATAAAGAAGTTACAGACCGGACACGAAATTTGTAACAAAGTAATTGCATCCTGTGACCTTGACCTTTGACCCATGGACCTGGGAGTTGAACGCGACACATCGTCTCTGTCTGGTGAACATTTGTGTCAAGTTATATTGAAATCCATCGATAGATGAAGAAGTTACAGACCGGACACGAAATTTGTAACAAAGTAATTGCACCCTGTGACCTTGACCTTTGACCCATGGACCTGGGAGTTGAACGCGACACATCGTCTCTGTCTGGTGAACATTTGTGTCAAGTTATATTGAAATCCATCGATAGATGAAGAAGTTACAGACCGGACACGAAATTTGTAACAAAGTAATTGCACCCTGTGACCTTGACCTTTGACCCATGGACCTGGGAGTTGAACGCGACACATCGTCTCTGTCTGGTGAACATTTGTGTGAAGTTATATTGAAATCCATCGATAGATGAAGAAGTTACAGACCGGACACAAATTTGGGACGGACGGAAGGACGGAAGGACGGACGGACGGACGGACAGACGGACAGACGGAAGGACGGAAGGACGGACAATGCGACTACTATATGCCCACCGTTGGGGGCATAAAAATAATGAAACTAGAGGTTTTTGTCACAAAAACGGATGTCTCCCCTCTAATAAAAACAATATGTAAAGGGAAATCACTAAAAATGTTATGGTCTTGATGAATGATACTTCCCCTCATTATGCGTTTTCCACACTACATTTTTCAAGAAGAAAATGACAACAGCTAATAACTCCAAAAATACTGATACCAGATTTATGGCCCTAATGTGCATGACACTTACTTTCATCATGCTCTTTCCAAAAATAAAATGTCATTCCAATAGCATCAGTCGAACAGGAGTTATTGATCGGCCAAAAAATGTAACAAAGGGCAATAACTCCAAAAGTATTGAAGCCAGAATTATGGCCCTTGTTCATGACACTTTCTCTCATCATGCTCTTTCCATGTATGAAGTTTCAATACGATGGCAAGAGCCATGTAGGAGTTATCGTCCGGACAAGAAAGAATTAAACAAATGTACAAGGGGCAATAACTCTAAATTTATTGAAGCTCGAGTTAAGGATCTTATGCATGACACTTTCTCTTATCATGATCGTTCCATGCATGAAGTTTCACTCCAATGGCATGTGTCACATAGGAGTAATCATCCGGACAAAAAATTGTGATTTTTTTTACAAAGGGCAATAACTCCAATATTAGTGAAGCCAGAGTTATGGACCTTGTGCATGACACTCCCTCTCGTTATGATCTTTCCATATATGAAGTTTCAATCCAATGGCATGAGCCATATAGAAGTTATCGTCCGGACAAAAAAGTGTGATTTTTTTTTACAAAGGGCAATAACTCCTATAATAGTGAAGCCAGAGTTATGTACCTTCTGCATGACACTTCCTCTCATTATGCTCTTTCCATATATGAAGTTTCAATCAACTGGCATCAGACATATTGAAGTTATTGTCCGGACAAAAAATTATGATATTTTTTACAAAGGGCAATAACTCCAATATTAGTGAAGCCAGAGTTATGGACCTTGTGCATGACACTTCCTCTCGTCATGATCTTTCCATATATGAAGTTTCAATCCAATGGCATGAGCCATATAGGAGTTATCGTCCGGACAAAAAAGTGTGATTTTTTTTTACAACGGGCAATAACTCCAATATTAGTGAAGCCAGAGTTATGGACCTTGTGCATGACACTTCCTCTCATTATGCTCTTTCCATATATGAAGTTTCAATCAACTGGCATCAGGCATATTGAAGTTATCGTCCGGACAAAAAGTGTGACGGACAGACGGACAGACGGACGGACCGACGGACAGACTGACAGACAGACAACTCTCACGAAAACAATATGTCTCCCCCATATAAATATGGGGGGAGACATAATGATAATAGGATCTAGTTACTCTTTGCAGACTAGTGGCAAATTTGTAATAACATATGCAAACAGTTGTGGATCCAGATTAGATGTCGTGTAACTAGAGTCTCAACAGTTGTGGATCCAGATTAGATGTCGTGTAACTCAGAGTCTCAACAGAAACCTAACTGATATACACTCTGACATCACTGGGGAAGAGAAACCTAACTGATATACACTCTGACATCACTGGGGAAGAGAAACCTAACTGATATACACTCTGACATCACTGGGGAAGATATACACTCAGACATCACTGGGGAAGATATACACTCTGACATCACTGGGGAAGAGAAATTATCTGATATACACTCTGACATCACTGGGGAAGAAAAATTATAGTTAATATTAACTTATTAATTATATCAGCAGCATCATGGGAAAAGGGTTAATTTAATCCTTTACTCCATAAATACGCCTTTCTACCTTTGCAAATAGAGTAGACCCAGATCAGACGACTCCTTTAGGAGCTGTCTGATCAGGGTCTGCTCTGTTTGATAATGATATAATATAGATATGATTCTACAGTTTCTGCCATAGCCAAAACACTCTTGTGGCCATGTGCTATTATAACAATTAATCTAAATAATAAATATGTAGTTATTATTTCTTACATGAATATTCATGGCGGAAAGGATTAACATGTTTCCTCATATGTGTACACCCTTGCAAACAGAGTAAACTCAGATTTGTCTGATCAGGGTCTGCCTTGTCTACCTATGAAGTAACATAGAGATGATTCACTATCTTTTTCCATACCATAAAACTTCAGTTATTTATTTCCTCCATAAATAGGAAGGGATGTTAACAGATACTCCTTCGAATGCTACATATTCAACATGGAATGACCCATCACAGTGTTTAACTATACACGAGTCCATTCAGTATGAAAGCCTTGAAATTGCTAGGGGAATTGGAATGATCAATAGTGCAGACACTGATCTGAGGGCTAGGAGTCCTCTCATGTGGAGACCAGGAGTCCTCTCATGTGGGTCTGAGGGCTAGGAGTCCTCTCATGAGGGTCTGAGGGCTAGGAGTCCTCTCATGAGGGTCTGAGGGCTAGGAGTCCTCTCATGAGGGTCTGAGGGCTAGGAGTCCTCTCATGTGGGTCTGGGGGCTAGGAGTCCTCTCATGAGGGTCTGAGGGCTAGGAATCCTCTCATGTGGGTCTGAGGGCTAGGAGTCCTCTCATGTGGGTCTGAGGGCTAGGAGTCCTCCCATGAGGGTCTGAGGGCTAGGAGTCCTCTCATGAGGGTCTGAGGGCTAGGAGTCCTCTCATGAGGGTCTGAGGGCTTGGAGTCCTCTCATGTGGGTCTGAGGGCTAGGAGTCCTCTCATGTGGGTCTGAGGGCTAGGAGTCCTCTCATGAGGGTCTGAGGGCTAGGAGTCCTCTCATGTGGGTCTTCACTTATTTCCTATTCCCTCCTAGACTATGTTTAGGCCCAATCTATTTGAATACATCTATTGAAAAGGAGCATTTACTAGAGAAAAAGAAAATAGTTAATCAAGATGTTACAAATAGTGTATACCCAGAATAGTCATTATCAGTCTGAGACCCAAGATGTTACAGATAGTGTAGACCAAGAATAACCACTATCTTAGAGAACCTGGATGTGACAGTATAGACCCAGAATAGTCACTACTTTAGAGAACCACTGTGTTATGAACAGTGTAGAACCAGAATAGTCACTATATGAGAGAACCAGCATGTGACAGTGTAGATCCAGAATGGTCACTATGTTAGAGAACCAGGATGTGACAGTGTAGATCCAGAATAGTCACTATGTGAGAGAACCAGCATGTGACAGTGTAGATCCAGAATAGTCACTATGTGAGAGAACCAGGATGTGACAGTGTAGATCCAAAATAGTCACTATGTGAGAGAACCAGGATGTGACAGTGTAGATCCAAAATAGTCACTATGTGAGAGAACCAGGATGTGACAGTGTAGATCCAGAATGGTCACTATGTGAGAGAACCAGCATGTGACAGTGTAGATCCAGAATGGTCACTATGGGTCTACACTGTCACATTAGATAGTAAAGTACTCCAGATGTTTATGAATGTTATATACACAGTGTGGTTTAAACCTTTCTCATAATCTATACTGTAACACTCATGGAGTCTCTCAGATATCAGTATGACATATCTAAACTATGGCACTTAAACACACTCATGGAGTCTCTCAGATATCAGTATATCATATCTAAACTATGGCACTTAAACACACTCATGGAGTCTCTCAGATATCAGTATGATATATCTAAACTATGGCACTAACACACTCATGGAGTTCTAAGATATCAGTATGATATATCTAAACTATGGCACTAACACACTCATAGAGTCTCTCAGATATCAGTATGACATAACTAAACTATGGCACTTACACACTCATAGAGTCTCTCAGATATCAGTATGACATATCTAAACTATGGCACTAACACACTCATGGAGTTCTAAGATATCAGTATGATATATCTAAACTATGGCACTAACACACTCATGGAGTCTCTCAGATATCAGTATGACATAACTAAACTATGGCACTTACACACTCATAGAGTCTCTCAGATATCAGTATGATATATCTAAACTATGGCACTTACACACTCATGGAGTCTCTCAGATATCAGTATGACATATCTAAACTATGGCACTTACACACTCATAGAGTCTCTCAGATATCAGTATGACATGTTTAAACTATGCACTAACACACCAACTCATCTTATACACATGTACTGTGTTTTGTGATCAATTCAAACTATATATTGATTACGATCACACTTGAAATAATCACTTGGCTATGGCTGATGTGAAATTAAAAAGCATTTTACATTCAGATAGTGTTTCAAGGGTATCTATTACACTAAATTTCCTGTTCTGTGAGTTTTCGCTGCCAAAGCTGCAAGGAAAATGTTGCTTCACTGAGAGGAATTATATCAGTTGTCACAGCCAGCCTTCTAAACACATCGACTTTTCAAATAAAATCATACAGAACAAAACTAGATTCATTTTACTTTCATTAAAATACGTGATTTGATTTCAGTAACACACTTAAAGAGTAGTTTCAGATTTCAAAGGCTGTATAACTAGTAGCTGTCGCTGACTAAATGATGCCACTGCATGTTTGCTTATGTCACCTTGTACGTGAAAAAACCTCTTACAGGCTATACAAGATACAGTTTATGTCACCTTCTACTAGAAAAACCTCTTACAGGCTATACAAGATACAGTTTATGTCACCTTCTACTAGAAAAACCTCTTAAAGGCTATACAAGCTTAATGAATTAATGAATTATTTATAACTAGGTAACTAGGGTAAGTCTCCCTGGTCATGTCTAACTATTTATCATGCAAAGTCACGAAATACAGTCACTTCCTACTAGCATAATATTTTCCACGTCGACGCTGTATTTTGTGAGGTATAGTGCATGTGTACTGACCCCACTGGAATGCAAGTTTGGTTCAGCCAATAGGAAGAAAACAGAAGGAAGAAAAAGGCATAATTAAACATAAACATCAAATTGACACATTTTCTCACCTTTGTCTCAACTATATGTCCATATAAAAGGATTAAATCAAGTTTGTTTATGTTGTAAAAGTCGATGACGTCACTGCATGCCAACATGACGTCACGTAATACGTACTTGCATGTATTTTCATTCAGGGGACGAAACCGCTTTAGCAATCTTTCTTTTTCTTCATTTTCTCCTTTTTTCTTGGAGTTGCATGATAAAAGAATTACTATGCTAGTAGTTTGGAAGTTAAGCTGTATTTTGGCTCGTCAGAAAAGTAGTTAAATGCTCGCCAAGGCTCGCATTTAACAACTTTTCCAACTCGCCAAAATACAGCTGAACTTCCAAACTACTAGCATAGTAATTCTTATATACCAGGCACAAATAGCCAGTTATACGGTGTATATGAATATTCATGTATGAATCATGACATCATGAATATCTTATTATCTGAATTCCAAGAAATAAACAAACAGAGCAGACCCAGATCTGACAGCTCCTACTCTGTTGTTTGCAAAGGCGGTAAAAGGCGTATATATATTATGTAAAGTAATATATTTGTATTCCATTTTCACAAACGCTACAATTCAAAACAAAGCAAGAGCTAAAAAAATCCACTAATACACAACCATCCATATACATGTATGACAAGTCACCAACTTTATGAAATTAGAAGTGGTGATTACAGTGACATCGGATATCTCTGAGCTAGTTAATGAGACACGTTTCATGCCAACTGAGTAGACCCAGATCAGACAGTTTTTACAGAGACGTCTGTACAGGGTCTGCTCTTTTTGCTTCTGGAATACTATAGATCTCATTCTACAGTTCATACTATAGATCTCATTCTACAGTTCATACTATAGATCTCATTCTACAGTTCATACTATAGATCTCATTCTACAGTTCATACTATAGATCTCATTCTACAGTTCATACTATAGATCTCATTCTACAGTTCATACTATAGATCTCATTCTACAGTTCATACTATAGATCTCATTCTACAGTTACTATAGATCTCATTCTACAGTTACTATAGATCTCATTCTACAGTTCATACTATAGATCTCATTCTACAGTTCATACTATAGATCTCATTCTACAGTTCATACTATAGATCTCATTCTACAGTTCATACTATAGATCTCATTCTACAGTTCATACTATAGATCTCATTCTACAGTTCATACTATAGATCTCATTCTACAGTTCATACTATAGATCTCATTCTACAGTTCATACTATAGATCTCATTCTACAGTTCATACTATAGATCTCATTCTACAGTTCATACTATAGATCTCATTCTACAGTTCATACTATAGATCTCATTCTACAGTTCATACTATAGATCTCATTCTACAGTTCATACTATAGATCTCATTCTACAGTTACTATAGATCTCATTCTACAGTTACTATAGATCTCATTCTACAGTTCATACTATAGATCTCATTCTACAGTTACTATAGATCTCATTCTACAGTTACTATAGATCTCATTCTACAGTTCATACTATAGATCTCATTCTACAGTTACTATAGATCTCATTCTACAGTTCATACTATAGATCTCATTCTACAGTTACTATAGATCTCATTCTACAGTTCATTCCATGACCAAATATTCCTGTGTTCATAATTATGCAATTATAAAATTTCACGTAATTAATATTCATGATATCATTATTTCTTACATGAATATTCATGAAGTAAATGGTTAATATTTTCAAACTTTCTCACCACCAATATCCTTATGCAATATTCAGCCAATACTCTGCAATAACGTTCTAACTGAAATAGCTATTTTCAATACTCATTCTGACAATGGGCTTTAAAAGCATTTAAAGAGAAAGAATGAGAGACAATACGAGATAATTTATTTCTTTAATAGAGCTAGTTGTTCAGCAAAGATATTAGTAACATTTTACAGTTCATTTGAGATTCCCTATGCTCAAAAGAAAAGTTTTCAAACTACAAGCAGTAATAGATCAGCTGCATGTCTGATCTGGATCTTAACTCTTTCTAGTGGAAGTTGACACCACTTTACCTGCTGAAGAGTAACACAGTTGATCTAGATCAGTTTGCTGCATTTCCCATATGGCAGCCCATGGATCAACAGTGTTTGCATAATGTATTATGATGTTGTTCAACTACATTGAAATGAAGTATTTGATGCTAAATTTGTACAGAACATAATAATTCTATGGTTATACAATTTACTTGGCAAAGTTTGTGAAATTTATATTCTGATTAATTCATTTTTAAAGGACATTTAATTGAACAATATTCATTATTACAACAAATGGATGAAAACTTTTAGCAAAGTATTAAGATCAATTAAGTCCTCTTTAGACCAAGGCTAGATAGAACTAGTGGTTTAGTGCATAACACTCATATATATGCATGCCAAGGAACCTAAGGCCAAGTAAAACCTTTCAAACACCCAGTCTCCCCTCGCCACCAGTTTGTGAAACTTCACAATTAAATTTGGCACCATTTTGATCACTTTAAATTTAACTAGACTGATATGTAGCAAATAGTGTAGACTCAAATAAAACGGCTCCTCCAGGAGCTGACTGATCTGGGTCTGCCTATTTGCAATAAAACGGCTCCTCCTAGAGCTGATTGATCTGGGTCTGCCTATTTGCCTAAGTTTGTCTGAATACTAAGGTAATTAGTGTAGTGACAAAAAATGTCTTTTCTTTCCCTGTCTGTATCTAACTTTTTTTCCCCTGTCTTTATCTAAATTTGTTTTTTCCCTGTCTTTATCTAAATTCTGTGTTTTATTTGTAGGTCTTTTACATCCATAAAGCCCAGGTCATTCTGAGTGTCCAGATGTCGGTCTTTTGTTTCCTATCTCAGATATCCCTGTCCCAATTCCCTCTGTGCTTTTGTAATGTCCCATGAAATTGGAACAAACCTAGACAGTACAGAGAACAAGATGGTATCAGATATTTCCTCATTATTCCTGGGAATAATACCGTCACATAAATCACCGCCTGATAGAGCCTTATTAATATGTTTACAGAGTTCAGTCTTGGACCGCAACCTATTTGGTCTTGACAATGTGTTCTTAAGCTTTAAGGTGCTAACAAGGACAATCTCTGGAGCTTTAAGGTGCTAACAAGGACAATCTCTGGAGCTTTAAGGTGCTACTAAGGACAATCTCTGGAGCTTTAAGGTGCTACTAAGGACAATCTCTGGAGCTTTAAGGTGCTACTAAGGACAATCTCTGGAGCTTTAAGGTGCTAACAAGGACAATCTCTGGAGCTTTAATGTGCTACTAAGGACAATCTCTGGAGCTTTAAGGTGCTACTAAGGACAATCTCTGGAGCTTTAAGGTGCTACTAAGGACAATCTCTGGCTTTAAGGTGCTACTAAGGACAATCTCTGGAGCTTTAAGGTGCTACTAAGGACAATCTCTGGAGCTTTAAGGTGCTACTAAGGACAATCTCTGGAGCTTTAAGGTGCTACTAAGGACAATCTCTGGAGCTTTAAGGTGCTACTAAGGACAATCTCTGGAGCTTTAAGGTGCTACTAAGGACAATCTCTGGAGCTTTAAGGTGCTACTAAGGACAATCTCTGGCTTTAAGGTGCTACTAAGGACAATCTCTGGAGCTTTAAGGTGCTACTAAGGACAATCTCTGGAGCTTTAAGGTGCTACTAAGGACAATCTCTGGAGCTTTAAGGTGCTATTAAGGACAATCTCTGGAGCTTTAAGGTGCTACTAAGGACAATCTCTGGAGCTTTAAGGTGCTACTAAGGACAATCTCTGGAGCTTTAAGGTGCTACTAAGGACAATCTCTGGAGCTTTAAGGTGCTACTAAGGACAATCTCTGGAGCTTTAAGGTGCTACTAAGGACAATCTCTGGAGCTTTAAGGTGCTACTAAGGACAATCTCTGGAGCTTTAAGGTGCTACTAAGGACAATCTCTGGAGCTTTAAGGTGCTACTAAGGACAATCTCTGGAGCTTTAAGGTGCTACTAAGGACAATCTCTGGAGCTTTAAGGTGCTACTAAGGACAATCTCTGGCTTTAAGGTGCTACTAAGGACAATCTCTGGAGCTTTAAGGTGCTACTAAGGACAATCTCTGGAGCTTTAAGGTGCTACTAAGGACAATCTCTGGAGCTTTAAGGTGCTTTAAGGTGCTACTAAGGACAATCTCTGGAGCTTTAAGGTGCTACTAAGGACAATCTCTGGAGCTTTAAGGTGCTACTAAGGACAATCTCTGGAAGCTTTAAGGTGCTACTAAGGACTAAGGTGCTACTAAGGACAATCTCTGGAAGCTTTAAGGTGCTACTAAGGACAATCTCTGGAATCCCATTAACAGTTGCAACCTACAGACTTGATGCTACATAGCCTACACCATAATCAGCATGGCAACTATCTCATGCACAGATCATTGTTCTGTACAACAACACAGACAATCTCATACATAAATTGGCTGAGCAAAAGTCACTTTCTTCCATATACAGTTTAAGAAGTTTGTGGAGCGATTTATGGTTATCAATCCTTATACTAAAGTCCAACAGCCAACTACAAACAATACATGATAGCTTATACGATCCCAGGAACTTAATGGGTCGGAAAGGACATGAAATGGCCTTTATCACTTTACAATTACTTACTAAGAATTCTCCTTGTATTTACCCTAATAACCTGAAGTATTCATCAACCTAGTCTTCCCTCTCTACCAGTTTGTACAGCTGAGTTCTGCTCCAGTTTTCCAGCTATAACCCTGTATTCATTAGAAACCCTTTAAATGCCTTTGCAAACAGAGTAAATCCAGATCAGACAGCTCCTGTAGAAGTCACCGAGATCAGACAGCTCCTGTAGAAGCCACCCAGATCAGACAGTTCCTGTAGAAGCCACCCAGATCAGACAGTTCCTGTAGAAGTCACCCAGATCAGACAGCTCCTGTAGAAGCCACCCAGATCAGACAGTTCCTGTAGAAGCCACCCAGATCAGACAGTTCCTGTAGAAGTCATCCAGATCAGACAGTTCCTGTAGAAGCCATCCAGATCAGACAGTTCCTGTACATATCAGACAGTTCCTGTAGAAGCCACCCAGATCAGACAGTTCCTGTAGAAGCCACCCAGATCAGACAGTTCCTGTAGAAGCCATCCAGATCAGACAGCTCCTGTAGAAGCCATCTGACCAGGGTCTGCTCTGTTGTTTAATGAATAATATAGATTCCATTCTGTGTTCAGATGCTATAATAATGTCACAATGTTATTTCTTACACGAAAAGGTTAAATTAGACAGCCATAGTAGCAAATAGCCTAGACTGTGAGCAGGAGGGTTTTGATAGCCTAGACTGTGAGCAGGAGGGTTTTGTAGCAAATAGTCTAGACTGTGAGCAGGAGTGTTTTGATTTGTCTAAGTTAGTTTGTCCAAATACTTCAGGTAACTAAGGTAACTCTCCTTCACAGGTCATGTCTAGCTATATAGCAGGTAACTAGGGTGTTTTATTATTATTAACTCTCCCTGGTGATGTCTAGCTATAGCAGGTAACTAGGGTAACTCTCCCTGGTGATGTCTAGCTATAGCAGGTAACTAGAGTAACTCTCCCTGGTCATGTCTAGCTATAGCAGGTAACTAGGGTAACTCTCCCTGGTCATGTCTATATCTATAGCAGGTAACTAGGGTAACTCTCCCTGGTCATATCTATATCTATATAGCAGGTAACTAGGGTAACTCTCCCTGGTGATGTCTAGCTATAGCAGGTAACTAGGGTAACTCTCCCTGGTCATGTCTATATCTATAGCAGGTAACTAGGGTAACTCTCCCTGGTCATGTCTAGCTATAGCAGGTAACTAGGGTAACTGTCCCTGGTCATGTCTAGCTATATGGCAGGTAACTAGGGTAACTGTCTCAGGTCATGTCTAGCTATATGGCAGGTAACTGTCTCTGGTCATGTCTAGCTATATGGCAGGTAACTAGGGTAACTGTCTCAGGTCATGTCTAGCTATATGGCAGGTAATTGTCCCTGGTCATGTCTAGCTATATGGCAGGTAACTGTCTCTGGTCATGTCTAGCTATATGGCAGGTAACTGTCTCTGGTCATGTCTAGCTATATAGCAGGTGACTAGGGTAACTGTCTCTGGTCATGTCTAGCTATACGGCAGGTAACTAGGGTAACTGTCCCTGGTCATGTCTGTCTATACAACTGAAGAATGTCTACACTATTTGCATAGACTTGTCTGTCTGAATACTTCAGGTACTCTCTGGTCAATTGAAGTATTATAACAAATTAATCTCATTCATATTCATGACATCATTATTTCTTACCTGAATATTCATGGCAGAAATGGTTAATGCAATTTTACCCTTAATTTCCTGAATATTCATGTAAGAAATAATGTCTTTATGAATATTATAACTCACAGGATTTTTATATCATCTAATTAATATTCATGATGTCGTTATTTCTTACACTAATATGTCATAGTGTAATTGGTTAAATGCTCTCTCATCATGCAATGGCCTATTATTATCTACTAATATAGAATACATGTTAGTATGAAAACCTGCGCAGACCAATTCCTCTGGAGGAGCCTTCTACAGTGTTTGGCAATACCAGTCTATAACCTTATACCTGCTGTGGGTGAATCTTTGGATCCAGATGGCATCTCATCTGTGGATCCACAGATGGCATCTCATCTGTAGATCCAGATGGCATCTTATCTGATCCAAACTTTTTGACACTCAGATCATATTTTTGAAAAGGAATTTGAAAAGTGAAGCAGACAACATAGCAATATTGTCAAAATTTTGCTTAGCAGACCAAAGATTAAATCATTGTTTGATTCTAAGTGCAGGCAATTATAAATGTAACAATAAATTTGTCTTGTAATAGTGAGACACCCAGCTGGATTTGGCACTTTTGAACAGCCATTTATACAACAACGGCCACTCAGCTACCAACAATACAATACTTATATAACCTTAAGCTCACTTCAAGCTATATTGATCATCTGAAATAACTATTATGGTCAATAGCAGAAAGACATCTGTTTCACACAAGTTTGAAGTTCTCAGGGCTCCATTCAGATGGAGAAAACAATGTCTGAGGGCTGTAGATAAACAATGTCTGAGGGCTGTAGATAAACAATGTCTGAGGGCTGTAGATAAACAATGTCTGAGGGCTATAGATAAACAATGTCTAAGGGCTATAGATAAACAATGTCTGAGGGCTATAGATAAACAATGTCTAAGGGCTGTAATAAACAATGTGTGAGGGCTGTAGATAAACAATGTGTGAGGGCTGTAATAAACAATGTGTGAGGGCTGTAATAAACAATGTGTGAGGGCTGTAATAAACAATGTGTGAGGGCTGTAGATAAACAATGTCTAAGGGCTATAGATAAACAATGTCTAAGGGCTATAGATAAACAATGTGTGAGGGCTGTAGATAAACAATGTCTAAGGGCTGTAGATAAACAATGTGTGAGGGCTGTAGATAAATTCTCTTATTTCTCAGCCAAACCCTATCTTGTGGCTAGTCAGTACAATTAGAATCACTTTAGAGAATGATAGAGTCTCTTCCTTAATCCTTTACTCCATGAATATTTATGGAAGATCTAATGTTTGTATGAATATTTATGTAAGATCTAATGTTTGTATGAATATCAATTAGTTTAATATTTAGTATAGCATAAAAGCAAGAAAAAATGGTGAAAACTATAGAATAAGAGCTATACTATATCATGAGCAAACAGAGCAGACCCTAATCAGAAGACTCCTATAGGAGCCGTCTGATCTGGGTCTACTCTGTTTGCAATGGTAGAGAAAGGCGTATTTATGGAGGAAAGGGTTAATTATCCACAGTTCTATCATCTGTATTTCATGATATGACCTTTGACCCTTTACTCCAACAATATTCAAGAAAGAAATAATGACATCTTGAATTAATTTAGATTAATTTTTAAAATGGCATATTAACAGGAAATATTTACCAAGGGAGATTCTGTAGAATCAGATCTATAGTATTCCATTAGCAAACAGTGCAGAGCCTGATCAGACAGCTCTTACAGGAGCCATCTGATCTGGGTCTACTCTGTTCACAAAAGCATAAAATGGCATATTTATGGAGTAAAGGGTTAAGGCAATTAGTTTGAATTCAGATGAGCTATCAAGTAACCTTCAATCTGTAAATAAGATCCCCACACACAGATGCCGTTACAAATGTTTGTTAGAGTGTAGAACTTGTGACTGTTGAACAAGTGTATGGAGTTTTTAAGATTTGCATGAATAGTAAAGAAGTACCAGCCAATGTTAAAGTTTCCAGACAATTAGAACGACAATGACTACAATGGCGATGAGGAAGCTGGAGTTTAACAATAACAACAGACGAGCTAATAACAGAGTATATGTCAAATACTGAAATCCTCCTTTCTCTTCCAAACCCTGTATTGCCACCACTTATTTGACAGTCATCTCAAAGAAAAAATATTTATTCCTTTTGCTGCCATAGTGAACCAATGTGATAAAAGTTACAAAAAGTCTGGATCCAGATCCAGATAAAATGCCAAATTATACTCAGTCTCATCAGGATCCAAACTGTTTGGCATTTTGACAATATTTGGTATGAAATTGAAGGAACTCCACGTTGCCACCTAACACTGTAGATAATTATAGCTAACAGTGATGGAAGGATTAATATACCCATATGCATCTTAGTGTTATTAATATACCGATATGCATCTTAGTGTTATTAATATACCGATATGCATCTTAGTGTTATTAATATACCGATATGCATCTTAGTGTTATTAATATACCCATATGCATCTTAGTGTTATTAATATACCGATATGCATCTTATTTTTATTAATATACCCATATGCATCTTAGTGTTATTAATATACCCATATGCATCTTATTGTTATTAATATACCCATATGCATCTTAGTGTTATTAATATACCCATATGCATCTTAATGTTATTAATATACCCATATGCATCTTAGTGTTATTAATATACCCATATGCATCTTAGTGTTATTAATATACCCATATGCATCTTAGTGTTATTAATATACCCATATGCATCTTAGTGTTATTAATATACCCATATGCATCTTAGTGTTATTAATATACCCATATGCATCTTATTGTTATTAATATACCCATATGCATCTTATTGTTTTTCCAGAGTACTTTTTAGCAAGACTGTGAAATAATATGCTGGAAGTTATTAGAAATTGAGACTGTGATCTGAATCAAAACTTTTAACTGGTTTAAATTTCACTCTGATTAACAGGAATGTTTTGTTGTCTGTATTTCATTATCAAATGCCTACCAAAACAAAGCAGTTTGATTGAAAGAGATTTGTTTTCGTACTAATTAAGCTAGGAGAAATCCTCCCATCTTCTGCTTTAGTTTTTATTGGCATGGTCTTCCAGAGAACTGAGGAATCCTAGTTAGCTGTGATACGATATGTCATAACTAATATGTCAACCTGGGAGAAACCCATTCAACCACTTAGCTTAGCCTGTCGACTATGCATTGCAAGGTAACAATCAAGACAAGCATCCAGGTCAAATACCAACCAAACATGCTTAAGTTGTAAACAAGCTCTTTATCCCCAATTAGACTATAGATATTTCAAAGCAAAATAGAAATAGGTTTTTATCAAGACATAAACCAGACCTTACATATCAAAGGTGTAACAGTGTTATTCAGCAGATGGTGGGTTAGTTTTCTTATCTGTAGATGTCAAAATACATCAAAAACAAGACCCTGTTTGTTGTGAGCAAATATTTATTATGTCAAGTTCCAGCATGGCCAATAACATTGGGTCTAATTCGAGGATAAATATAGTTTCTCTTAACCCTTTAGTTGATAGAGACACATGTAGGAACCATCTGAACAGGGTCTGCACTGTTTGCATATCATCGGGAATTACACATATACCAGTATTGGATGCTACAGTTTCTGCAAAACATAAAATCCTATGTTCATACATTTTGCATATTGTTCTGCAACTAAATATTCATGATGTGATTATTTCTTACATGTATATTCATTAGGTACAGGGTTTACAGCTAACAAACATGTAGTCAATGTCTACCGTTGACCTCTTTCATGCCTTACATCAACACATATATATATTTACCCTTAACCCTTTCCTCCATGATTATAAATTGGAGAATTAATACTGCATGAATATTCGTGGGCTGAACGTTTATAATTACACACTATCAAGGAAATGTTTGCCTGTGGAAGAAACCTCATAATCAGATCATCAGGCAGCTGACCCTGGGGTCACACAGCTCCTACAGGAACTGTCTCATCAGGCAGCTGACCCTGGGGTCACACAGCTCCTACCGTCTCATCAGGGTCTACTCTGTTTGCAAAGGTGCCAAAAGCTGTCTGTGAGGGAATGGGTTGATATTCAAGCAAAGAAACCTGAAGGAACAATTTGATCCTGGTCTACTTTGTTTGCTACTTCATTATTTAACCATTTACCTGATGAATAATCATGTGAGAAATAAGGATTGTATCAATACTGATTGATTAGCTGAATTTTTATTTTCAAATCATGAACCCAGGAATGTTTGGTCAAAACAGACACTGTAGAATCTCATCTATATTATTTCATAAACAAGCAGCAGATCATGATCATGATCCGGCTCCTAGAGGAGCTGTCTGATCCGAGTCTTCTCTGCAAAGGTGTTAAAAATTGTTCCTATGAGGTAAAGCATTAACCCAAATATAACTTATTCAAGTACATTATTGTTAGCCAATTTACATTGTTGAAATGTTTTGGATCCAGATCTGGCGATGATCTGCTTATGTTTTGTTAGCTAATCTAGCTGCAGCATGTAAGTAGATACTCATCAGTGGACTCCCATCAGAACAGTGAAAAGACTATTGGACTTCACGATGCTTCAATGGACCTACCAGAGAAAAATAAACAATGCCCATTGATCTGTTCTGATCTCTAAATTAGATTTGTGTAATTCCCTGGAGAGACTTGTTGGGAAACTGCTATAAAGTCATTTTTTATTTACATGCAAGGGGAATATTCGCACATACCAATTATTAATGGAATTCCTGCAATCCATGTGAGCAATCGGCAAAAAAACAATTTAGGCAAAGTCAATATCTCGACAAACTGGAATGAGATAATCATAATCATGTAAATGGAGATGACTGTAAATGTAAATTACTGAATACTACTTTAACCGTTTTCCTCATGAATATTTTTGGCAGACTCCGCCCATTATAAATATTATTTAACTAAGTTCTTACATTGTTATATAAAACAAGAGCCACGTGCAGCGCCAACGCTCGTCTGATCTGGTGCTTGTGTCTCCTCAAAAGATCTACCAACCTATGAAGTTTCATGTTGATACCTCTTATACTTTTTGATTAATCAGCTGCATTAAAGTTTTTGCATGCAGATGCCAACAACTACACCAACACCGACGATCCAGTGATCACAATAAATTAAAACTTTTTGAAAAAAATAAATGCACATAACTCCAAAATTTTGAAATCAAGAGTTATGGTTCTTATGTAGGGACCTCCTCCTCAATGAGATCTACCCACCTATGAAGTTTCATGTTGATACTTCTTATACTTTTCGAGTAATGAGCTACATTAAAGTTTTTGCACACCACCGCCGATGACAACGCCTACGACCCAACGATCACAATAGCTCGACATTTCTTCAAAACAGACAAGCTAAAAAAGGAATACATTGCTATGACAAATAGTATAGAATCAGATCTAAGATATTCTATAAGCAAACAGAGCAGACCATCTTGATCATCTCTGCTTCCAAAGGCGTAAAAAAAAACATGTGTATCAGGCAAAGGGTTAAGACTTTAGCTGATAGATATTCCTACATGTCCCTACCCTACATGTCCCTACATCATGTCCCTACATGTCCCCTCACTAGTGTTAAATCAGATCTATAGATCATTCTACAAACAAACAGAGCAGACCCTGATCAGACATCTGTAAAAGTCACTTTCTGAAACCATTCTGATAAATAGAGCATTTTCTGCTCTATTTATCACAATGATTTCAAAACTACGCAATTCTTAACTTTTCCTTTTATCTAGTAAATGCTCGTTTTCGGTATATTTATTCAAAGAGGTAGGATCTAAAAATAGCCTATATGAGGTAATGAGTTAATAACATGGCATCCAGAAACAATCAAGGTATACTATTTCTGACAGGAAAGGCTTCGTAATGTTTAGCTTTGGTTTAGTATGCGCAAAAACATCCACAAAATAAAGCAATGTGTATTTGATTTTCAACCCATTGATCCCATGCAAAGAATACTGCAGTGTCTGCAAGGCTTTCATTATTGAAAAGGGCCATTTTGTGTTAAAGGGGTAATGTGAAATGGAACTTCAACAAAACTTTCAGGTTTAAACGCTTTTTCACACCTTTGCAAAGACCCAGATCAGGCAGCAGCTCTTGTACGAGTCATCTCACAGATCAGGGTCTACTCTGTTTCCTTAATAAATTATACTAGATATCACTCTACAGTTTCTACCAATACCAAGCAATCCTGTGTACATAAGCCATTATAAAAATTTAGCTAATAAATATTCATGGTGTCATTATTTCTTATATATATTCAACAGAGAAAGGATTAAAACTGCAATAGGTAATTTGAGTAGAATAATAAGATTTACATTGTTTCAGTGTCAGTAGAATAAGATTTACATTGTTTCAGTGTCAGTAGAATAAGATTTATATTGTATCAATGTAATCCGTAAAATTCCCTCACAAAGTCATGGATCAAAATATGCCCCTATAAATGTTGATGAAAAATTATCAATTTTTCAACATGCCATTATGTTTGAATGACAGAAATCCACTCAGAAATCTCCTACCATACGCCATAGCTGTCTTTTGTTTGCTTTCAAATGAAATGATTTATTTGTGCAAAACAATTTCAAATGCTTTGCCTCTTTAAAGAATAATATTCTTAAGACTATCCCCTTTTGTAAAATGATTCTCTCAGACTTTCCCGATTTATCAGAGATAATTCTGAGGTTATGATGTTAATACCAATTAGCCTTGTGTCATGATATTTATAAGATGGTGGTCCTTGAAATTATTCTTTCCTGATCAACAAAAGAATTTTCTTCGTCAATTAATCAGAAGTTTTGCCATCTTTGTTTGGCAGTCATTTTAGGCTGATTACTTCCACCGAAGACCAGTGCTTTTCAATAAAAAATATCACGTACACTAATAGCCCACGTATTGCAAAGGACAGCACAAGCCAGCAACAAAACAACACAGCATTGTGCCACCAACAAAACAATACAGCATTGTGGTATTTATTCCGCCCTATTAAACTGCTTACTGTTTTTAATAACCATAATATCAAGCTTCCAACTTCAGTATTAAAAATAAAACACTACAATTTCTATGTTGCAACGTGAAATGAGGATTTCCAGGCCATGAAATGACACGATTTGGTGTACTGGGATTTAATACCATCTGTTACAAGAATTTGATTTGCAATGAAACTGTCATTTTCTAATTCTTCTAAGCCAACACTTTCTCTATGAGAGATACTAGAACTATATGGTACATGAACAAAGATATCTGACAGAGATACTAGAACTATATGGTACATGTACAAAGATATCTCACAGAGATACTAGAACTATATGGTACATGTACAAAGATATCTCACAGAGATACTAGAACTATATGGTACATGTACAAAGATATCTCACAGAGACACTAGAACTATATGGTACATGTACTAAGATATCTCACACAATGTTTCCTTAGCCCTTACTCCATGAATATTTATGTAAGAAATAACGACATCATGAATATTAATTAGATGCACTTTTAAAAAGTCAAACTAACACAGGAACTTTTTGCCATGGCAGAAACAGTTACTGTAGAATCATATCTTTATTATTCCATAAGCAAACAGAGCAGATCCTGATCAGACGGCTACCAAGTTTGATACACATGGCTACCAAGTTTGATACACATGGCTACCAAGTTTGATACACATGGCTACCAAGTTTGATACACATGGCTACCAAGTTTGATACACATGACTACCAAGTTTGATACACATGACTACCAAGTATGACCACAGACATTCAGTGACCCTAAAAGCTCACCTTGAGCACTTTGTACACACATGAAAGGAAAGACGTTGTATGTTCAGATGTACCCAATCACATTTAGTATCGGGAAGGTTGGCAAACATAAGACCTTTAACCCTTTCCCAGTTTGGTATTCATGCAAGAAATGATAACGTGAATATTTATTAGCTCAAGTGATAGACAGTTTGGATCCTGATGAAACACCGAGTATTCAATGAGTTATACCTGATCATCAAATTGTTGAACTTGTGCATTATGTAAACAATATAAAAACAAGCAAAAAATGCGGAAACCGAATTAAAGCCGGATTTTTTTGTGTTGACCTTGACCCAATTTGATGTATCCTTGTATCAACTGAAAGGCCTTCACCCAAGCTATCTGCATACCAAATATAAATTGTCTAGCCCATGTAGTTCAGAAGTTACAGCAACATTTTAATGACAGTCAATGTTTCAAAATAGTAACCTTGACATGATTTCAGGTATCTTTAAGTCATCCGTAAGGTCCATACCAAAGCTATCTGAATACCAAAGGTGAATTGCCTAGCACTTGTGGATCAGAAGTTGTAGCAAAATGTTAAAGTATATTAAAAACAGTAAAGTTTTCAAAATAGTAACCTTGACCCAATTTCATGTATCCTTGTATCAACTGAAAGGCCTTCACCAAAGTTATCTCCATGCCATATATATATGAATTGTCTAGCATATGAGGTTCAGCAGTTAAGAAAAAATGTTGAAGTTTTTCAATGATGTCCAATTTGTCTAAATAGTGACCTTGACCTTAATCTAATTTCAAATATCATTATATCAACTGAAAGGCCTTTTACCAAAGCCATTTGTATACCAAAGATGAATCACCTAGCATTTGTATTTCAGTAATTATAGCAATGTTAAAGTTTGTTAAAAATGGCATAGTTTTGGAAATAGTGACCATGACCTGATTACATGTATCCTTATATTAAGTGAAAGGCCTTCACCCAAGCTATCTGCATACCAAATATGAATGGTCTAGCTTAAATAATTCAGAAGTTATAAGCAATGTTAAAGTTTTGTTAACAACAGCAAACTTTTGGAAATAGTGACCTTGACCTGATTTCATGTATTCTGTATCAAGTGAAAGGCCTTCACCCAAGCTATCTGTATACCAAAGATGAATTGCTTAGCATTTGTAGTTCAGAAGTTATAGCAATGTTAAAGTTTGTTAAAAACGGCAAAGTTTTCGGAATAGTGACCTTGACCATGACCTGAGTTCATGTATACTTGTATCAAGTGAAAGGCCTTCACCCAAGCTATCTGCATACCAAATATGAAAGGTCTAGCTTAAATGAATTATAAGCAATGTTAAAGTTGTTAACCCATCACAAAAATGAGCATTAAATCAACAAAGTAAAAGCAATGTTTATTTCATTTAGGGTAATCTCATGCAAGTTTTTTATTCAAAGAAAAAACTTGTACATTATCAGAAGTGGTCTCAAACTGAATTTAACCATTTTTATTCTATAAAGTATGCTTTAATAGCCTTTTAATGGCCTTTTAGTGGCCTTTGCAAACAGAGTAGACGTAGATCTGCTGATTCTGGTAGGAGCTGTCTGATTTGGTTCTACCCTGCTGGCTTATGAAATACTATAGATGTGATTCTACAGTTTGTGCAATGGCTGTTTCTGTGTTCATTTATACCAATGCTTCTAATGACTATTCAAGATCTCATTATTTCTTACAGGAATATTCATGAAGTAAGAAACTCCATTTCCAACTGTTGCTGAACTATCTTTTTAATTCTGAGTGTTTTGTTGATGCTGACCTGTAATGCCAAGGTTTGATATATTAAACATGCTTATTTTCCTAACAGTGAGCTGACAAAAAAGGCTTCTATTCCCCTGGCGCTTCATCTTTCCTGAACTCTTAGACTGCTATGAAACAGATTTCCAATAACATTTGCAAAAAAATCTGATTCAGACTAAACTCTAATCTGCCTGAGAGTATCACAACGATCCAAACTGTTGGACTTTTAAATTGTGTTTTTTAAAAATATAATTGAAGAATAAAACAACTGGGTAGATGCAGCAGACAAACAAATCGTGCAGACGACAATTACAAATAGTACAAAGAGTTAAGTGAAACTGAATGAGCCCCGGTGAGACCTGGAGTCAGTGAATGTGTTGTTTCTTGAATAAAAGATGGCATTTTACTGTTTCTTCATTTCCCATCAAGTTTTATGGATTCTGTAATCTTATGAGGAGCCTAGATTGAACTTGGTTCATTGTAAATTTACACATTTCATTTTTTTAATACACATCTAAATTTTGGGGCTTTGCACCATTTGTTTTATTTTGTTGATAATTGATCATCATGTAATGGAGTTGGTAGTGGTGAACACTGATCAAAGTGTTTTGCTCTTTCCCTGTTCTATGTTTATTCCAAATTTCAATACCTACAGTAGCTATTATATAGTAAATAGTAGCTATTTTAGAAAGTAAAGAAACAGTTCTATCAAATTCCATTAGCAAACAGAGCAAACCTTGATCAGACAGCTGAGCTGTCTGATCTGAGTCTACTTTATTTAATGCAATTTTGTGAAAAAGTGTTCACATGAAGGAAAGGGTTACCATAACTCTCTCAGATCCAGATCTGTCAACTGAAAAAAATAACCAGAGTTGTGCTTACAAAGACTTTTTCTGAATTATTTCAGACGGGATAGAATATTTCTTCTTTAAAGCCTTTGTCTTTCATACAAATGTTTTTCACACCCTTGCAAACAGTGTAGACCCAGATCAGACAGCTCCTCAAGGAGCCATCTGAATTCCGGGTCTGCTCTGTTTGCTTATGCAATACTATAGATGCGAGTCTACAGGTTCTACCAGTATATCAACACTCCCCGTGTACATTTGCCATTATAACATTTCAGTTAATACATATTCATGATTACTTTTTTCATGAATATTCAACAGGTAAAGCGTTAATCTTTAGCAAACTTACTGTCTCATCCAAAAAAATGTTGTCTGCATTGTTTCTAGAGATGGACATTTTTTCTGTTTTTCAGAAACAAGATGAGAGACAGTTATTTAACATGTTATTTGGATGGGTTATTTTACATGTTATTTGGATGAGTTATTTTACAGTATGTTATTTGGATCCAAACTGTTTGCAAGGGATTGTAAAGTTTAACCTTTTGCTTACTTATGTAGATCTGGGTGACAAATAGTTTGGCTCTGATACAAGTGTCTCAGCTTGACTCAACTACAATAAACTCATCTTAACCCGAATATTTTAATAAAGAAGAAATGATTTTTTTAGGCAAGCGGCTGCTTAATGCAAGGTAAAAATCATACAGAAAGCTCCAGAAGGAGTTTTTTGCATTACTTTTGCACTGCATTAAGCTGCCACCTGTCTTTAAGACCGCCAAAGATACAAATTTGACTGCAGGTTTGAGGGGTTTGACTGTAGTGTTGGACCGTGCAGGTTTGAGTGTTGGACCGTGCAGGTTTGAGGGGTATGACTGTAGTGTTGGACAGTGCAGGTTTGAGGGGTTTGTGTTGGACAGTGCAGGTTTGAGGGGTTTGTGTTGGACAGTGCAGGTTTGAGGGGTTTGTGTTGGACAGTGCAGGTTTGAGGGGTATGACTGTAGTGTTGGACAGTGCAGGTTTGAGGGGTATGACTGTAGTGTTGGACCGTGCAGGTTTGAGTGTTGGACCGTGCAGGTTTGAGGGGTTTGTGTTGGACCGTGCAGGTTTGAAGAGTTTGACTGTAGTGTTGGACCGTGCAGGTTTGAAGAGTTTGACTGTAGTGTTGGACAGTGCAGGTTTGAGGGGTATGACTGTAGTGTTGGACAGTGCAGGTTTGAGGGGTATGACTGTAGTGTTGGACCGTGCAGGTTTGAAAAGTTTGACTGTAGTGTTGGACAGTGCAGGTTTGAAGAGTTTGACTGTAGTGTTGGACAGTGCAGGTTTGAGGGGTATGACTGTAGTGTTGGACAGTGCAGGTTTGAGGGGTATGACTGTAGTGTTGGACAGTGCAGGTTTGAGGGGTATGACTGTAGTGTTGGACAGTGCAGGTTTGAGGGGTATGACTGTAGTGTTGGACAGTGCAGGTTTGAGGGGTATGACTGTAGTGTTGGACAGTGCAGGTTTGAGGGGTATGACTGTAGTGTTGGACAGTGCAGGTTTGAGGGGTATGACTGTAGTGTTGGACCGTGCAGGTTTGAGGGGTATGACTGTAGTGTTGTAAAGGTTATCATCAAGTCTCCTGTACTACTCTAAAGGGTACAAAAGGCTATCAGGAGAAACTGAGCACATTGTATTTGGATTGGAATCCCTGGTGGAGGCGAGGTATCGGAGACATCGGCTAATTTCTCGGCTTTATTCCGCTTTTCTTGTTATCAAAGACATATCGATTCAAGATCAAGTTGTTTGAATCTTTTGAAAATTTCAATCCCATGAGAAGAAAAGTACAGTTTACATAATTTAAGTTGTCAGAGACAGGCAACGAAAAACTGGCAATCCTTAAGAACCCTCTCAATGCCTTAGAATGAAAGAGCTTTCACAACAAAATAACTTTAATTAGAAAAGAGATTGTTTTACTGAATGTTGTTTGGACAAAACAGCAAGAGACTTCACTGTGAGTTCTGTGGTGGTAAAACATTACACAAAATTTCAATGCTGCTAATAAAAGAAGTAGTATAAGGCCAGTGTTAAGTTTTAAGTTGAACATTACAAGTCTTTACTTGGGTTGGTATAAACCTTCAGCCATATATAAGCAAATGTAGACTGACACTGATCACTAACATTTTCAGAGTAGATTTTTGTTCAACTTCTTTCAACCATTTCCCAGCTGAATAGTCATGTTAGAAATAATAACATCATGAATAGTCATTGGCTGATTTATTATAATGGTATAATTATGTACATACTGCATTTTTAGCTCACCTGGCGCAAAGTAACACGGTGAGCTATTGTGATCGCCCCGTGTCTGTGGTTGTCCACATTTTTAGCTCACCAGAGCACAAAGTGCTCAAGGTGAGCTATTGTGATACCCCTGTGTCCGGCGTCCGTCTGTCCGCACTCACCAATGGGTAGTTGTGTGACTTTTTCTAACTAGTCGCACAAGTAAAATCATTAACCTGGCCATCTCTTGTGACATTAACCTGGCCATTTCTTGTGACATTAACCTGGCCAGTTGTGGGACATAGGGTTAGGGTTAGGGTTAGCTTCCAGATCATTCTATTCCAAAGTTAGAGCCAAAAATAGTTTTACTTGTGGGACTAGTCCCACAAGAAAAGATCAAAGGAAAAAGTCACACAACTACACATTTGTTAGTGCGTCCGTCTGTCCGTCCGTCTGTCCGTCCGTCAACAATTTCAAACGACTTCTTCTCTGAAATCGACTGCCCAATTGTAACCAAACTTGGTCAGATACATACTGTGGGTGGGTGCTTCAAAAGTTGTTAAAAGATAGTGGGCGGGGCCATCGGTCTTGTTGCCATGGCAACTGTACACAATATCTATAAAAACCTTCTTCTACAGAATGACTTGTCCGATTTGAATATAGTTTTCACCAAAATGTTTCTCAGTTGATAGACTTTAAAAGTTGTTAAAATAATTTTGATCGGGCAAAAAACATGGCCGCCAGAGGGCGTGGTCTTTTTTTCCATATAAGGTAATATTGGAAAATCTTTAAAAATCTTCTTCTCTGAAACTGTAAAGCCTAGACCTTTGATATTTGGTATGTAGCATGATCTTATGGTCCTCTACAAAGATTGTTCAAATTATGACCCCCGGGCCAAAAATGGCCCCGCCCAAGGGCTTGTCAGTTTTTCATAGGAAAATCTTTAAAAAAATTCTTCACTGAAACTGTAAGGCCTAGAACTTTGATAATTGGTATATAGCATGATCTTATGGTCCTCTACAAATTTGTTCAAATTATGACCCCCGGGCCAAAAATGGCCCCGCCCAAGGGCTTATCAGTTTTTCATAGGAAAATCTTTAAAAATCTTCTTCTCTCAAACTGTAAGGCCTAGACCTTTGATATTTGGTATGTAGCATGATCTTATGGTCCTCTACAAATATTGTTCAAAGTATGACCCCCGGGCCAAAAATGGCCCCGCCCAAGGGCTTATCAGTTTTTCATAGGAAAATCTTTAAAAATCTTCTTCTCTCAAACTGTAAGGCCTAGACCTTTGATATTTGGTATGTAGCATGATCTTATGGTCTTCTACAAATATTGTTCAAATTATGACCGCCAGGCCAAAAATGGCCCCGCCCAAGGGCTTATCAGTTTTTCATAGGAAAATCTTTAAAAATCTACTGAAACTGTAAGGCCTAGACCATTGATATTTGGTATGTAACATGATCTAATGGTCCTCTACAAATATGTAGCTGTGGCTTGTGGTCCTCTGCCAAAAATGTTTAACTGACGACCCTGACCACTGGGCGAAACTTGGCCCTGCCTCAGGGCTTATCAGTTTTTCATGGGTAAAATATAAAATATTATTTTTCTCTGAAACCATAAGGCTTAGACCTTTAATTAATGGCATACTGCTTTGCCTAGTGGTTCTCTACCAAGGTTGTACACATGATTTCTTATGGTCAAAAATGGGTCCGCCCCTGGGGTTATCTCAGGTGAGCGCTTCAGGGCCTCATGGCCCTCTTGTTCTTAAAATGAAATCTCCTCCTAAACTACTAGCTGGATTTTTACTAAACTTGTCAGAAATGTTCCTTGGATCAACTTCTTCCAAATTTGTTCAAATAATTTGATACCATGCAGAATGCTGGTTGCCATGGCAACCAATGTCCAAAAAGAAATAAAAACTTTTAAAAAATTATTGTCAAAAACTGTAAGGCCTTAGGGCTACCAAATTTGGTATGTAGAATCATCTAGTAGACCTCTATTTAGATTTTCAAATTTTGTCCCTGGGATCAAAATTGGCCTAACCCTAGGGGTCACAAGTTTTACATTGAATTATATGGTAAAAAATTAAAATATCTTCTTGTCCGAAAATGAAAAGCTCAGAGCTGTGATATTTGGTATGTGTTATCATCTAGTGAACCTTTACTAAGATTGTTCAAATTATGCCCCTGGGTATAAAGACAGCCACGCCCTGGGTCACAAGTTTTACATAGGATTATATAGTAAAAACTTAAACAAGAGTGTTCGGAGTAACACATGATTGTGTCACCTGCTCGCAGCTGACACAAAAACTTATTGTTAATATGAAAAAGGGGAATAACTAAACAATATTGATGCTAGAGTTGTGGCCCTTGTGCATCATGCTTTCATCATGCTTGTTCCATGTGTGAAATTTGAAAGCTCTATAATGATTAGTTTAGAAATGACAGCCAAAAAAAGGAAAGTGTGATGGACAGACAGACAGACAGACGACGGAAAAGTGATCCCTAAGTGACACACTGCCTCTCGGCAGGTGACACAAAAATCTTCTTGTCCAAAACAGAAAAGCTTAGAGCTGTGATATTTGGTAAATAGCATGATCTAGTACACTTTTACCAAGATTGCTCAAATTAAGCCCTTAGGGTCAAAATTGGCTCTGCCCCGGGGTCACAAATTTTACTGAAAACTAAAAATCTTATTGTCAAATTACATATTAAAGGCCTAAGAGCTACCAAATTTGGTATGTTGTATGATGGACCTCTACAAAGATTGTTCAAATTTTGCCCCTGGGGTCAAACTGGCCCCACCCTGGGGGTTACAAGTTTTACATAAGATTATACATGTATAGTAAAAACTTAAAATGCCTCTTGCCTGAAACCCAAAGGCTTAGATCTGTGATATTTGTTTTGTAGTATTATCTAGTAGACCTCCTCAAAGATTATTCAAATTTTGCCCCAGGGTAAAAGTGACCCTGCTCTTTGGGTTGTCGGTTTACATAGAGTTATATATTGAAATCTTCAAACATCTCTGAAACTAATATGGTCAGAGCTTTGTTATAGAAAACATAGCAAACCGGGTGAGCACTACAGGGCCATCATGGCCCACGTGTTGGTTTTAGTAGAAACTGTAATTTTAGTCAGATATATTGTAATTTCATTTGCAAACAGGACAGACCCTGAAAAAAGCATTTGTATGAGGGAAAGAGTGAAAAAATCAGATTAAAAGTTATCAAGCAGCTTGGATTGTGAGTTACTGCTCATCTCATGTGTATCCAAACTGTTTAATGTTATCATAAAGTGATTTAGGTACTGACTGAAGCAAGTTGGTAACACCATGTAAGAAGCAATGACTGTACTGGCACTTGTAAACAGTGCAGATGTCGGCTTTACTCGGTTTTACAAAGACATCAAATGGTGTCTCTTTACGACAAGGGGTTTTAGAGACAGTTTTGTAGAAATATTACTACAGAATAAAATTACGTAATGAGCAATTAAGGCAGCTCTTATAAATGTTCACGATATAATTTGTTCATGTCATTTTCTCCTAGCCTAATTAACCTAAGTATTCGGGCACCAAATTCCACCTCTCCACTGGCTTGTATTGCTGACAATATGGCACCCAATCCCACCTCTCCACTGGCCTGTATAGTTGACAATATGGCCCCCAATCCCACCTCTCCACTGGCTTGTATAACTGACAATATGGCACCCAATCCCACCTCTCCACTGGCTTGTATAGCTGACAATATGGCACCCAATCCCACCTCTCCACTGGCTTGTATAACTGACAATATGGCACCCAATCCCACCTCCCCACTGGCTTGTATAGTTGACAATATGGCACCCAATTCCACCTCTCCACTGGCTTGTATAGTTGACAATATGGCACCCAATCACACCTCTCCACTGGCTTGTATAGCTGACAATATGGCACCCAATCCCACCTCCCCACTGGCTTGTATAGCTGACAATATGGCACCCAATCCCACCTCTCCACTGGCTTGTATAACTGACAATATGGCCCCCAATCCCACCTCTCCACTGGCTTGTATAACTGACAATATGGCACCCAATCCCACCTCTCCACTGGCTTGTATAACTGACAATATGGCACCCAATCCCACCTCTCCACTGGCTTGTATAACTGACATTATCTTACCTCCTACAAAATTCTTGTCATTCCATTGGTCAATAGAGGTCACGAGAAACCCCCATAGATTCCTTATGGGGGTACTAAAATCCTTATCATGGCTTTACAAGAGTTACTTCCCTTATTTGACAGTCATATGCTTTTCTGTTACTTATAATAATATTTTATGTTTATCACTACAGTTTTAAAAAATGCATACATATAATTTATGCTTTAATTGGAGTTGACATATAAACATTAATTAGTTTTACAATGATAAAAAAGAAAAAACAAAATATATAAACGAGATTTGAGGCAAATACAAAATATTTTATTTAATTCTATTAAAGGGAGGTAATTCCCTTGCTTCCCTACGGCAAGCCATACACGTAATCCTATGATGCAAACATGCGTGTAAATACGTAATCCTATGATGCAAACATGCGTGTAAATACTTGAAATTAAAGGTAGTCGGTAAGATAAATTCGTTATGCAGTGCTTAGTGTCCCTAATATGGACCATACACTGCCAGCAAATATTTATATGGGACTCGGCTTCGCCTCGTCCCATATAAATATTTGCTGGCAGTGTATGGTCCATATTAGGGACACTAAGCACTGCATAACTAATAATATGGCACCCAATCCCACCTCTCCACTGGCTTGTATAGCTGATAATATGGCACTATTTCTCTAACTATAAAATACACAGACAAAATAGCAAAATAGGGTCGAGCCTGATCAAATTGATCCTTCAGGAAGTGTCTGATCTGGGTCTGCACTATTTACCTAAGTTATCCTGCCTGAATTCTTACGGTAATTAGGATTATACAAATTATTCCACAGTAATCACTTTTCAAGTTTGTCGTAAATTCAGTTATATTTCACCTTTGTTTCAAGATGTTTGATAAATGGGTTAATTTTTTGTCATCAGCATTTTCATTGCGTAACTATTGGCCAATATACATGTAATTATCTGATCTTGACTAATAATCGTTTTAGAGACAACTGGTACTGCCAATTGAGTTTGACATCAAAACCCTTTAATATCACCTAGAGGAGTTTACATAGAGCCAATCTAACCAACAGCGGAACCAGCAGTAAGCAGTTTTACCTGTAATGAGCTTCAGTGCACTATAATCATGAAAGTTAGCATGAAAGTTATATAAAACGTTCCAGTCCAATGCATAAGCAGGTCAAAAGGAGCTAAAAATAGATTTTTAAAAAAAATAATTTAAAGAATAATTTCTCTAAAAGACAACTCCTAAACCAAATAAAGGATTTCAAGCCAATTCACAGAAATTATCCTCAGATTACCCTCCATGAAATTTATATAAATCATTCCGGTCAACCCTTTACCTAATCAATATTCATGTAAGAAATAATGTAAACGTTTCAAGGGCATTTTTTGATCTGATAAAAACTGCAGAATCAAATATACAGGAGCCCTCTGATCTGGGTCTATAGGTGTTTATATGAGGAAAAGTGTTAAATGACATTTCCTCCTGAACTTTTGAATGGATTTCAACAAAATATCACAGAAATAATCTCTCATTTAGACCTCAACAAAGTCAAGCCTGAGTGAAACAAGTTTGCATCTCTCGTTTAGACCTCAACAAAGTCTAGCCTGAGTGAAGCAAGTTTGCATCTCTCATTTAGACCTCAACAAAGTCAAGCCTGAGTGAAACAAGTTTGCATCTCTCATTTAGACCTCAACAAAGTCAAGCCTGAGTGAAACAAGTTTGCATCTCTCATTTAGACCTCAACAAAGTCAAGCCTGAGTGAAACAAGTTTGCATCTCTCGTTTAGACCTCAACAAAGTCTAGCCTGAGTGAAACAAGTTTGCATCTCTCATTTAGACCTCAACAAAGTCTAGCCTGAGTGAAACAAGTTTGCATCTCTCATTTAGACCCCATGTTTTTTGGAGCCTGATTTGGATCCAAACTGTTTGCATAGGTCATAAATGGCATGAATCTGCTGTTAACATACAAAATGGCTATTCATAGGGAAATAAGAAATCAGTAGAGGGACATGTGAATCTGTCATCAGAAATTTCACAGGAATGGCACATGAACACAGGAATGGCACATGAACACAGGAAATATTTTCAATGGCAGAAACTGCAGAATCGTGAGCAAACAGAGCAGACCCTGATCAGACGGCTCCTACAGGACTGGTCTGATCTGGGTCTACTCTGTTTGTAAAGGCATCGAAAGGCTCATTTATGGAGGAAAGAGTTAAACACTGATGGGCCATTTGACTTTAAATATTAAATGTTCAAAGGGCTAAACCACTAAGCAACCCGTAATTATGTATTCATAGGTCATCATTTTCTCATTCCATTCAATTCACTACTGGATATGCTGCTCTATAAATTCTTTGACCATCTGTCACTATTACAAACAGCTAACCAGGGAAATGAAAATAATAAAATGAAAAACATGAAAATGATGAAAAAAAGTGAATATTGAGATGAATAAAAATGAAATAATGAATAAATGAATTTATGAACAAATAATTTACCAGATCAAAAGCATCACATAGCAGACCAGAAGTACTGCATAATGCAAGTACATCACTTAACAGAACAAAAGTACTGCATAATGCAAGTACATCACTTAATAGAACACAAGTACTGCATAATGCAAGTACATGTACATCACTTAACAGAACAAAAGTACTGCATAATGCAAGTACATCACATAACAGAACAAAAGTACTGCATAATGCAAGTATATCACATAACAGAACATAGTACTGCATAATGCAAGTACATCACATAACAGAACAAAAGTACTGCATAATGCAAGTACATCACTTAACAGAACAAAAGTACTGCATAATGCAAGTTTCACATAGCAGAACACAAGTACTGCATAATGCAAGTATCACATAGCAGAACACAAGTACTGCAAGTACAGTCTAATCACGATACTACGAATCACGTTCGAACGAAATACCGGTTTGCTACGAATAACACCCAGGTCCCGGCAGATTTTGTTCTTGTTTCAATTGCAAAAAGATGCAAAAGTACGAAAATGCGAAACTACGAAAAACACGTTATTGCGAGAGGTTTTCGTAGTCCCTCAAACACAAAAACAGTGGCAAAAAGATGCATTTTTACGAATCTCACCCGTGCGATGTTTTCACACTTCTGAGAGACATTCGTCGCTCCAGTCAGCATAATTATCTATTGTTGACACATCTGACCTGCCCGATACGCTTTAATGATCAGCACCCGTGTTTGTTTGTGAAAGGATTAGACTAACTACATATCAAATGTCGCAAATGATTAAAGCTTGTATAGTGCAATTATGCACAATTACGTTTTCACACACATCGTGTTATAAATGATTACCATACAGGCATACTGACGTGTTTGTTTGTAGCATATAAAACTTATATGCCAAACTTATAAAACCAGTTACACTGGTCATCAAACCTGTGTCTACACTGCTTTTATACGCATATAAACGATATCACAGTTTTCTATGCATTTTGTTTTTATTCCTGAATAAAAATATGAATGTATTGATTCGTTTCTTATTTTATACATAACCCTTATGGATTGCTAGAAAGTTCGAGTTCATGTCTCTAGTTAAAGGGAGAATTTAAATACTAAAATCCTTATGCTGTCACCAAATTCTAGGTTGTCACTTCACGTTCGAAAGAATAGTCACAGAATATGGTTTGATGACAAAGAACGAACAGAATCTTTGGAAATGACTCGTTTACTCCCTCCTATCTAGAGTTTGATGAGATGGCATTGCGCGGTTCGTGTTTTTTACATAACCCGTTATGCACTGGCATATGACATTACACATTATGATTTGACCACCTCTTGCATGAGGCGTGTGATACAAAATCATTAATGTACACTGTAGTAAGCGGGAATGTGAGTAGATTGTCAAACCAGGCATAAAATATATTAAATATAACACAAACATGTACAGGAATATCTTTATTATGCAACAGTAAATTGCGACAATATTATTACATATAATGACCAATACAATAGCGATGTATGGTATGTGTATGCATTCACTACGAAACCGAGAAAAGGTTTGTGGAAATTAGTTCGTATCCTAAAGATGCATTAATACGAAAATGCGAAACTACGAAAATTCGGCCCGACCCGGTCCCGATTCGTAGTATCGCGATTAGACTGTATCACAAAGTCATAGCAGAACAAAAGTACTGCATAATGCAAGTACATCACATAACAGAACAAAAGTACTGCATAATGCAAGTACATCACTTAACAGAACAAAAGTACTGCATAATGCAAGTATCACATAGCAGAACACAAGTACTGCATAATGCAAGTACATCACATAGTAGATTTCAAAAATACTGCATAATGCAAGTTTCACATAGCAGAACACAAGTACTGCATAATGCAAGTACCAAAGCCTTATCTAGTAAAAATGTATAGTTTGTTTCAAAAAGTAATTTTTTCAAAGAGATGAAAATCTAACAATGTCTACAACAATAAGAGTTTCAATCTTTTATCAAATGGTGACCTTTGTGCTCTTGAACTTGACTGGGCTGTCTTTAAAGATACTGTGCAAGATCTATGACAATCAAAGTGTTGCAAACACTGCAGTATTCTTTGCATACACTGTGCATGGATTAATGTGTTTAAATGGAATAAGTTTGCTTTGGCATGAAATTGCGTATCATTGCGTATCTATAAAGGAAAGGATTCACTCTCTCTGTGTGGGTCCCGTATCTATAACGGAAAGGATTCACTCTCTCTGTGTGGGTCCCGTATCTATAAAGGAAAGGATTCACTCTCTCTGTGTGGGTAGTTCAGTTGCAGCCGACACTTTAGCTGTTTCCCCCTATGCTTATTATCAAACGGACCACTCAAAGGTTATGAAAAAAACTATGTCTGCTCAATCTCAGATCTGCTGAAATTTTTACTGACTTGGATTCTAGTCTTTTAGTAACCACTGAATAGATTCTCATTCTAGTCTTTTAGTAACCACTGAATAGATTCATTCTAGTCTTTTAGTAACCATTGAATAAACTGATTCTTAAGTATTTTAGTAACCACTGAATAGATTCTCATTCTAGTCTTTTAGTAACCACTGAATAGATTCATTCTAGTCTTTTAGTAACCACTGAAAGAGCTTGGATGCTGATCAGTTTCTCGACATCTCATCTGGATCCCAAGCTGCGTGCAAATGTCAGATTGTGTTTAGCATGAAAATTCAAAAAGGTCAAGCTTACGACGAATATTTCGGGTTTTTTCTAAAGAAAAGTGTTACATGACCAACAGTGCATACCCTGATGAGACGGCTCCTCTAGGAATCCTCTCATCTGGGTCTATGCTGGTTGCAAATGACGTTAGTTACTCGTGTCCTGCGCTGTAAGGGTAAATACAAATTAGCTATGGTCTTGTGTCCTGAGGGATAAGTTCATATTTATGATGTTTTTTGGATGACTTTCTTCCCAACAAGTGCGCATACAGCCTGGATCAGAATCAGGTAGAAAGTATCACTATCAGTAATCAGGATCCAAACTATTTTAATCAGTCACAACATTGCTCTACCAAAGTGTGGAATGCTTGTTAACCCTTTACTCCATGAATATTCATGAAAGAAATTATGACATCATGAATTAGATTAATTTTTAAAATGGTATATTAATACATGATATTTTTGCAAAAGCAGAAACAGGAGAATCAGATCTATATTATTCCATAAGACAATAGAGCAGACCCAGATAAGATGGCTTCTTTAAGAGCTGTCTGATCTGAGTCTACTCTGTTTGCAAATGTGTAGAAAGGCGTATCTATGGATACACTTGTGATGTTCACAACATTTTCAACTCATTCACTGCCAATGTCTGTGATCAGCTGTGGCATAGTGTGCAAGCAGTTTGGATCCTAATGAGATGCTATGTAACTCAGTGTCTCATCAGGGTCCACACTGTTTGTAATTGTGATAATGGTTTTTGAAAGAAAAGAAGAAAAAATAACAATAAAAACTGAAGCAGATGACAAATGTTTTACTGATGACAATGTCTGCATCGAAAGAGTTAAACAATTCATCATACTTTTTTACAAAACTATTTAGCATCTATTTACAGAACTATACAGAACTGTATCCTTAGTCTTTTCAACATTATAATGGACAACTGTGCAATGAACCTGCAAACAAATTTGACAGCATAGTCATCTTTTACCCTTTCTCTCCTCAGTGTTTATGTAAGAAAAAAAATACATCATGGCTATTTATTAGCATAAGGTTTATAGTGTAAACTTTTCAAGGGAAAGTTTTGCTTTGGCGAAACTGTAGAATCAGATCTATACCATGTCAAAAGCAAACAGAGCAGACACTAATAAGACGGCTCATATAGGAGCCATCTGATCTGGGTCAACTCTGTTTGCAATGTGTTTATATGAAGGAAAGGTTAAGGAAGAACATGAATTCCTTCTAGCATGGAGAGTAGAATACTACAGAGAAATGCCATTACTGGGGCATGGAGAGTAGAATACTGCAGAGAAAGGCCATTACTGGCATGGAGAGTAGAATACTACAGAGAAAGGCCATTACTGGCATGGAGAGTAGAATACTAAAGAGAAAGGCCATTACTGGGGCATGGAGAGTAGAATACTACAGAGAAAGGCCATTACTGGGGCATGGAGAGTAGAATACTGCAGAGAAAGGCCATTACTGGGGCATGGAGAGTAGAATACTGCAGAGAAAGGCCATTACTGGGGCATTGAGAGTAGAATACTACAGAGAAAGGCCATTACTGGGGCATTGAGAGTAGAATACTGCAGAGAAAGGCCATTACTGGCATGGAGAGTAGAATACTACAGAGAAAGGCCATTACTGGGGCATGGAGAGTAGAATACTGCAGAGAAAGGCCATTACTGGCATGGAGAGTAGAATACTGCAGAGAAAGGCCATTACTGGGGCATTGAGAGTAGAATACTACAGAGAAAGGCCATTACTAGCATGGAGAGTAGAATACTGCAGAGAAAGGCCATTACTGGCATGGAGAGTAGAATACTACAGAGAAAGGCCATTACTGGGGCATTGGGAGTAGAATACTACAGAGAAAGGCCATTACTAGCATGGAGAGTAGAATACTGCAGAGAAAGGCCATTACTGGCATGGAGAGTAGAATACTACAGAGAAAGGCCATTACTGGGGCATGGAGAGTAGAATACTACAGAGAAAGGCCATTACTGGCATGGAGAGTAGAATACTGCAGAGAAAGGCCATTACTGGGGCATGGAGAGTAGAATACTGCAGAGAAAGGCCATTACTGGCATGGAGAGTAGAATACTACAGAGAAAGGCCATTACTGGGGCATGGAGAGTAGAATACTACAGAGAAAGGCCATTACTGGCATTGAGAGTAGAATACTGCAGAGAATGGCCATTACTGGGGCATGGAGAGTAGAATACTACAGAGAAAGGCCATTACTGGCATGGAGAGTAGAATACTGCAGAGAAAGGCCATTACTGGGGCATGGAGAGTAGAATACTGCAGAGAAAGGCCATTACTGGGGCATGGAGAGTAGAATACTGCAGAGAAAGGCCATTACTGGGGCATTGAGAGTAGAATACTACAGAGAAAGGCCATTACTGGGGCATGGAGAGTAGAATACTGCAGAGAATGGCCATTACTGGGGCATGGAGAGTAGAATACTACAGAGAAAGGCCATTACTGGCATGGAGAGTAGAATACTACAGAGAAAGGCCATTACTGGCATGGAGAGTAGAATACTACAGAGAAAGGCCATTACTGGCATGGAGAGTAGAATACTAAAGAGAAAGGCCATTACTGGGGCATGGAGAGTAGAATACTACAGAGAAAGGCCATTACTGGCATGGAGAGTAGAATACTACAGAGAAAGGCCATTACTGGCATGGAGAGTAGAATACTAAAGAGAAAGGCCATTACTGGCATGGAGAGTAGAATACTACAGAGAAAGGCCATTACTGGCATGGAGAGTAGAATACTAAAGAGAAAGGCCATTACTGGCATGGAGAGTAGAATACTACAGAGAAAGGCCATTACTGGGGCATGGAGAGTAGAATACTGCAGAGAAAGGCCATTACTGGGGCATGGAGAGTAGAATACTGCAGAGAAAGGCCATTACTGGGGCATTGAGAGTAGAATACTGCAGAGAAAGGCCATTACTGGGGCATTGAGAGTAGAATACTGCAGAGAAAGGCCATTACTGGCATGGAGAGTAGAATACTACAGAGAAATGCCATTACTGGGGCATTGAGAGTAGAATACTGCAGAGAAAGGCCATTACTGGGGCATGGAGAGTAGAATACTGCAGAGAAAGGCCATTACTGGCATGGAGAGTAGAATACTACAGAGAAAGGCCATTACTGGGGCATGGAGAGTAGAATACTGCAGAGAAAGGCCATTACTGGCATGGAGAGTAGAATACTACAGAGAAAGGCCATGCCAGTAGAGTAGAACACTACAGAGAAAGGCCATTACTGGCATGGAGAGTAGAATACTAAAGAGAAAGGCCATTACTGGCATGGAGAGTAGAATACTACAGAGAAAGGCCATTACTAGCATGGAGAGTAGAATACTACAGAGAAAGGCCATTACTGGCATGGAGAGTAGAACACTACAGAGAAAGACCATTACTAGCATGGAGAGTAGAATACTACAGAGAAAGGCCATTACTGGCATGGAGAGTAGAATACTACAGAGAAAGGCCATGTCATTAGAATAGAATAGAATACTAAAGAGAAAGACCATTACTGGCATGGAGAGTAGAATACTACAGAGAAAGACCATTACTGGCATGGGGAGTAGAATACTAAAGAGGAAGGCCATTACTGGCATTGAGAGTAGAATACTGCAGAAAAACGCCATTACAGGCTGTTGAATTCAGAGTTGCAAAGAGACCTTACCCTGGGGAAAAACATGCTGAGAATTGTTCCTAGATAAACCCGTCATATTTTTTGGCAGTTGTTCCCATCTTATGCAAATCAGTCAATTGATTACTGGTTGTATTGGGCTTAGTGCTGATGGCTGATGATAATGTGAATGAACACATTGTTTCACGGTGATTTAATAATGTCAAGGAAGTCATACAAGTTGATTACTGTGAAAATTCACTCATCCAATCTCTTAGCATGCAGTAGGTGGATAATATTAACTAGTTCCAATAGTCGGGATAGGCATAAGAACTATTAACTAACTGTGTATCTCTTTAGGAGCCAAACTGATTGAAATATTAAAAGTAATTGTTTACAACAAAAAAACAAACAAGGAGAAACAGATCCCAGTTGTTGCAGAAACCAGCGTGGCTGACAGTACAGGGTCAATAGCAGACCTGAATGAAAGTATGAATCATTGGTTCCTGGCAAGATGATGCCGCAGGGGACAAACTGTGTCTGTTCCTTGATAAAAACTTTATGGGTTTTTATCACTTTGCTCGCTAAATTATTTTAATCTGCCAGAATTGTTGCATAATCCTTTTAAAAATAGATTTCACTTTTTCTCTTAAAAGATGACAAGACGTTTCAAACAGTTTGATGTATACACTGATATTCGTTAAAGTCTACTTTGAACTTAAATGACATAGCTACTATTGCACATCTCTTGTAAAACTTCCACCGTCACTGTTCACCTAATAACATAACTACTATTGCACATCTCTTGTAAAGAACCTCTGCTTCTGTGGATATCAAACCCTTTCACAGCTCACTCATACTTGGAAATGAAACAACAGAAACAAGAGCCCCGTGTGTCGTAACATTATACGCCCAAAGTATGTGCCGTCGTAACATGCACAATATTAATTTTCACTGTGACCTTGACCTTTGACCCCACTGACCTCAAAATCAATAGGGGTCATCTACCGGTCATGACAAACCTACCTACTAAGTATAAAGACAGCATGCCTTATCAAGTTATTAAGCGGACATGTTTTGCTACTGATCATTTCAGCGGTTCTAGAGATCAAGTTGTAGACAAGCCTCCAAGGCTTAGTGCTTTAGTATATAAAGGTGTATAATAGATAGATAGATTTATTTCATAACCTGTCTAAAATAATCATAGTGGAATGTGCTGACAATATTTGACAATTTTTTAGGTATAGAGTTAAAGAAGGATGGAGTACTGCTAGAAGACTCATAAAGTCTTGTAATGCAGAAAGCTCCTTAAGTTTTGTAATGAAGAAAGTTCCTTCTGTTTTGTACTTTAGACTACTTTTTAAGTCTGATAATGCAGAAAATTCCTCATGGCTTGAAATTTAGAAAGCTCCTTAACCCCTTCCTTCATACAAACGCCTTTTCAAGCCTTTGCAAACAGCATAGACACAGATTAGAGGGCTCCTTTAGGTCATGATGTCATTACTTCTTACAGGAATATGAATCAAGAAAAAGGTTGAAGAACTTGCTGCATTACTTTTGTGCTTTATAAGACTTCAATCTCTCTTGTGAAGTTGAAAGTTGACAGACTTCAAATTGCCATAGAGAGGATTCATTGTATCAGAATGATATGATTTAAGTCCCACCTAAAGTGCATTAATTTTGTGCTCTCTTATTTGTGTTTTGTCTAAATGGAATGGAGATGTCCTCATTCTACCTCAGTCGGAGTTCTAAAGGATAGAGATGAGATTTCATCACATTTGCTGAGATTGCCAAACAGTGAAATATTACTGAATATGGTCTGATAAATTGTTTGCTTAACCAAATATGTGGTTCCTGAATAATTCACTAAAATGAAATTTCATATGGCTCTATGTGATTAATTCAAATATTGAATCCTAAAAGCATTTTGTACATGATGCCAATCAACTAGTCGTCTATTATTAGTTATTGTCATTCTTAACCCTTTAATCCATGAATATTCATGCAAAAAAATAACGAAATCATGAATATCAATTTCATCATACATGTATTTTAAAATAGAATATGAGTACAGGAATGATTGGCCATGGCAGAAACTGTAAAACCTGATCTATATTATGCATCATGAAACAGTAGAGCCTGATAAGATGACTCGTACAGGAGCTGTCTGATTGTGGTCTACTTGTGGCCTACTCTGTTTGCAAAGGTGTCAAGAGGTGTAGGTATATGGAGTCTAAAGGCATAAACAGGATTGATTATCAAGTAAAGTTTAATTATTTGAAAGTAGAAAGCAAAACTATTATCAGATACAAATAGTAGATTGGTAAACCATAGTCCGGGGTCATCAGTGGGAATCCTCTAATAAACATCTGTGCATTGTTTACCATTTAAAATTCTTTCAATAAACTTAACCTTTTCAGAATAAAATGGCCCACCTTTATATCAGGGAATTTAGTCAGTATCAGAAGAGTTCATCTGATATAAAATATGGATGCCCCCGCCAGGTTTTTTTTAAATTGCATCAAAATTGACTGACTTAAGGTTTGCATGTTTGCCTCTTGCAGATTTTTTTCTATCATTTAATATGATCTCTATGGCTGGATATAATGCGGTAACAAATTTAGTTTTATTCTGTCAATGACCTGTAAATATAACAGTTCACAAAAATACTTTGTGGTAACTCTCACAAGGAAGACATTTTTTTCTCTATCTAAAATTTCCATTTCTAAATTCCGTCAAAAAGGAAGTGGACATGTGGCAAATTCGAAACTTTCTTACACGATACAGTTCTCCATACTAATGCTTAGTGCTAAATATCAGAAAGCTGGCATGTGTGGTTCCTGAGAAAAATGTGATAGATTTGGTGACGACAATGACGATGCAAGACGGATAGTGATCCCTATATGTTGCGTCTGCGAAACGCAGGCGACACAATAATTTACTATAGACTAATATTTTGATAATTCTGTATATACTACAATTACAAATTACTAATAATATAACCATAAACAGGAAGAAGACTGTTAAACAATCATCAGAATTCAATCAAAGTGTTGGCAAACAGGAAGTATATATAGATGGAAGACAGACCTGAAAAGGGGGAATAATGTTTGATGAAAATTTTTGTCATTAAACAATCACCAAAATTCAATCAAAGTGTCGACAAACAGGGAGTAGACAGACTACAGACCTGAAAAGGTGAGACAAAATACAACTCCCTATGATTATACTTCAAAAAAAAATATTAAATCATTCCAGCACAGACATGCCAAGAAATCTTTCATGAAAATTTTTGCCATTAAACAATCACCAAAACTCAAAGTGTCAGCAAACAGGAAGTAGATGAATGACAGACCTGAAAAGGGGAGACACGATACAACTCACTATGATTATGCTTCAGACCAAATATCAAATCATTCTAGCATACACAAGCCAGGAAATCTTTGATTTTTACTGGACGGACATACAGACGGACAAGGGTTAAACTTAAATGTGCCCATCGCCTATATTTATTTTCTATGCTCCAGATAAAATTGATTACTCTGTAGTAGCATAGTATAGAAATTTTTATTAGCACACAAAATCACCACTCTCCACTGGTTTAACCCTTTCCCGGTTGCATATTAATGTAAGAAATAATAACATCAGATTAATCTTTACAATAGCATATGAACATGTTAGCTCAGGCAAAAACTATAATATGGGGTGTATATCATACCACAAGCAAATAGAGCAGACCCTGTCTACTCTGTTTGCAAAGGTGTAGAAAATCAGACCCTATCTACTCTGTTTGCAAAGGTGTAGAAAATCAGACCCTGCAAAGGTGTAGAAAAGCAGACCCTGTCTACTCTGTTTGCAAAGGTGTTGAAGAGCAGACCCTATCTACTCTGTTTGCAAAGGTGTAGAAAATCAGACCATGTCTACTCTGTTTGCAAAGGTGTAGAAAATCAGACCCTGCAAAGGTGTAGAAAAGCAGGCCCTGTCTACTCTGTTTGCAAAGGTGTTGAAAAGTGTATTTTATGGAGTAACGGGTTTAACAACACTTTTGGATTCAGATGAGACAATTTTAATCCCAAAATGGTTGACACTCTGTGTGATTCTGCTTTCAGAAAAAACTAAAACAAATGAAAATATTTGCAGATGAAACTTTGGTGTTGAACCAGTTAGGACAGTAAAGTCATTGAGATTTTTCAAGAAGACTTTCAGCTTGTACTGTAGATTTACAGTTAAGAGTTAAGACAATATCCTTTGGAATTCTTGTGTGTGTGTTTTTTTCATTTTCTTTAAAGTGAGCTCCACAATGGTTTGTGCCATGCGGGTGATTAATGTTTTGCACAACTACTATTGTCAAAGGCACGGGACCAAAGCTAATATGATGCGAAGGGCATCAAATATTTATGGGGATCTTACAGGCATGAAGCCAGCCCGTATGATATTGACTTTACTAAGCCTACTAGCTCCAGCAATTTCAACTGTTATCCTTTATCTCCAGTCCCTACTAGCTCCAGCAATTTCAACTGTTATCCTTTATCTCCAGTCTTTTGAGATTCATTATGATCTACCATTTTAAATAATAAACCATTTACCTCATGCATATTCATCTCAGAAATAATGACATCATGTCACCAATTAGCTGAATGTTTATAATGACATCATGTCACCAATTAGCTGAATGTTTATAATGACATCATGTCACCAATCAGCTGAATGTTTATAATGACATGTCACCAATTAGCTGAATGTTTATAATGATATCATGTCACCAATTAGCTGAATGTTTATAATTATATCATGTCACCAATTAGCTGAATGTTTATAATGACATCATGTCACCAATTAGCTGAATGTTTATAATGGTGTACAAATGTATGTATAAACACAGGGATTTGGGGCTATGGTAGAATCCATATGACTTCATAAGCAAACAGAGCAGAACCTGCTTAGATGGCTGTTCTGTTTCAAGTTATTCTGTTTCAAACAGCCAGTATCCAGCCAGTTTCTGTATTCTTACATTGGACTCTTATGTCCTTAGTTTGTTTTCACTCTTCAAAACTCAATGTCAACCAAATTATGAAAAAAACCTGCATAATGAAAGTACAATCCAGATTGCTATATTCTGATCTAGGTTTACACTGTCTGTTGCTATATTCTGATCTAGGTTTACACTGTCTGTTGCTATATTCTGATCTAGGTTTACACTGTCTGTTGCTATATTCTGATCTAGGTTTACACTGTCTGTCACATGATGCGTTTAACCCACTACTCCATATATATGCAGTTTAATGCCTTGCAAACACAATAGACTCAGATCAGACAGTTCCTGTAGGAACACCTGTTCAGAGTGTACTCTGTTTAGGAAATAATATAGATCTTGTTCTGCAGTTTCTGTCATTGGCAAAATATGTCATTACATATATATAAAACATGCATTCATTTATAATCTGGATATCATTATTCTTTATTCCCTGTTGAATATGCATGTAAAAAATAATAGCATCATGAATATTGGATAGCTGTCTTTTTAAAATGATACATGTACACAGGATGTTTTGGTAGTCAGATCTATTTCATAAGTAAACAGAGAAGACCCTGATCCTGCAGGAGCCATCTGATCTAGGTCTACTCTGTTTGCAAAGACATGAAAAAAATGTTTAGATGAAGGAAAGGGTTAAAAAGGTTTTAGCAGTCAGTGTAAAGTCCTTGCTGCAGTTGCCTTGTTTATCACTATAGACTGTTCTACTGACTGTTCTGTTGTGTTAATCACAATAGACTGTTCTACTGACTGTTCCAGTTGCCTTGTTTATCACAATAGACTGTTCTACTGACTGTTCCAGTTGCCTTGTTTATCACTATAGACTTCTACTGACTGTCCCAGTTGCCTTGTTTATCATTATAGACTGTTCTACTGACTGTTCCAGTTGCCTTGTTTATCACTATAGACTGTTCTACTGACTGTTCTGTTGTGTTAATCACAATAGACTGTTCTACTGACTGTTCTGTTGTGTTAATCACAATAGACTGTTCTACTGACTGTTCCAGTTGCCTTGTTTATCACAATAGACTGTTCTACTGACTGTTCCAGCTGCCTTGTTTATCACTATAGACTGTTCTACTGACTGTTCCAGTTGCCTTGTTTATCACTATAGACTGTTCTACTGACTGTCCCAGTTGCCTTGTTTATCACTATAGACTGTTCTACTGACTGTTCCAGTTGCCTTGTTTATCACTATAGACTGTTCTACTGGCTGTTCCAGTTGCCTTGTTTATCACTATAGACTGTTCTACTGACTGTTCTGTCGTGTTAATCACAATAGACTGTTCTACTAACTGTTCCAGTTGTCTTGTTTATCACTACAGACTGTTCTACTGACTGTTCCAGTTGCCTTGTTTACCTTTATATAAACTGTTCAACTTACTGATGCAGTTTCCTTGTTTATCACTATAGACTGTTCTACTGACTGTTCTGTCATGTTTATCACAATAGACAGTTCTACTGACTGTTCCAGTTGCCTTGTTTATCACTACAGACTGTTCTACTGACTGTTCCAGTTGCCTTGTTTATCACAATAGACTGTTCTACTGACTGTTCTGTCGTGTTTATCACAATAGACTGTTCTACTGACTGTTCCAGTTGCCTTGTTTATCACAATAGACTGTTCTACTGACTGTTCCAGTTGCCTTGTTTATCACTATAGACTGTTCTACTGACTTCTGTCGTGTTTATCACTAGATAGACTGTTCTACTGACTGTTCCAGTTGCCTTGTTTATCACTATATAGAATGTCATACTGACTGTTCCTGGCATTACAGAGAACTATACTACTACTAGTTTTATGTACCAAAAAGTTGCATCAGCACATTTTGCTGATTATCATCATTTACGACAAACTCTAAAAGGTTGCAGTTGGTGTTGGACAGTCATAATCCCTTATTCTCCGGATCCATATTTGTTACAGATAAGAGGAAAACTTAGATCACTGCAAGTTTTTGTTTTACTCATTCATAAAACTGTTTTAAACATTATGCCATAACAGTAAAAAAAAAGATAAACAATTCTTACAAAATAGGAAGGATGTGTTGGCTGTTATGTGATTCAGGGCAAATAAGGTAGAGATTTATTATGCTGATATACTTAATACATTTAGAAATTCATTATCTCTAATACGGAGTTATTAGTCTCAGAAGAATTACAGAAAATATGATATTGGATGCATTATCCTTTGCACGTGATCTCAGTTGAAGCCTTACTCTATAAATGCTGGAAACAAGAAAATTGGCTTGTTATAGATTCAGAATGTGGCAAACCTCTGTTCAGGGTGCACATGTCTATCCCAGTTTGACATTATATTGTATCTTAATTTAGTCTTACTGGATTGTACAGTTGAGGAGAAAGGTTTAATCCTTTACCTGATGAATATTCATATAAGAAATACTGACATCATGAATATTTATAAGCTGAATTTTTATTATGGCAATAGAACACCGGATGTTTTGGATGTCACAAAAACTGTATAATCAGATCTCTATTATTTCATTAGAAAGCAAAGCAGACCCTAATCAGACAGAAATCCATTTAAAGTTTAAGATGAGATGTTTAAAATCAGTTAAAATTTATTTTTTAGCACTTGTTACCCTAGCTACGCAACTGATTTGTATATAAATCTGTGAAATTGTTGACAACAAACATGACAAACACAGGGTGATTCCAATATCTCACCATGGCACTTATTGCCAGATGAGCTAACAAAGCATAAATAATAGTCTTGGTTTTTTGCACCTTTATTTCCCATTTCCAGTTTGGTTGTTTCACATAAACCTTGTATGATGAGCTAACAACTGCTACATGTGATGGCATCAGTGTGTGTGCTTGTTGTAAATTGATGCTGTAAATTGCTGTCTCAACAGGAGCTGAACTCTAAGCAAGCTATTGGTGAATTAGTATAATGTCTGCAAACAGTTTGGATCCTCGTATGTTAAGTAACTCGGCTTCTATATAAACATCCAAAACTGTATGAGAACTTGGTCAGTATTTTAGAAATGTAAGATTAATATCTTCAGACATGAAACAGGTTATCATTTTTCAGAAAAACAAGTGATTTAGATTGTTAAGAGTTCCCTGGATTTGAGTTATTTTCCAGGTGAGGTTTCATGTTTGTTCCACATTAATTATTATCTCTGCGACACTGAACAGTATGGCACACTGTTTGAACAATTATTCTTAGATCCTTGGTTCTCAACTGAGAACTAAGGCTCTTGGGTGACACTTTATATTACACAGCTGAGAACCAAGGCTCTTGGGTGACACTTTATATTACACAGCTGAGAACCAAGGCTCTTGGGTGACACTTTATATTACACAGCTGAGAACCAAGGCTCTTGGGTGACACAGCTGAATATCCACCATCTTAATGATAAACTTCTGATCACATTTGAGAATCTAGGATCTGGCCATTTGCATTAAGAATACTGAAAACCTAGGTTCGTGACACAAACCTAGAATTTCAGTTAGGAACATAGGTTTTTGATAACTTAAAGTTCTTGGTAACCATTTGCACAATTCCAAGTACCTAGGGCTTTACATATAATTCAAACACAAAATACATTGAAATATCATCACATTACAAACATATGCTAGTGTACTCATAGAGTTACTATGATACAAAGTACCCATAGAGTACCTGACTATGATATAGAGTACCCAAAGAGTATGATATAGATCCATTGAGTACCTATGATATAGCGTACCCATAGAGTGCCTGACTATGATATAGCGTACCCATAGAGTGCCTGACTATGATATAGCGTACCCATAGAGTGCCTGACTATGATATAGCGTACCCATAGAGTGCCTGATTATGATATAGCATACACATAGAGTGCCTGACTATGATATAGCATACCCATAGTGTGTCTGACTATGATATAGAGTACCCAAAGAGTATGATATAGATCCATAGAGTGCCTGACTATGATATAGTGTATCCATAGAGTGCCTATGATATAGTGTATCCATAGAGTGCATGACTATGATAAAGAGTACGACATAGATCCATAGAGTGCCTGACTATGATATAGCGTACCCATAGAGTGCCTATGATATAGTGTATCCATAGAGTGACTATGATATAGCGTACCCATAGAGTGACTATGATATAGCGTATCCATAGAGTGACTATGATATAGCATATCCATTAGAGTGACTATGATATAGGGTATCCATAGAGTGACTATGATATAGCGTATCCATAGAGTGCCTATGATATAGCGTATCCATAGAGTGCCTATGATATAGCGTATCCGTAGAGTGCCTATGATATAGCGTACCCATAGAGTGCCTATGATATAGCGTATCCATAGAGTGCCTATTATATAGGGTACCCATAGAATGCCTGACTATGATATAGCGTACCCATAGAGTGCCTGTCTATGATATAGAGTACCCATAGAGTGCCCGACTATGATATAGAGTACCCATTGAGTAAAGTAAAGTATCTAGTTATAGTCTACTTATAGTCCGAATGACCGTTCAGCCGACTGTACATTTACTCCCCTGGTCATTGAGCCATTCGCCTACAATATTGAGCACTGCTAACATATGGAGCAATCATGCAGCCGCAGTACCGGCTAGTGACCCTGACAGGTACCCATTTTAATCCCTGGGGGGGAGAGGAGGTGCGGATGGGAGACACTGAAAAGTGTCTCTGAAATTTTCGGGAGGGACCGGGATTTGAACCCCAGACCTCTGGACTGGTAGTCAAGCGCGTTACCACTAGACCACCACACACCACACTAGTACCAGACTAAAATATAGCGTACCCATAGAGTACCGGACTAAGATATGGTTCGAACCAAATTTAGTAGCCCTAGGCCTTACAGTTTTTGACAAGAAGATTGTTAAAGTTTTTACTTCTTTTTGGACATTGGTTGCCATAGCAACCAGAGTTCTGCATGGAATCACATTCTTTGAACAACTTTGGAAGAGGTTGACCCAAGAAACATTTCTGCCAAGTTTGGGAAAAGTCCAGCAAGTAGTTTAGGAGATGTCATTTTAAGAAAAAGTTTGACGACGGACAACAGACGACGGACACAGGGCGATCACAATAGCTCACCTTGGCACTTCGTGCCAGGTCAGCTAAAAAGTTCACCAACGACTGAACAGGAGACATTGGTTGTCTGAATACTTAGGGTAATTAGGGTATTCCTAAATATAATAACACATCACTGTATTCAGTTATGGACAGATATTTTCAAGTTCACTCAACCACTCATTCATTCATTTTTTTCAAAGAAATGTTTTATAGATTATCTCTATGGGGATTACATCTGTGTGAATTTTGCCTATAATTCTCTGTGTTAAGTTGGAGCTCTTTGGTCTGAGGCAGCATCATTATTTCCTCGCTGCTTGCCCTTCCCGAGATGTCACCATTTCCTTTGAGGGCATAATCAAATTGACACCCATCTTGATTGGCACAAACCATTGCAAATGTTTCATCAATAACGCAATTATTAGGTCCATTTAGTCATAACAAAGGGATTTTGCCACAAATACGTTAGGCTTGGACATATATTATATCCGGATAAAATCTCTAAAGCTCGATTTGAGCTTGTTTCTCAGATTATGGTGACAAATTATTGCATTTGTCAAGAGAAAAATAAACAATAAAAGCTGAAAATGGAATCGGAAATGTTTTAGACATGACAGAGCAACCATTGTAGTCTTAATCGACCTAGTGAGAAAAGCACTTACATTTATGATTTCTACTGAAATAAAACATTGATTTGACTTTCTGTGATATTTTTGTAGTACAATAGATTCAAAGGTATCTTCTAGAGTGATTATAAATCCTCATCTCCAATAAACTGTAATATGCCTTTAAAAACAGCACGAGTACCGTAACCCCAATAAACTGTAATATGCCTTATACAAAATGAGTACCGTAACCCCAATAAACTGTAATATGCCTTATACAGCATGAGTACCGTAACTCCAATTAACTGTAATATGCCTTATACAGCATGAGTACCGTAACCCCAATAAACTGTAATATGCCTTATACAGCATGAGTACCGTAACTCCAATTAACTGTAATATGCCTTATACAGCACAAGTACCGTAACCCCAATAAACTATAATATGCCTTATACAGCACGAGTACCGTTAAATAACTTGTATTTCTTACGTTTTAATTTAAGGGACTGTGATACAATAATTGTGTACCCATTTTTGTCTGTGACTGTGATAGTATTTATAAATGTAACTGCTTTTGATGCCAATTTTAATATTCTATTTAATAATATGACTTACAATTTAATTCATGTGATATAGCATCCGCTTGTGATAGTATTCATATTATATATTAAGCCTCTCTATGTCATGCCACCTGTGATAAGGACCACAATGGAAATAAGAGCATGCTCTTTATTGTGTAATCCTTGGTATAGAAAGCATGCCATGGTTTTTCACTATGCATCATTTTACAAATTATTATTTATTATGATGTGATACATGTTTGTGAACCATATTATGTTTTCTGTTTGTCGAAATCTATCTATCTATCTAAACCCTTTACTGCTTGAATATTCATGTGAGAATTAATGACCTCATTATTATTAATTAGCTGAACTTCAACACATGGGCATTTAGCAATGGCAGAAACTGTAAAATCAGATGTATATAATTCCTTAAGCAAACAGAGCAGCCCCTGATCCGACTGCTCCTACTGGAGCTATCTGTTCTGTGTCTAACAAACAGAGCAGCCCCTGATCCGACTGCTCCTACTGGAGCTATCTGTTCTGTGTCTATTCTGTTTGGACTCTCTACATGTTAGCCACAAATTCATGATAATGTACGCACTGACTAGCTCATGGTACACAGAGTAACTTGTCTATTTCTCAACTATATCACACTATGATTAATGTTTTTGAAAAACAATGCAGAAATTTGCAGTCTACAATTATTTAGCATGCCAAGAGTTGGCACTTTGAAAACTGAATATTTGTGGAATGGCCCATCAGTGTTTATTCAGTATGAAACATTAATATTCATGATATCATTCTTTGGCTTTGGTTAGATGAGTGGGCTCCTCTAGGAGCTCCCTGATCTAAGAGCTCCCTGGTCTGGGTCCACACTGTTTGTAAACGCCAGTACACGTTTCCTGCGTTCAGAGATAACGTCATGTGAATGCTTGTCATTTTCAACCAAGCATATTTGGCATCGTATTGCTTTCTTGTAATACCATTAGACTTTAATTCTGACTTTACCATTTACTAATACAGTACTGGCCACATTATTCAAGAAGGTTTACTTTTGTTAGAAACTTCTTAAAAAAAGCTTACAGTGTAGTCCCTGACAGCCATAGCTGTTGGCTGTCTTTAATCTTTGTCTAAAATGTTTGCAATGCTTCATTTTATGCCCAAACATGCCAAGAGCTAAACAGCCTGGAAATTGATGTAGAGGAATTATTCTCTTGTGTGTCAATCCAAACTGATAGAACACAAATCCAATCACTGGCAATGTTAGCGATTGGTATTCTGATGCAAAACAGAATCAAACACAGGCCCTATGCAATTTTGATATTCTACGGAGATTTAACTCAATTTAAATTTTCTCAAGGAACAAATCCGTCCATGGGTTTTGAATTTTAATTGTATGGGAAAAAAACAGTTGGGGAGTTAAGTGGCATTCAGTTGCAGAGAATGTTTTGTGAATCTTGCTAATTTACAAAACTCTGACCGTTTAGGTGAGAGAACATATCATGCAGTAGCAGTAAGTGGAGTATGCCAATTTTAAAACAAAATGAATTTCACAAATCATGAACACCTTCATCTGTATTGCTTTATATGAGGTAGTTGTGGGACGCAGTTACCTTATGTGTACAAATATAGCAATGTGCTGGGATAAATACAAAATCAAACAGTCTAAATACAAAAATAAAGGTCACAAGCCAGGTCTTGTATTTGAGCCAAGGAATGGAGAGAAAAAACAATTGAGGTTGAGTTATGATTCTGGTACATACACAAAACACTTTCTACTTATAATTATGTATGCCATATAACACCGAATTCTATCCATGCATAAGAAAACTTATGTAAGACAATTTTACAAAAACTATTGTTTTGGCTTTCCTCAGGTTGAACTGATCTACCTACAGCCTGTTACAGATAAGATGCATACTGGTCTAGTTCACTAGGCTGTTACAGATAAGATGCATACAGGTCTATGTACAGCTAGTTCACTAGGCTGTTATAGATAAGCTACATACTGGTCTATGAACAGCTAGTTCACTAGGCTGTTACAGATAAGATGCATACTGGTCTATGTACAGCTAGTTCACTAGGCTGTTACAGATAAGCTACATACTGGTCTATGTACAGCTAGTTCACTAGGCTGTTACAGATAAGATGCATACAGGTCTATGTACAGCTAGTTCACTAGGCTGTTACAGATAAGATACATACTGGTCTATGTACAGCTAGTTCACTAGGCTGTTACAGATAAGATACATACTGGTCTATGTACAGCTAGTTCACTAGGCTGTTACAGATAAGATGCATACTGGTCTATGTACAGCCAGTTACTTATCTACCTTCAGCTCTGGTTTATACACAATTAAAAATCAAGTTTACAAATATTTATGATGCTTTAATCCTAGAATCAAATCTATATTATTTTATAAACAAACAGAAAAAACTCTGACCAGAGGGCTCCAACAGGAGTCAATCAATCTACAACTCTGACCAGAGGGCTCCAACAGGAGTCAATCTACAAACAGAAAAAACTCTGACCAGAGGGCTCCAACAGGAGTCAATCTACAAACAGAAAAAACTCTGACCAGAGGGCTCCAACAGGAGTCAATCAATCTGTTTCTACTTTCTTTGCAAAGGATTTGAAAATGCGTTTCTATAAGGTAGCTGGTTTAAAGTGTTTCTATGAGGTATCTGGTTTGAAGCGTTTCTATGACGTAGCTTGTTAAGGCAGTTTAACTGTATTACAACCATTTGCCAGAAACAATGAAACATGCAAGATGTTATTTTCTCAGTTCCTAAACAACAGTGGTTGTACTTTGCTTCATGCAGCACCCTCGCGACTCAAGGTGTGAGAATGATAATCAAAGTTGTCCATTAAATTCCAAAAATGACAAAAACTTGATATGACAAAATTCTGCTGTCATCCCCCAACATCTGCTTAACTGCTTGTTGTACAGGAAAAAGGGGGCTGTTGTTTTGCTTTTCAAAGTAAGCCATTCTTCATTTGTTTTTCAGAATGTTTTATCAGTCTATCAAACAGTTACTATTTCCTGATTATACAGGGATAGACAGGGTACTGATTAGGTTACAAACTTACACTTTGCAAAGATTGTTACATTATATAAATTTGTGCATGACAGACTAAGAGTTCATTGTTGAAACTTACCCTTAAAATGCAGTAAACAACTCACTGACATTTGTAAACAGCATAGACCCAGATCAGAGGACTCTTGGAGCAGCCTTTCTATTTCACACTAGATGGACCCTATCGTATCAGACCTGTCTACTTTTAAAAGCCATCCTTGGATGCATTAACATCTTGCATGGTAAAGCAAGTGTTGGCTACAACATTTGTCTATTTGTCTCCAACAAAATGTAACAAATTCTTCACATGGATTTTCTCCATTGTTTTCAAAAGCCACGATCAGTGTGTCAGATTGGCAGGCCATGATCAGTGTGTCAGATTGGCAAGTCATGATCAGTGTGTCAGATTAACAAGCCAGTGTGTCAGATTGGCAAGCCATGATCAGTGTGTCAGATTGGCAAGCCATGATCAGTGTGTCAGATTCGCAAGCCATGATCAGTGTGTCAGACTGGCAAGCCATGATCAGTGTGTCAGATTGGCAATCCATAATCAGTGTGTCAGACTGGCAAGCCATGATCAGTGTGCCAGATTGACAAGCCATGATCAGTGTGTCAGATTGGCAAGCCATGGCCAGTGTGTCAGATTGACAAGCCATGGCCAGTGTGTCAGATTGGCAAGTCATGGCCAGTGTGTCAGATTGGCAAGCCATGATCAGTGTGTCGGATTGGCAAGTCATGGCCAGTGTGTCAGATTGGCTTGACAAGCCATGATCAGTGTGTCAGATTGACAAGCCATGATCAGTGTGTCAGATTGACAAGCCATGATCAGTGTGTCAGATTGACAAGCCATGATCAGTGTGTCAGATTGGCAAGCCATGGCCAGTGTGTCAGATTGACAAGCCATGGCCAGTGTGTCAGATTGGCAAGTCATGGCCAGTGTGTCAGATTGACAAGCCATGATCAGTGTGTCAGATTGACAAGCCATGATCAGTGTGTCAGATTGACAAGCCATGATCAGTGTGTCAGATTGACAAGCCATGATCAGTGTGTCAGATTGACAAGCCATGATCAGTGTGTCAGATTGACAAGCCATGTTCAGCGTGTCAGATTGGCAAGCCATGCTCAGTGTGTCAGATTGACAAGCCTGTCAGATTGACAAGCCATGATCAGTGTGTCAGATTGACAAGCCATGTTCAGCGTGTCAGATTGGCAAACCATGATCAGTGTGTCAGATTGACAAGCCATGATCAGTGTGTCAGATTGGCAAACCATGATCAGTGTGTCAGATTGACAAGCCATGTTCAGCGTGTCAGATTGGCAAGCCTGTCAGATTGACAAGCCATGATCAGTGTGTCAGATTGGCAAGCCATGATCAGTGTGTCAGATTGACAAGCCTGTCAGATTGACAAGCCATGATCAGTGTGTCAGATTGACAAGCCATATTCAGCGTGTCAGATTGGCAAACCATGATCAGTGTGTCAGATTGACAAGCCATGATCTGTGTGCCAGATTGACAAGCCATGATCAGTGTGTCAGATTGGCAAGCCATGGCCAGTGTGTCAGATTGGCAAGCCATGATCAGTGTGTCAGATTGACAAGCCATGATCAGTGTGTCAGATTGGCAAGCCATGGCCAGTGTGTCAGATTGACAAGCCATGGTCAGTGTGTCAGATTGACAAGCCATGATCAGTGTGTCAGATTGACAAGCCATGGCCAGTGTGTCAGATTGACAAGCCATGATCAGGGTGTCAGATTGACAAGCCATAGTCAGTGTGTCAGGTTGACATCTCATCTGGAGCAAACTGATTGAAGGTAATCAAGAATGTGTTACTAGCGTGCAAACTGGTAAAGTTTGTGACACAAATTCTGTGCCTCTCAGAACAAAAGACACAAAACCTCTGAACACATGTATTATTCTGGGTCCCAGGTGTACAATTGGATGCTTTAGTTGCTAATTTGGGCTCTTCCTGTAGCCGAGATAGGCCAGATCAAGTTTTGATGCAAATATTAAATTTTCCAGTTTTACAGTAGATTACAAAAGTAATGTCACATGTTTCAAAACATTATACTTCCTTGCATACAAATTTGCAAAATCAGTTTGGATCAAGATGAGAAGTTGAAAAACTAGGTGTCTCATTATGATTGAAAATGTTTTAAACCCTTATGGTATATTTTGACAGAAATTGAAGAAAAATAAGCTCTTGGAATTGTAGTACATGTACACAACAATTTTTAGAGACAATTAATTATTATTAAGTACACGAAGAGTTAAATCTTTACCTCATATATATGTCTTTGCCAAAAGAGTAGAGCCAGATCCAGTAGGAGCTCTTTGATCAGGGTCTGCTCTATTTGCTTATGAAATAATATATGTCTGATTCTATATATAGTTTCTGCCATGGTAAAAAATTAATATAAAAATAAGCTGTTTAATACTCATACAGTCAGTTGTTTAATACTCACATTAATTCAGCTGTTTAATACTCATACAATCAGTTGTTTAATACTCATACAGTAATTCAGCTGTCTAATACTCATACAGTCAGCTGTTTATTACTCATACAGTAATCAAGCTGTTTAATACTAATACAGTGAGCTGTTTAATACTCATACAGTAATTAAGCTGTTTAATACTAATACAGGCAGCTGTTTAATACTCCTACAGTAATTCAGCTGTTTAATACTCATACAGTAATTTCAGCTGTATAATACTCATATAGTAATTCAGCTGTTTAATACTCATACAGTAATTTCAGCTGTATAATACTCATACAGTAATTCAGCTGTATAATACTCATACAGTCAGCTGTTTAATACTCATACAGTAATTATTCCATATATTAATATTCATGGGGTAAAAATGATTAACCTTTCCCTCTACCCATTCCCTCATATTTTTTTAGACCCATTCCCTCATATGCTATTTTTAGACACATTCTCTCATAGGCTATTTATTAATGGACCCATTTGCTCATAGGCTATTATTAGACCGAACCTATTTGAATAAATCTACAGAAAAGGAGCATTTACTAGTAAAACTAGAACTATCACTAAAGGTGATAAATACCCCCACTTGGGAGCTTTGATTGCAAATTCAATTTTGTGACAACAACTACCAATGTAACAGGACAAAAACACAAAAATACTTAAAGTTCAAGGGGAGATAAATTTGCAAATGCCCAGTGCTAAACACAGGAAAATTGTGTCATGCACATCTACTATTTGTGGTTATTATGTATGGAAAGTATCAATTGAATAACTTTGAAAATGAAGGAGGAGTTTGCGACATCAATCCCCATGTTTCATGCCAAAATAACAAAAAATACTCAAAGTTCAAGGGAGGATAATTCTGCAATGCCGGACAGGCTGATTCCAGTATATATAACGAGTTTGCGGGGGTATAAAAAGGAAAATGTCAGAATTGGGCAGTTTTGAAACCATTGTCATTAATAGAGCAGTTGCTCTTCTGGAGCAAAATGCTCTATTTATCACAGTGATTTCAAAAAGGCACTTTTACAGAAGCGTCAAAAAGCTTTGAATTGAGGGAATGGATTAAACCAGTTTTAACCCACTCAGTCCGGTGGATTTTTCATGTGCAAAAATCATTGCCAAATCATTAAAAATCATCTAAAAGGTACCCCGTATTACTTCTTCAATTTCTTTACAGAAATATGATTAGTATCAAACAGTTTGGAGCCTGATGAGACACTGAGTTACTTGGAATCACATCTGGATCAAAACTGTTTACAAATTCGTCAAACAGGACTGAATGGATTAAGCAGCCACTTACTGATAAAATCGCCAGTGGTTAAAACCATTGCGATAAATAGAGCATTCAAAGTTTGCTCCATAGGAGCAAATGCTCTATTTATCACAATGGTTTCAGAACTATACAACTCTAAAAGTTTCCTTTTTTCTAGTTAATGCTCTATTTCGGTAGATTTATTATTCTTATCAAAGAGCCTTTGAGGTTGGGTCTAAAAATAGCCTATAGAGGAATGGGTTAATCTAGCAGAACTCTCTGATCCAGAGTTAGCAGGGCTAGTTTGCCATCTGGATCCAAGCTGTCTGCAAAAATAAGTCAGCTGGGGGTTTACAGTAAAACAGCAAGCAGGAAAATAAGCACATTTTCTGTATGGCCTTAAAAACCTTCTAAACTGGAAACAATCCAAACTAAATAACAAAAAGTGTGATTTTAATTTATATGCATTGAGTTTGGAAACTAAAAGTACAAGATTTCTTACAATGTTTGCGTCTGCCTCCGGCAAGATCACAGATTTGTACAGAAACTCAGACTAGGCATGTCAGACTGACTTAGTGTTAACAAGAGTTGGATTGTCAAAATGTGTGTAGTTATCTACTGAACATGTGATGTATAGAACAATTCAACGCCATGTACCTGTTCATTCGATTCTAGTCTTTCTTATAGAAGGGTTGATACTGGCTACTCACAATGCTGTGGATTCTAGGCTTTCTTATGGGTGTAGGACAAAACCCCATTAGGGGTAAAGGGTTAAAATAACAAGGGTCTGTGCAAGCAACTTGGTCTGTTCTGTTTGCTTATAAAATAATATAAATATAATTCTACAGTTTCTGCCATATGGCCAAAAATTCCTGTGTTCATGTGCCATAATAAAAACATTTTAACCATTTCCCTGTTCAATATTCATGTAGAAATAATGACATCATGAATACTGATCAGCTAGAGTTTTATAGTGGCAGTTTTGGTATAGGTAGAAACTGTAGAATCAGATCTACATCATTCAATATGCAAACATAGCAGACCCTGATGTCAGGATTTCTTACACAAATATCCATGGAGTAACAGGTTAAGTACCCAGAATATACATCAGGTGTTATAACCACCTTGTAATATTTATTGATATTTATTGGCCATATCCGGGTGGGCATGTGAAGATCAGCTGCAATAAAGATACTAATAACCGACATGATTACTGTATAGTTAATCAGCAGCTGTCAGGCTTGACAGCTCATCATTGTTGCATGATAAACGTGATTGTAATATTGTAACATACCAGTACCCATTCAACCCTGGCTCTCCATCTCCCTTTAATCTTTAACGTAATTGTTGTCGGTAAAAATTGTGAAAAAATTTACAACAAATTAAAACTATTTGCATCATCATGATAATTTACTCAGGCTCTCATCTGGATCCAAACTGGTTATATTTATATGTATTTATAGGTTATCACTTTATTAGCATGCAAAAACTTAACACAGAACAAAGTTTTGTATGCAAAAAAAATCGCATAGTGTTTAACTATAGAGCTTATCAGTGTTTAACTATAGAGCTTATCAGTGTTTAACTATAAAGCTCACCAGTGTTTAACTATAGAGCTCATCAGTGTTTAACTATAGAGCCTATCAGTGTTTTACTATAGAGTCCATCAGTGTTTAACTATAGAGTCCAGCAGTGTTTAACTATAAAGCTCACCAGTGTTTAACTATAGAGCTCATCAGTGTTTAACTATAGAGCTCATCAGTGTTTAACAATAAAGCTCATCAGTGTTTAACTATAGAGTCCAGCAGTGTTTAACTATAAAGCTCATCAGAGTTTAACTATAAATCCTATCAGTATTCATATCAGTATTTAAGTATAGAGCATATCAATGTTTAACTATAAAGCTCACCAGTGTTTAACTATAGATCCTATCAGTGTTTAACTATAAAGCTCACCAGTGTTTAACTATAAAGCTCACCAGTGTTTAACTATAAAGCTCAGCAGTGTGTAACTATAAAGCTCACCAGTGTTTAACTATAGATCCTATCAGTATATAACTATATGGCATATCAGTCTTCCTCCATTCAAAGGGCTGATTGTTTATGAAACAAACAAGAGCTGTCCGCAGACAGCGCCATCCACTTTCTTTAGTGCTGGATAGTGTAGAAGTCAGAAAGGGGAGATAACTATAGCAAAATTGATTTTAGGGTTACCTACCCTTGTGAAATGGGTTCCCCTTGTGATAGTAAACATACATACCAAATATGAACCAAATATCTTTGATGGTTTCTGAGAAAAGGGACCTTAACAAAAAGGTTAACCAACGCCGACGCTGACGCCGACGAGAGGGTCATGACAATAGCTCCACTTTTTGAAAAAGTGGAGCTAAAAATACAATACCGGTAGTACCTTTATATTTATCATGAAATAATCTGCTGATTATGATATGTTATTAAGAGTGAATAGTCCTGCATTTTCCCTCATAAAAAGCTGTGATGATCGACTAAATTGCACTCAAGTCACAAAGACAAGGAGCTTAAAATAATGTGACAAATGCCTCCAAGGTGAGGCTTTTGAAGACAATGGTGACCTTGACCTTTGAGCTCTGGATCTGGGAGTAACATGAAACTGACTTTCCCATGGTACTAATCCCATCAATAATGACAAAGTGATGACCAAGATCTACGAAAGCCAACAAACAGCTGGATTCCTTCAGGAGCATAAAAACAAGGAATTACTGATGAAAATGTAAAGATTCTCACTAGTTTAGAAATACTGATTATCACAAGGTCGATATGTCTTTCCCAAGTTGCTGTTTAATGAACAATTACTATTTTTGCAAGCAATCAGTTAACTCTGCAGTGCAGGTTGTGTGTTCCAAAACAAGTTTTTTCCTGGTCTTAAGTGATGTTTAAGAATTCCAAATAAGACCGTGTAACCAAACAATGTATTGATCAGGGAGATATTTCAGGACAAGGAATTTACCTTTTTCCAAGAAACAATTACCATGAGCCTCCCACCACTGGTAACAGTGGGGCACCCCACCACCTTTCTCATTATCGACCATTAACAACTTTATAGATTTGAGAAATGAGAAGAAAAGGGCGTAAATTTTGTGTAATTATCTGCTTTCAGTGAAATGAACCTTTTTAAATGAATAATCTAATTCAGTCAAACATTAGAAATGTTTTTCTCTCATCTTGATTGAATTGGTATATTTCCATGTCAGATTATTTGTTTAGTCCATTCTAAATTCCTAGAAAACAACTATTGGCAGAGTGTGCATATTTTGTTTAGATGAAGGAAGCCTATTCACTAGAATCCAATGCTTCCCTCCAGTAGTAAATGTTTCTCATCTATATTTCTGTCTACTTGGATAGCTTTCTGAAATACATAAAATATTCAAAGTACCACAACTCACCCTGCAGTTCCTCTAGTCCAGATAGCCCATTACAGTGACAATAGGCATTTATAAATTTGTTTACCAAATACTTTAGTGGGTCATTTATATTTCACCCTTTGAATGGTGGAAACCCATGAAAAACAGTGCAGACCCAGATCAGAGAGCTCCTAGAGGAGTCCCCTGATCAAGTTCTGCACAGTTTATTATTCAATATTCTCTTGCAAATTATTACGAATAGATTGTTAACTATGAACCATTCCAATTTTAGTATTTTGGAATATGAAGCGTATCAAAATGGTTCCAAAACTGTGCGGTCCTCTAGTGTGGTGTTGTTCAGATAAAAAAAAAAGCAGTTTTACCCTCATACATCTACTTTAGTGTCTTATTTCATCTGCTATAAACTCCATAAAGTTCCTACGAAACAACTACTTTTTGAGAGACACAAAGACCAGCTTGGTAATTTAAGGCGGCATATCTCTGGCAAAAATGCAGATTCTTTCCAGATTTATCCCTCCCGGTAGAACAAAACCATGCTGGTGCCGGTCCCGTGGGGGACTACGAGACCTACAATAAGATGATCACATGCCTTATATGGTAGGCTTACCGAGAACTAGGGAACCACACAATAACTAAAGCTATTGAAAACATTTTGCATCTTAACCCTCGTCTCCATAAATACGCCCTTTAACGCTTTTGTAGACAGAGTAGACCCCGATCAGACGGCTCCTGTCTACTTATGAGATAATACAGATCTAATTCTACAGTTTCTGCTATGGCCAAAGATTTCTGAGTTCAAATGCCATTATATAACAAGAGTGCCAAAATGTCACAATATACGCCCGTCAAATGTCTGGAAGTTGAAAGGCCATTACTCCATATCAGGTGGCATAAAGTAAGGGGAGATAATTGTGGAGTGTCAAGAGCATTCTTGCTATTTATAAAACCTGACTGAGACATTATGGTAATATACATGCTGACCAAATTCGAAAAGGATTGGATTACAATTGTTTGAGATAGGGGGCGGACAAGCAAAAGTTCACTGAAATTCATAAAGTAAGGGGAGATAATTCTTGAGAGTCAGAGACAACCTTACTGGCAATCATACTTGACTGTGACATTATGGTAAAATTCATGCTGACCAAATTTGAAAAGGATTGGATTACATTTGTTTGAGTTAGAGAAAGGACAAGCAAAAATTCACGGGAATTAATAAAGTAAGGGGAGATAATTCTGGAGTGCCTGTGGCAATTGTGCTGATTATCGAACATGACTGAGACATTATGTTAATATACATGCTGACAAAATTTGAAAAGGATTAGATTACATTTGTTTGAGTTAGAGAGTGGGCAAGCAAAAATGCACGGAAATTCATTAAGTAAGGGGCAGATAATTCTTTAGTTTCTGGGGCAATCTTGCTGGTTATCGAACTCGACTTAGACATTATAGTAATATATTTGCTGACAAAATTTGAAACGGATTGGATTACATTTGTTTGAGTTAGAGAGCGGATAAGCTAAAATTCAAGGAATTTCATAAAGTAAGGGGAGATAATTCTCGAGTGTCTAAGCCAATCTTGCTGGTTATCGAACATGACCGAGACATTTTGGTAATATACATGCTGACAAATTTTGAAAAGGATTGGATTGCATTCGTTCGAGTTAGAGAGCGGATAAGCAAAAGTTCAGGGACTGACAGACGGACGGACAGACAGCACCATGACATAATACGTCCCGTCTGAAGACGGGCGTATAAATATTCAGCTATTATTAATATTCATGATGTCATCATTTCATACATAAATATTCATGCAGTAAAGGGTTAAAATCACTTCCTTGTTATTCTTCATTCAATCTGTTATGTACACTGAATACAGGTTTCATGATCTAGATGTTAATGACAACATCATTATATATTCGCTGGATTTGTTATAATTGTATATAAGACACAGGATTTTTTGGCCATGGCAGAAACTAGAATCAGATCTATATAATTTCATAAGCAAATACAGCAGATTCTGATCAGATGGATCCTGCAGGAGTTCTTTCATTTGGATCTACTCTATTTGCAAAGGCATGAAAAAGTGTTTATATGACAGAAAGGATTAAGGGAAGGAGAAGGACAAAGACCTACTAATCATGACCACATCGATATGGTCTCTTGGTGATTATTGCAAGGTGGACAAGAACTTGTTGATGATTTTTGCAGAGTCGGCAGAAGTCCCTTCAAGATTTTTTTACATTAACCCTTACAGTGTGGGACATGAGTCACCAATGTCCTTTGCAAACAGTGTAGACCCAGATGAGAGAGTTCCTAGAGGAGCCCTCTCATCAGGATCTACACTGTTTGTCATGTTATACATTTCTTTAGAAAACCCTAAATATTCACCATCAGCTTGACCTGTTTGAATTTTGGAATAGTCCATTAGAAAATTCAGAATTGTACAGGGTTAACCTGGTAAAGATGTGTTAACCTTTTTACTCCATAGCGACACCTTTACACCTGTAGGAACTGTCTAAACACCTGTAGGAACTGTCTAAACACCTGTAGGAACTGTCTAAACACCTGTAGGAACTGTCTAATAAGATCTGCTATGTATGCTTACGGAATTATACAAAATAGATTTGATTCTACATTTTCTACCATGTTCAAATCTTCCTAATATACCAGTAGTCAATGACAAAATGCTAACGTCCTTATGATAGTCTGGTGGTCATCTTGCAAAAAATCATCCAATTCAATTTGAAATCATTGTATATTAACACTTGAAATAATTTCTGTTGTATGAGGTGAGCATGAATTGTTTCTGTTGTATGAGGTGAGCCTGAATTGTTGCATGCTAGAATGTACAATGAATTTGACTATCATGTGACAAGTAGAAATTGTTTAAAGCTAGGACTTATGATAATATTGGTTGTAAATCTTTCATAAGATGGGTCAATGGTCTGTGGGTGTTCTTACAACTGTAGCTGGACACAAGCAAGGCAACTTGCAGACATACTTTGTTCCCTCACCAGTCTCAGACCTCTCCCCCCTTACACAGGACTTCTCCCCTTGCTCCTGTTGTTTCATCACAGGTTTATTTCAATTATCATTATGTCACACATTTCCTTGGCAACCTTACAGCTGCGAGACAGAGGTATTGTCTTCTGACTCACTGCAGAAGCATTTTAATACCTTCATGACAGTCTGAGTCTGGGAGCACATAAAGCATGATGAATATAATAAATTAAATATGACATCGCCCAATCACTGGTGAAAAAAGATCTAGCCTGTAACATTGGCACTGGGTCCTTGACTCTCTTATTCATCTTGGAAAGAATTCCCAAGACAATATGATGTAACAAAAGTGACATACAATACCGTTAACATTACTGCATATCATATCTGTTAACATCAGTACATATCATATCTGTATCTCTGCTTGCACCAAGTGTCGACTGGAAGATGTGAAGTCTACATGGTTAATTAACCCATTCCCTCATATTGACGCCTTTTGACACCTCTGTAAAAGTCACTTTTTGAAACTATAATGATAAATAGGGCATTTTGCTCCATAGGAGCAAATGCTTTATTTATCACAATGGTTTCAAAATATAAGTCTGAAATTTTCAGTTTTTCTAGTAAATGCTCCTTTTCAGTAGATTTATTCAGAGGTTGGGTTTAAAAATAGCCTATGAGGTAATGGGTTAATATCTAACTGTGCAATTTGCAATTTTATATCATTTTTGTTTGCAAAACTTGCTGTCTGCTGCATTTCAAAGTACATGTATGCATTTCTTCCATTTCTCAACAGAAAAACACAATGAGAGTGTCAAACAGTTTGGATCTCTTTTACCAAGTTACTTATGACATCTCATCTAAATCCAAACAGTTTGGATCTCTTTTACCAAGTTACTTATGACAATCCAAACAGTTTGGATCTCTTTTACCAAGTTACTTATGACAATCCAAACAGTTTGCAATGGCAATCCCTGTTTTGCAGCTAGTGTGGAAAAATGACATGCTTTAGATGAATTTTGTATAACTATAAAGTTTGAAGTTATCTGAGATGCTCAAAGGAATCCATAATTTCTGTCATTCTGAACTGCACTCTTTAACCCTTTTCCCATTAAATATTCATGAAAAGAAACAATGACATCATGAATATCTATTAGCTGAACTTTTATAATGGCATATGTACATAGGAATTGTTGGTATTGGCAGAAAGTGTAGAGTCAGATCTATTATAATTGTATAAGCAAACAGATCTCTTATAGGAGCGATATGATCTGTTTGTGAAGGTGTGAAAAGGCGTTTATATGAACGAAAGGGTTAACACAGAACTCCATGAATATTCATCATAATTAATTAACTGCACTATGAACATAGGATCTTCTTATCCTAACAATAAGTGTAAAATCTGATCTCTATTATTTCATAAACAAACAGGAGCTGTCTCATCTGGGTCTACTCTGTTTAAGGCACAAAAGGGTATATATGGATAATACAGGGTTAAATGAAATAAAAGAAAACAAATATATTCTGAATCTATGAACAAGTGTGCTAACTATGAGATACTAGAGCAGCTGGGCATTATTTTACCTAATTATTTGGAGACCCAAATTTCTCCTAAGCTTAATAATCACTTCATGTCACTCTGCATCTCATCCATAATGAGCTCATTTTCATAGATAATGTAAGCATGAAAATATTTCACCAATACCTTAATTACTCAAAAGTATTCAGACAGACAAACATTATAAGGCCAATATAAGTGCAGATCCAGATCAAATGGCCCCTGACATAGAAGTTTAAACAGGATCTAAACTATCTGCTGCTATATCAGTCTACTTTAACCCTTTCCTCCATGAATATTTATGTAAGAAATAATGACATGATGCATATTCATTAGATTAATTGTTATAATATAACATGTACATGGACACAGGAATTTTTGGCCATGGCAGAAAATATAAACTAGATGCCCATGGGCGACATGTCGAGCCCGCTGGCCATTTACCAATAGTAAATGCAAAAGTTAGACAGAGCAGATCCTTATCAGGTAGCTCCTATAGGAATGTTAGACAGAGTAGATCCTTATCAGGTAGCTCCTATAGGAATGCCTGATCAGTAGGTCTACTTTGCAAAAGCATGAAAAACAAATAAAGGGTAATTATAGGCATACGTCGAGTTTGTGAAATTTGACTTTTGACCTCAAAGTGTTACCATGACCTTTCAGCTATTGACCTGGTTTTTGTGCGCGACACGCCATACCTTCTAGAGAAACATTTATGTCTAGTCATTTCACAATCCATCACAATTCCGAGTTAGAGCCCGGATAAGCAAAAAAATACATGTTTTTTTTACCTCTGACCTCTAAGTATGACATTGACCTTTCAGCAACTGACCTAGTTTTTGTCTGCGAAACACCATACCTTCTAGAGGAACATATATGCCTTAGTCATTTCACAATCCATCCATGGAGTTCTGAGTTAGAGCCCGGACAAGCAAAAAAAATACATGTTTTTTTACCTTTGACCTCTAAGTTAGTATGAGCCTGACTTTTCAATTACTGACCTGTTTTATTCACATGACACACCGTACCTTCTTGAGGAACATTTATGCCTAGTCATTTCACAATCCATTCATTGAGTTCTGAGTTAGAGCCCGGACAAGCAAAAAAATATACGTTTTTGACCTTTGACCTCCAAGAATGACCTTGACCTTTCACCTTCTGATCTGGTTATTGTATGTGACACGCCATACCTTCTAGTGGAACATTTATACAGAGTCATTTCACAATCCATTCATGAAGTATGAAGTTCTGAGTTAGAGCCCAGATAAGGCCGGATGCACACACTAACATACACCCACCATGCGCAGACATTGTGGCGACTACATCGAGCTCACCACAAGCGGGCTCTACAAAAAGCATATCTATACTGTATTATATGATAAGCAAACACAGCAGACCCTGATCAGACGGCTCCTACAGGAGCTGTCTGATCTGAGTCTACTGTGTTTGCAAAGGCGTAGAAAGACGTATTTATGGAGTAAAGAGTAAAGTTATCAAAATGATGCCATATTGAGTCATTCAGCTTTACATAGAGTCTTTAACTGGGACTCTCAGTAGTGTTCAGGTCATAAGAAAATTGATTACAGTCTCTTACTATCAACAGAAAGGGAGCATTTATCACCAGCAAAATCTTAATTAGGGTCATTGACAAATTATTGTGAGACTTACAGCTGAGGACCTAACCATGGCAATGCTGAATCTTAACACTGGACTTGGACCACTAGTCTAACATGTCCATTAACACTGGACCTGGATCACTAGTCTAACATGTCCATTAACACTGGACCTGGATCACTAGTCTAACATGTCCATTAACACTGAACTTGGACCACTATTCTAAGATGTCCATTCTATTATCTCTGCAACGGGAGAAGTCTCTACTCAGAGTTTCTAAAAGTAAACAGCGTAGAATCTGATCAGAGAGTTCCTGCTGAAGCCAAATGATTTGGGTCATACTATGATAGCTCTGCCTATGAATAACAGTGACTCTATACTGGTAATACTGCAGTATGCAAACGGCTGAAGTCTCTAAGCCTCATGAATATTCAAACATTGACTACGGAATCTTCACATGGACATAACACAATTCTCAAAAGTCTTTACATGAATCTTTAAACCCCTTCCCTGTTGCAAATTCAAGCAAGAAATAATGACATTATGAATACCGGTATATATTAGCTAAATGTTTATAAATATGATGGCAAGTTGGTACGCAGGATATTTTGGTATTAGTAGAAACTGTAGTCAGACCTATTATCATTTCATAAGAAAACAGTACAGACCCTGATGATGATCAGACAGCTCCTACAGGAGTCATCTGATCTGGATCTACTCCATTTGCAAAGGCATGAAAAGGCATTTATCCTTTTACTCCATGAATATTCATGTAAGAAATAATGACATGAATATTAATTAGATTGTTATAATAGCACATGGAAACATGAGTTTTTGGCCATGGCAGAAACTGTAGAATCATATCTATATTACATCATAAGCAAACAGAGCAGACCCTGATCAGACAGCTCCTACTGGAGTCATCTGGTCTGGGTCTATTCTGTTTACAAAGGCTTAGAAAGGCATAGATCATAGTCTTGTAACATCTTCTAATTATGTAGTTAAAGATCATCTGATTGTAATGAGTGCCTCACTTGAAGTGTCATGGTTGATCTGTTGGCTAAATTATTCATGCATCTCCTTTCTTACATGTAGAAACATGTACTAAAGGCATTAAATCCTTTCAATCTGCTGCTAAAAGACACACATTACATGAACCAACGAACTGTAGAGGAGTCTAGGTTTTATATTAAACAGATAGGGTAGAATGGTTATCTATTTTAACTATTTAGAAAATAGAGTAGACCCAGATCAGATGGCTCATGTAATACTATTCCTTTTATTATATATCTTTAATATCTATGTATCTATCAACCCTTTCCCTTCATATAAATGCCTTTTCATTGCATTTGCAAACCAAGTTGATCAAGATCAGGGCCTGATCATGGTCTGCTCAGTGTTTTGTTATGGCATGATCGATATCGATCAAATTCTAAAGTCTTTGTCAAAGCAAACAAATCCCTTGAAAATTTAACATTTTGAAAATTCAGCTAATAAATATTACTGATTACATGAATATTGAACAGGGAAGGGGTTAAAAGATATAGACATTTTTCAAAAATCCTAAAATTGCTAAAACCAAATGTGCTCAACACCAACAGATTGTGTTTATTATGTCCATGTAGCAGTGAAGTATCGGTTTGACGTGACAACACTAACAATGGTTTTAATTCAATGTTGAAACCAATGACGTTCTACCTGATTTATCATCTTCTGACGTTTATAATAAAGAAAATTCTAAAAGGTATCAATTTCCTATTTGATTACAGGTACAGGTAAATGTTAATGATTTGAAAGGCTTGTTTGATAGATATAAAGGACATAATCTACTAGCAGGGAACTGAGCTATTAAGCTAGAATATACAAATCTGTCACTGTTGGGCTGGTTGGCAAATGACCTTCACATATTAAAATTCCCAGGGCAGGGAACCAGGTGTCCAGACCTTTTTTCTGGCCATTACAGAAGGCTAGACATCAGAAATTGCTGTAGATGTACAATAGATGTCTGCCCTCTTGGGAATGCGTTTCCTTTCACATTCAGCGAGAGTGAAGGCTGAGATTTATCATTGGTTGTCGTCTTGGTCTATCCCTCACTCTGTAGGAACCTTCAATCAGTCTCAGGCTAACCCTAGCAGACACATTACTGGCAAAATAACCGTATGGCCACTTTTTCCTCTAGACAAATTTGTGGTCTTATGAGATTCTGCAGTTTAGGTTTTGCTTCTCAGTGAAACTTGAGAAGAGAAGGAATTATGCAGAAGAGAAAAAAATACACCAGGTAGTAATCTTTAGTACACATATTAGCCCTTTTCTCAATAATAAATATGTCTTTTTACATCTTACATCTTTTAGATCTGACTTCAGTGGACAAAAACAGCCCCCCCCCCCCCCCCCCAAAAAAAAAAGAAAAGATTTTGCCTTTCTACCGGTATATAATTTAAGACTGAAGAGTGACATTGGTTAGTGCCACAGTGGCCTACAATATTGGGGTATACAAAGAGTTTGCCTTTCTGTATAATTCAAGACTGCAGAGTGACATTGTTTAAGTGCCACAGTGGCCTACACTAGTGGGGTGTACACAGATGATTGCCACAGTGGCCTACACTAGTGGGGTGTACACAGATGAGTGTCACAGTGGCCTACACCATTGGGGTGTACACAGATGAGTGCCACAGTGGCCTACACCATTGGGGTGTACACAGATGAGTGCCACAGTGGCCTACACCATTGGGGTGTACACAGATGATTGCCACAGTGACCTACACCATTGGGGTGTACACAGATGATTGCCACAGTGGCCTACACCATTGGGGTGTACACAGATGATTGCCACAGTGGCCTACACCATTGGGGTGTACACAGATGATTGCCACAGTGGCCTACACCATTGGGGTGTACACAGATGAGTGTCACAGTGGCCTACACCATTGGGGTGTACACAGATGATTGCCACAGTGGCCTACACCATTGGGGTGTACACAGATGAGTGTCACAGTGGCCTACACCATTGGGGTGTACACAGATGATTGCCACAGTGGCCTACACCATTGGGGTGTACACAGATGAGTGTCACAGTGGCCTACACCATTGGGGTGTACACAGATGAGTGTCACAGTGGCCTACACCATTGGGGTGTACACAGATGAGTGTCACAGTGGCCTACACCATTGGGGTGTACACAGATGAGTGTCACAGTGGCCTACACCATTGGGGTGTACACAGATGAGTGTCACAGTGGCCTACACCATTGGGGTGTACACAGATGAGTGTCACAGTGGCCTACACCATTGGGGTGTACACAGATGAGTGCCACAGTGGCCTACACCATTGGGGTGTACACAGATGATTGCCACAGTGACCTACACCATTGGGGTGTACACAGATGAGTGTCACAGTGGCCTACACCATTGGGGTGTACACAGATGAGTGCCACAGTGGCCTACACCATTGGGGTGTACACAGATGATTGCCACAGTGGCCTACACCATTGGGGTGTACACAGATGAGTGTCACAGTGACCTACACCATTGGGGTGTACACAGATGAGTGCCACAGTGGCCTACACCATTGGGGTGTACACAGATGATTGCCACAGTGGCCTACACCATTGGGGTGTACACAGATGAGTGTCACAGTGGCCTACACCATTGGGGTGTACACAGATGAGTGTCACAGTGACCTACACCATTGGGGTGTACACAGATGAGTGTCACAGTGGCCTACACCATTGGGGTGTACACAGATGATTGCCACAGTGGCCTACACCATTGGGGTGTACACAGATGAGTGCCACAGTGACCTACACCATTGGGGTGTACACAGATGAGTGCCACAGTGACCTACACCATTGGGGTGTACACAGATGAGTGCCACAGTGACCTACACCATTGGGGTGTACACAGATGAGTGCCACAGTGACCTACACCATTGGGGTGTACACAGATGAGTGCCACAGTGACCTACACCATTGGGGTGTACACAGATGAGTGCCACAGTGGCCTACACCATTGGGGTGTACACAGATGAGTGCCACAGTGACCTACACCATTGGGGTGTACACAGATGAGTGCCACAGTGACCTACACCATTGGGGTGTACACAGATGATTGCCACAGTGGCCTACACCATTGGGGTGTACACAGATGAGTGCCACAGTGGCCTACACTATTGGGGTGTAGAACGATGAGTGCCACAGTGGGCTACACTATTTACACAACACAGAATTAGTATTTTACTTGTTGAATATTCATCTATGAAATAATGACTGTATGAATATTAATTAGCTGAATGTTTATAACAGCATTATGAACAAGGGAAGATTTAAGGATGGCAGGTACTGTAGAATCAAGATTTATAAGGATGGCAGATACTGTAGAACATCTATGGCAGATACTGTAGAATATCTATGGCAGATACTGTAGAATATCTATGGCAGATACTATGGTAGAATCAAAATGTATATTATTTCAAATCAAACAGAGCAAACCGAATTAGGGTCTATTCTGTTTGCAAAAGTGTTAAAAAGGTGTGAGGTAAAATGATCAATTGGTGTTGCTGATAAGGGGGAGTATTTCAGATGGTAAATGCTTATTTCTTATTTATAAACAGTTGTGACTACTCATTAGGATATACTCTTTAAAATGGTTCTATTAAAATGAGTAGTCAAACATATTGCTTCAATCGGGGAAATGAAGAATATATGTTTAGAAAATGTTTAGGCATCAGCTTTTATCTATAGCACTGAGTTCATATGTAGCCATTCTGTTCCATATCTAAATTTCTGTCCCAAATCACTATTTATGAGTTTTAATCCAACACACTGACCAATGTTAGTGGAAAGTATTTTCACTTCTTGTCCAACCAGACACTGAGAGGACTACTAGTATATATACCCCGTAATGGAAAATAACTACTGGTATATATATACCCCGTAATGGAAAATAACTACTGGTATATATTATACCCCGTAATGGAAAATATCTACAAGTAGTTTACATCTTGTATGCTTTAATTCCATCCTGGTTATACAGGGAACAAAAATCAATCTAGATAGTTTACAAGTTGTTTTGATTTCTTCCCTTGATAGAAGATTCTTACATTATTATTACAGTACTATTCATTTTTGCGGTTATGGCAGTGAGTAATATGATATACTTGATACAAAGGCCTGCCAGACATCAGAGAATTCACATCCATAAAATGCCTGCACACGTCAGCCAAGCAGGCCAGCTCAAGAAAACTTTTCACTTATCAGCTTCCACAATTTCCCATCACTTATGGTCAGACAAACTTAGGAAAAATATTGCAAACCCAGATCAAACTGCTTCCAAAGGAACAATTTGAGATCAGGGTCTACTCTGTTTGCTACCCTATCAGTTTCATATAAAGTTAATGATAAAGAAATGGTACCAAATTGACTAATAATTATTTAGCTTTACAGCAACTGAGAGAAGCGATTGGATGTACTATCATATATACAGATAATTTTGTTGGACATGAATTTACTAAGAGCTATATACAACTATTCATGACAGGATTCTGTCCCCTAGTCATATTTCTTATGGCATATATAAATGTGTGAAAGTTGATGGGTCAAAGTTATAAATGTGCTAAGTTATTGATAAATTTGTGAATCCTATATTTGTCAATATATCCATGAAAGAGTTATGGGCCTTACTTTGTCATCTTGTGACCAGTGTTGTACGACAGACCCCCAGCAAAGCTATTGAAAAAGTGTCCTGATAACGGTTGTAAGTGGACACTTTTGTACGCACGTGATTCTTGTGGTTAAAACCTATCTACCTAGGATTTGAATTGGGTGAACCAAGGGGAAAACATTGTGTACTCATTTGTGAAATATTCATTTTTAATCAAAATTAAAAGTCTACAACGTACTGTCGTACAAGTAAGATACTCGGCTACGCCTCGGACACGTCTTCGGTCATGCGAACAAACTGTCCTGATAACGGTTGTAAGAAGACACTTTGGTAGTAAGACTCGTACTGTATCTATTACTTACAGTGGATCTAGTGTACATTAACACCTCACTATTGCAACCATTTAAAGAATAAACACGATGAGATATACATGTAAGTGCAGGTAGTTGCTTAATTTGTGCCAGGTGAACTAAAAACAAGAATTGGTCTCCCTTTAAGTGGATCCTATAGGAGCCATCTGATCTGGGTTTACTGTTTGCAAATATGTGAAAAAGCATTTAATATATGAGGGAAAGGGCTAATATATAAATATATATATATTTTATATAATTCTACAGTTTCTTCCAGGGAAGTTTGTGTTCTTGTGCTATTATAACAATTAACTTAATTAATATTTATGATGCAATTTCTTACATAAATATTCATGGAGTAAAGAGTTCAGTTGAATACAGTCTCAAAATCAACTTGAAGTTTCCCTGCAATTGAATGTATCTGAAAGTCATGACTGACAGTCATTATATATACAACTATCTTACTGTCAGAAACTCTTATTGATTATGTGAGTTTGTGATGGTTTAAATGGTGAAACTTTATACCAGTACAGAGGAACCTCTTTGTGAATAAGCATTGATGTCCTGTAAAACAGGTGGCTGCTTTCTGCAGTGTCCTGTTAAACAGCTGGCCACTTTCTGGAGTGTCCTGTTAAACAGGTGGTCACTTTCTGGAGTGTCCTGTTAAACAGGTGGCCGCTTTCTGCAGTGTCCTGTTAAACAGCTGGCCACTTTCTGGAGTGTCCTGTTAAACAGGTGGCCACTTTCTGGAGTGTCCTGTTAAACAGCTGGCCACTTTCTGCAGTGTCCTGTTAAACAGGTGGCCACTTTCTGTGTCCTGTTAAACAGGTGGCCGCTTTCTGCAGTGTCCTGTTAAACAGCTGGCCACTTTCTGGAGTGTCCTGTTAAACAGGTGGCAGCTTTCTGGAGTGTCCTGTTAAACAGCTGGCCTCTTTCTGGAGTGTCCTTTTAAACAGCTGGCCACTTTCTGGAGTGTCCTGTTAAACAGCTGGTCACTTTCTGGAGTGTCCTGTTAAACAGCTGGTCACTTTCTGGAGTGTCCTGTTAAACAGCTGGCCACTTTCTGGAGTGTCCTGTTAAACAGGTGGCCGCTTTCTGCAGTGTCCTGTTAAACAGCTGGCCACTTTCTGCATAACTTTCTTTCTACATTAACCCTTACAGCCTGGGACCTGAGTCACTTATGTCCTTTGCAAACAGTGTAGACCCAGATGAGAGGGTTCTTAGAGGTTCTGCACTGTTTGTCATGTTACACTTTTCAGTAGAAACATTCCTAAATATTCACCATAAGGGTTCAGTTACTATCTGTTAAACCTTTACCTCATGAATATTCATGTAAGAAATTATGACATCATGAATATTAGTTTAGATGAAGTTTTAGAATAACATAAAAATACAGGAACGTAGGTAGAATCGTACATATATATCATTCCATAGGCAACCAGAGCAGTCCCTGACGTGAGACACCTCCTACACAATACAGGAATGTTGGGCCATGGTAGAATCATATACATGTATCATTATATATACCATTGAATGGGCAACCAGAGCAGTTCCTGACCATGAGTCCTATAGAATCTGTCTGACCTGGATCTACTCTTTATACAAAGACTTCAAAATGTGTGTCTATTTCAGAAAGGGTTAAATATCAAATATAAGGGTTCTTTAGAGTGGTCAATGTAGAATGGTTTTACTCTAAAACAATTAAATACTTTATTAATCCACTTTCAAACTAGAATCATTTTTGATACAAAAACTGATGTCTCCCCCACACAGACAAAAAATTTCAATGTCCCATAACTCTGCTGAAAATCATTAATCGGGAACAGGAAAAAAATATGCACATCTACGCATGGTGCTGATAAATCCTATGTTTCATGAAAATTCAACCAAAGATTTTGGAGAAACAATGTGGACAAAATTTTCCATGTAAAAAAGTCCCATTACTGCAGCAAATCATCAAACTGGAATAAGATATGCACAACAAGGCATGGTGCTGATCAATCCTATGAAATTTCATGAATATCTGATTAAAGGTTTTCCATGCGGACAGAATTTCAAAACAATAATTATTGTAAAAGTCCCATAACTCTGAAATAAATCAGGGGCAATAACTCCAATACTATTAAAGCCAGTGTTATGGAACTTGTGCATGACATTTACTTCCACCATGCTCTTTCCATAAATGAAATGTTATGCAAATAGAATCAGTAGAACAGGAGTTATGTTTTTGGACAAAAATATGTAACAAAGGGTAATAACTCCCCAAAACATTGAAACCAGAGTTATGACCCTTGTACATGACACTTCCTCTCATCATGCTCTTCCATGTATGAAGTTTCAATCCAATGGCATGAGCCATATAGGAGTTATCAACAAGAAAGTGTGGTAGAAATATACAAGGGGCAATAACTCTGATTTTATTGAAGCCAGAGTTATTGACCTTGTGCATGACACTTCCTCTCATTATACTCTTTCCATATACATGTATGAAGTTTCAACCAACTGGCATCAGGCATATAGGAGTAATCGTCCGGACAAGAAAGTGTGAAAAAATGTACAAGGGGCAACAACTCTAATATTATAGAATCCAGAGTTATGGACCTTGTGCATGACACTTCCTCTTATTATACTCTTTCAATATATGAAATTTTAACCATCTGGCATACAGGAGTCATCGTCCAGACAATTCAGTTTGACCGACAGATAGACAGACGGATGGACAGACAGACGACTCTTACAAAAACAATATGTCTCGCCCATATAAATATAGGGGGAGACATAATTAGATACAGCAATTGTAAAAAACTTCAGCAAACTTGTTTCATACATACAATATACTCTTAAACAAATAATATTAAATATTTATTCATAAAATCCAAAAATACCCTAATTACCCTCAGACAGACAGACAGACAGACAGACAGACTCTCAGACAACACAAAGAGTGCCGACCAAGATCAAACAGCTCCTGAAAGAGTTGATTGAGCAGTCTACTTTATTTGCTACTATCAGGTCTAATTTGAAATGATCAAAATGATACCAAATTCCTTTATTTAGATTTACAAACAGGTGAATAAGGGACACTGGTTTCTAAATACTCACTGTTGGAGTTATCATCAGTAAATCATGCATTGTTTATACTGCCTATGTTCTTGCCAGCAATCCAAACAATCTATCCAAATGGGAATCATCAAATTGTTACAACAAGAGCTTAATTGTTCAATATCTGAACAGTTTCCAGTATGGAGGAACTGTGCAGTCTCAAAATGGAAAACTTTATTGCATAAATATGACCAAATATTTAGAGAATTATTACACAAGGCATCAGGTGTGGCTGGCGATAATATAAAGCTGGTTAACGATTCACTCTGCACTGGTTAACGATTCACTCTGCACTGGTTAACGATTCACTCTGCACGATTCACTCTGCACTGGTTAACGATTCACTCTGCACTGGTTAACGATTCACTCTGCACTGGTTAACGATTCACTCTGCACTGGTTAACGATTCACTCTGCACTTGTTCATTCTGAACATGCTTAACACTTTATCTGATAGAGCCACTTTTATGCCTTTGCAAACAAAGTAGACTCAGATCCAATGTGGCTCCTATAGGAGCAATCAGACCAGGCTCAGACTGCTCTGTTGTTTATGAAATAATATAGATCAGATCATACAGTGTCTACCATGACTGAAATCTCCTATGTTCATATACCATGATAAAAAATTCAGCTAATAGCTATTCATCATGGTATATTCATGAAGTAAATGATTAATTCTGCAGTCTCTTTCAATTCTTTCACATAGTTTGTCGAAGATGTCTTTCTAGGAACCCTGTCAGTCTTACAGTTGGGATCCTCAGATACAAGGTTACTTGGAGGTCACACGCCTTTTGAGACAGGACAGTAACTGCTGTCCTAATGGCTAAGTACCTAAACACTGTGCTTGGACAATTGTCAAAAAATATAAGCACTGTGTAGACAATTGTCCTAATAGCTAAGTAACGAAACACAGTGCCTGAACAATTGTACTAATGGCTAAGTAACTGCAAACACAGTCCCTAAACAGTTGTCCTAATGGCTATGTACCTAAACACAGTGCCTAAACAATTATCCTACTGGCTATGTACCTTAATACAGTGCCTAAACAATTATCCTAATGGCTATGTACCTAAACACAGTGCCTAAACAATTATCCTACTGGCTATGTACCTTAATACAGTGCCTAAACAGTTGTCCTAATGGCTATGTACCTTAATACAGTGCCTAAACAGTTGTCCTAATGGCTATGTACCTAAACACAGTGCCTAAACAATTATCCTACTGGCTATGTACCTTAATACAGTGCCTAAACAATTATCCTACTGGCTATGTACCTTAATACAGTGCCTAAACAATTATCCTAATGGCTATGTACCTAAACACAGTGCCTAAACAATTATCCTAATGGCTATGTATCTTAATACAGTGCCTAAACAGTTGTCGTAATGGCTATGTACCTAAATACAGTGCCTAAACAATTATCCTAATGGCTATGTACCTTATTGCAGTGCCTAAAACAATTATCCTACTGGCTATGTACCTTATTGCAGTGCCTAAACAATTATCCTAATGGCTATGTACCTTATTGCAGTGCCTAGACAACTATTTTAATGACAAAGTACTACCTGGACAATTGTCCTTATGGTTAAGTATTGTCTAGACTAGTAATGCAACCTTTTCAAGGTCAAATATTCATGACAGAAATAATGATATGAATATTAATATGGCAGAAACTGTAGAATCAGATCTGTATAATTCTGTAAGTAAATTAGCAGAGCAGATCCTAGTTAGACAGCTCCTATAGTAGTTACCTGATCTGGTTCTACTCTGTTTGCAAAGGCATGATGCATCTGTATCAGGTAAAGGGTTAAATATATTTGAACTGCTCTGGAGCTTTGGACCATCCAGAAGTAAAACCTCGCTAAACCGCAATTCTACTAGAGAAGAATTTAAGATACTTTCAGGCAGGTGACTGCTTAATGCAGGGTGAATGTCATGCAGAAAGCTCCTCTAGGAGCTTTCTGCATGACTTTCACCCTGCCACCTGTCTTTCACCCTGCCACCTGTCTCCAAGACTGATATTTATATTGAATTGTATGTGTGGTTTAGAGAGGTTTTACTTTAGAGTCAATGAGACATGATCAACAGCTGTACCAGACAGGTTTCACCACCATCATCTTGTTTCAATTACACTAATTGCCTTGACCTCGGTTTTTTAATGACCATTAGAATCATATTTCATTTTCTATAGTTCTCTAGGACAACACATGGTGGAATATTCAAGTAATTTATATGCATGACTGAACCAAAAAAGGACGAATGACTGGACTGGCCTAATTACAAGAATATTATACCAGAATCCACCTGGACTGGTCTAATTACTAGAATATACCAGAATCCACCTGTATGTTACTGGAATTGACCCATTGAAGCCATAATATTTTTTAATTTTAAGTGAATAATTAATTTGGAAGTAAAAAGGCGTCATTTTTGTATAAATATGTGATAACACACTGAGTTTTTATGTTAATTGCTTAATTTCATCAGACCTATTCTATAAATTTTCGCATGTGAATGAGTCATGCTCTTACCAGAATTAACATTGAACACTTTGCATGTGGATACAATTCAAAATGGGTTTACCAAACTACCACAAATATTCCATTTCTATATTGATTCATACAAAATAATGTGAATTCTTGTAAACCTCCAGTCAATGAAGGTGTATGGGGCAAAGGGAAAACACTGATCACATCTAAAACTGCTGTTTATGCAATCGTTTCATCATGTTTTAGTTTGTGCCTTCTGCTTTGTACCAGTGCGAAAATTAACTTTTTCTGCAATATCGAAAAAATTCATGATTACAAACTGGCAGTTCTTACGAATATGAATACTTTACACAAAATTTATCAGCATAAAGTTTATTTTCTAATAGAATTGCCAAATACACATGCAAGTGACTGTTAAATTCACTGGCAAAATGCTTTTTCAACTCACATTTTAAGAGTATGCGGGTGCTAATTTTCGAGCCCTGAAACCGTGCAATTTTCACATTGAATGTTAAATTTTGTGTCAGATTCCAACTGTTTTCAGTCAAAAATATGAATAAACATCATATGGAAGCTGTAATAGTTCTTATTATAGTTGATTCTGGTAACACATGTCGATTCTAGTAGGCTGATTCCGATTAATCATGTGACCTTCAAAATGGGTGTGAACTGTTGTGAATCACTGGCCACCCGTTGGGTTATTGTTGTTTTTTTTATGAAATACTGGATGCAAATTCATTCACTTCAAAAAAGGATGTTATCATATAATCATACGTCGGAAATATAAAATGATATTCAATCATGCAGTATTTACAAGAATATGATGAATTACTTTAAAACTGCTTCCAATACAGACAAAACTTCTCTGTCTCAGTAAATTTCCAATTGTAAGCATTGATAATTTCATCCTTCAGAGGTTGTTCTTACCCAAACACAAAAGACTATACTATACCGTAATAACCCGAAGTATTTGAAAAGAAAAACTTAGGCAAATAGTGCAGGCTCCAATCCACCGACTCCTACTGAAGCTCTTTGATCCTGTTAGTCACTATCTACTACAACGTCTGTGTATAGCTCTTTGATCCTGTTAGTCACTATCTACTACAACGTCTGTGTATAGCTCTTTGATCCTGTTAGTCACTATCTACTACAACGTCTGTGTATAGCTCTTTGATCAGGTTAGTCACTATCTACTACAACGTCTGTGTATAGCTCTTTGATCCTGTTAGTCACTATCTACTACAACGTCTGTGTATAGCTCTTTGATCAGGTTAGTCACTATCTACTACAACGTCTGTGTATAGCTCTTTGATCCTGTTAGTCACTATCTACTACAACGTCTGTGTATAGCTCTTTGATCCTGTTAGTCACTATCTACTACAACGTCTGTGTATAGCTCTTTGATCCTGTTAGTCACTATCTACTACAACGTCTGTGTATAGCTCTTTGATCAGGTTAGTCACTATCTACTACAACGTCTGTGTATAGCTCTTTGATCCTGTTAGTCACTATCTACTACAACGTCTGTGTATAGCTCTTTGATCCTGTTAGTCACTATTTACTACAACGTCTGTGTATAGCTCTTTGATCCTGTTAGTCACTATCTACTACAACGTCTGTGTATAGCTCTTTGATCCTGTTAGTCACTATTTACTACAACGTCTGTGTATAGCTCTTTGATCCTGTTAGTCACTATCTACTACAACGTCTGTGTATAGCTCTTTGATCAAGTTAGTCACTATCTACTACAACGTCTGTGTATAGCTCTTTGATCCTGTTAGTCACTATCTACTACAACGTCTGTGTATAGCTCTTTGATCCTGTTAGTCACTATTTACTACAACGTCTGTGTATAGCTCTTTGATCCTGTTAGTCACTATCTACTACAACGTCTGTGTATAGCTCTTTGATCCTGTTAGTCACTATCTACTACAACGTCTGTGTATAGCTCTTTGATCCTGTTAGTCACTATCTACTACAACGTCTGTGTATAGCTCTTTGATCCTGTTAGTCACTATTTACTACAACGTCTGTGTATAGCTCTTTGATCCTGTTAGTCACTATCTACTACAACGTCTGTGTATAGCTCTTTGATCCTGTTAGTCACTATTTACTACAACGTCTGTGTATAGCTCTTTGATCCTGTTAGTCACTATTTACTACAACGTCTGTGTATAGCTCTTTGATCCTGTTAGTCACTATTTACTACAACGTCTGTGTATATTAACTCATTCCCTCATGCTGACACCTTTGGAAACCATTGTGATAAATAGAGCATTTGTTACATAGGAGCAAATGTGTCATTCATCATAATGGTTTAAAAACTGCACAATTCTAAAATATACCTTTTTGCTAGTAAATGCTTCTTTTAGGTAGATTTGTTCAAAGAGGTTGGGTCTAAAAATAGCCTGTTGGGGAATGGGTTAAAGCAGAAAATATAGTTCCAAACTTTGACTTATTCAGCTGTACAAACATGTAGAGAGGGACGACCCGAAGTCCAAATACTTTTGGCAACTAGTATATTTATGATTGGTTATAACACCAAGCTTGTTACAACTGATCTACATGTCAAAAGCCAACCCGTTACCTGATGACTATTTATGTAAATAAGAGCACCGCAAGCGGGTGCCAATGCTCGTCTGTCGTCATTGTCAAGATCAACATGCATACCAAAAATGAAGGTTGTAAATGAAAAATTAAAGAAGTTATGGTCGGACGAAGACGACAACGATGACGACAACGCGGATGCCGGAGTAACGACAATAGCTCGTGATTTCTTCGAAACAGAAAAGCTAAAAATAATGGCATCATCATTACTGATTAAATAATGATATCATTATTCCATGATATAACACAGAAACTACATGAATATTATTGCATATACAAACAGAGGAGATGCTACTCACACAGTTCCACCAAGAGCTGTCTAATCTTGCTCTACTCTGACAATGCATTAAAGACATTTTAAAAGATTAAAATTGTGACTATGAAAGGAGTAATTGTCATCTCATTTTGATGTAATGTGTCTGCAGAGATTAATCACGGACTTGCTCATAGTGTTGAAACAATTGGTATGCAATGATTCCATGGTTATAATTTTAGCCCTTTCCTTCATATAAATGCCTTTTCAGGGATTTGGAAACAGTAGACCCAGATCAGGTGGCTCCCATAGGAGTACCCATATCAGATGCAGACCCAGCTCCTATAGGAGTACCCATATCAGACCCAGCTCCTATAGGAGTACCCATATCAGACCCAGCTCCTATAGGAGTACCCAGATCAGACCCAGCTCCTATAGGAATACCCATATCAGACCCACACCCAGCTCCTATAGGAGTACCCTAATCAGACCCAGCTCCTATAGGAGTACCCATATCAGACACAGACCCAGCTCCTATAGGAGTACCCTAATCAGACCCACACCAGCTCCTATAGGAGTACCCTAATCAGACGCAGACCCAGCTCCTATAGGAGTACCCATATCAGACCCACACCCAGCTCCTATAGGGGTACCCTAATCAGACACAGAGCCAGCTACTATAGGAGTACCCTAATCAGACCCAGCTCCTATAGGAGTACCCATATCAGACCCAGCTCCTATAAGAGTACCCTAATCAGACACAGACCCAGCTCCTATAGGAGTACCCATATCAGACCCACACCCAGCTCCTATAGGAGTACCCTAATCAGACACAGACCCAGCTACTATAGGAGTACCCTAATCAGACCCACACCCAGCTCCTATAGGAGTACCCTAATCAGACACAGACCCAGCTACTATAGGAGTACCCATATCAGACCCACACCAGCTCCTATAGGAGTACCCATATCAGACCCACACCCAGCTCCTATAGGAGTAACCATATCAGACCCACACCCAGCTCCTATAGGAGTACCCTAATCAGACGCAGACCCAGCTCCTATAGGGGTACCCTAATCAGACACAGACCCAGCTCCTATAGGAGTACCCTTATCAGACACAGACCCAGCTCCTATAGGAGTACCCTAATCAGACTCAGACCCAGCTCCTATAGGAGTACCCATATCAGACCCAGCTCCTATAAGAGTACCCTAATCAGACCAAGACCCAGCTCCTATAGGAGTACCCATATCAGACCCACATCCAGACCCAGCTCCTATAGGAGTACCCAGATCAGACCCACACCCGGCTCCTATAGGAGACACCTCATCAGGGTTTCCTCTGTTTGCTTATGAAACTATTATAGATCTGACTCTGCAGTTTCTCTCCAATACCAAAATATTGTGCTGCCTCACTGGAATGCCCCTGCCGCGGGCACATGGCAAGGGCACCCCACCCAGTCACATTATCCTGACAGCGGGCCGACCAGTCCTAGAACTACCCTTTTAGGTTAAAGGTAGTACCATGCAAAATAAAAGCCATTCAGGAATGGTATGGACTTTCCACATTTCATATTTTTCACCAATGAATCCAAGTTACATTGCATGTGGGGAAAGCACAAAAACACTCAATCAATACAGAAAACACAGTGGCTTAACTCTTTGCACTCTATGTAATTGTTCTCTGCACAAAATGTTGTCTGCTACATTTCTCAAGGTAACTTTTCTTCTATTTCTCTTCAAATATACAGTAAGAGTGTCAGTTTGGATCCTGATGAGGTGCCAAATTACTAGTGTCTTATCTGGAGGCTAACTATTTGCCTAGATATTCACAAATTTGCCACAACCATGCACCGAGTTGAGTAGCCCAGAATTGGCAGCAGGTTTAACGGGTTGTAAAATTCAATACATCAATTTCCTCCAATGGACTGTAATATTTTTTTTATAGTTTATTCCTTTCAAATATGAAGATTTTCTGTTTGGCAGAATTTTAAAGACCCAACTTGTGTTGGCTGCTGTGTGGATTGTTATTCTACAGACAGGTGGTCAGCTACAGTGCATGCCTAAGGAACCTTTGAATGCTGTCCTGACTCTGTGTGCTTAAGTTGTTGTCATCTACAAAAATCATTGCATCTGCTACGATTCTAAGAATTATTTTTCTTCTATTTCTCTCCAAATCTACAGAGTATCAAGAAGTTTAGATCCTGATCAGACGCCAAGTTATTTGGTATCTACTGTATCACATTTGCTTTCCAAACTGTCTGCATAGGTCATTAAGCCAATTCACTGTTAGCATTTAAAGAGTTGATGCAAGCATTGGTAAATGTCAAAAAGATCATTCAAAATAATTAACCCTTTACCTCAAAGAGATATCTTTTCAAGCCTTTGCAAACCGAGATCAGAAGCTCCTACACAGGGCTGCTCTGTTTGCTTATGAAATATTATAGATTGGATTCTACAGTTTCTACCATGATAACAAAATGTTCCTAATGTCATTATACAATTTCAGCTAATTAATATTCATAGACACTATTTCTTAAATGAGGAAAGAGGGTTACTGGTGAGTACAATGTTCACATTGCTGATATTTACCTAATAACAGTTCCTTATAAAGGTAAAATTAGCTAATTTAACTTGTCTTAAATTGGGACACTGTGTAACTCAGCATATATATTGGGACACTGTGTAACTCACTGTGTAACTCAGCATATATATTGGGACACTGTGTAACTCAGCATATATATTGGGACACTGTGTAACTCAGCATATGAATTGGGACACTGTGTAACTCAGCATATATATTGGGACACCGTGTAACTCAGCATATATATTGGGACACTGTGTAACTCAGCATATATATTGGGACACTGTGTAACTCAGCATATATATATTGGGACACTGTGTAACTCAGCATATATATTGGGACACTGTGTAACTCAGCATATATATTGGGACACTGTGTAACTCAGCATATGAATTGGGACACTGTGTAACTCAGCATATATATTGGGACACCGTGTAACTCAGCATATATATTGGGACACTGTGTAACTCAGCATATATATTGGGACACTGTGTAACTCAGCATATATATATTGGGACACTGTGTAACTCAGCATATATATTGGGACACTGTGTAACTCAGCATATATATTGGGACACTGTATAACTCAGCATATATATTGGGACACTGTGTAACTCAGCATATATATTGGGACACTGTGTAACTCAGCATATATATATTGGGACACTGTGTAACTCAGCATATATATTGGGACACTGTGTAACTCAGCATATATACTTAAACAGTTTGACACCTTTATCAAAAACAGATAAAATCTACTTTGAAGCTGTGTAGCAGACTACATTTTTTACGTTAGACAATTATTTAGGTTTCAATTAACTGTTAAAGCCCCAGCTGAAATGCCGACCAAAGTGATAATTTCCAAAATAGGAAAGTCACCATTATCTCCACATGGCTATTCTCTACTGCTCTATACTGACCACAGTATTTCCATTTGATTTGTTTAGGGAAACTGGTGGGTGACTGGTGGGTGACATTGTCTAATGAATTGATTCTTTCTTTGAATACTGCCCACAACTGTTTAACAATATGATCACCGTCATTCTTGAGCATGCTAAGTCATTTTTCGTCTGCAACAATTTTCATTTGCTTCAATTCTTATTTCTTTCCAAAAATATGGTCAAGGTGACAAACAGTTTGGATCCTGATAAGACACCGCATTATGCGGCATCTCATCTGGATCCAAACTGTTTGCATACGTAATTACAGTTTTGTTGCCAGCATGCAAAGAATTAATAGTGTGAGAATAGAATGTATTGAAACAACGAAAAGACCTGAGGAATCTGCCAATAAATTTGGATCAAAAACATTTTTTTCATGTAGTCTCCCTTGTTTACTCTTTGGGGTTCAAAGAGTTTGGGAATTACAGAATACAATGGTTGGCAAAGACCGGTTTTATTGATTTGGTACTCGGACTCCAAATTTGACAATGAAACATGCTGGTAGAGTTTGATTAACTCTTTGCACGCTAAATAATTGTTGTCTATGAACAACAGTTACTGATGTCTGCTGCAAGTCTCAAAAGTTCAACATTTACCATGACTATTCATGTAAGAAATAATGATTATATGAATATTAACTAGCTGAATAGTTATGATGGCATTGCAAGGGATTTGTTTACCATGGCAGAAACTGTCATAAGCCTTATCATGAGATGGTTCCCACAGGAACAAGCATCTCCTACAGGAACAGGTATCTCCTACAGGAACAAGCATCTCCTACAGGAACAAGTAGGAGATGCATCTCCTACAGGAACAAGCATCTCCTACAGGAACAAGCATCTCCTGTAAGGAACAAGCATCTCCTACAGGAACAAGCATCTCCTGTAAGGAACAAGCATCTCCTACAGGAACAAGCATCTCCTACAGGAACAAGTTGGAGATGCATCTCCTACAGGAACAAGCATCTCCTACAGGCATTTCTATACTCTTTGCATGCTAAATAATTGTCTCCAAAAACTGGTCTCTCTTGTAGTTCCCAAAGATAATATTCTTTCATTTTCCTTCAGCAACACGGGCATTTGCCCTCAGAATACTTTGCTCTGTTTACTTTGGAAACAATATAGATATAACACTACAATTTCTGCCATGGCCAAATATTCATGTCTTCATATGCCATTATTAAAATGAATCTGATAAGTATTCATGATGTCGGTATTTCTTACATGAATATTCACAAAGCAAAGGGATATTAGATTGTAAAACACAGCAGCAGATAGCTAGAAAAGAACAATGTCTTTCAAAGAGAGATGACAAATATAAGTCTTGAGCTCTAGCTTCATTTGAAAATGAGCAAATTTGGAAAAAAAACACTATGCTATGGATTGTATAATTTAACACTTTACTCTATAGATACACATTTTAATGCCTTTGCAAATAGAGTAGACCCAGATAAGATGGCTTCTTGTTGACAATGCCATTATAACTATTAAACTAATTACAATTCATACATACATTATATTTTACATGAATGTTCATGTACTAAAGGGCTAAATGGTCTGCACGGATTTTTGACCCTGAACACAGACGCTGCTAAACTATTCATTATTAGGATTAAGGGCCTTAGGTCCAGACAATGTACATAAAACCTTCTGTAAGAGTAGAAACAAGACAAGAGGGCCATCATGACCCTATATCGCTCACTGTTAATTATAGCACTTGATAGAGATCAGCTAGACACAACCATCTCCGGAAAATGAAGATAAGAGGGCCATAGTAGTTTGAATTTTTTCAACTGAAGATAATACAATTTGTTCAAAATGCATGGCAGTCAAAATTAATTCTCAATATGGTCACCCAATACCATACAAATTGCACCACCAGTTTTGCTGGAGAAGATTTTTTAATGGTTTCTGTACAGTTATATAATGAAATCTAGCCCTGCCCCTGGCAGCCATGTTTTTTTTAGATATCAACATGATTTTAACCAGTTTGATAAAGGGTCACCAGGCAAATCTTCCTACCCAATGGCTCAAAGAAGATTTTTAAAGATTTTCTATATACGGTAGTTATATAAGGATATCTAGCCACGCCCCTGGCAGCCATGTTTTAATAGATATTTTATTTTTTTAACAATTTTGGTAGAGGGTCACAAAAGACTATTCCTATCAACTATCATTCAATTCTGACCACTGGTTTTGGAGAAGATGTTTAAAGATTTTCCTCTTGGTTGCCATGGCAACCACATTTCTACATGGATCCGGATTTTTTTAACAATTTTTATAGAGCACGATGCAAGATCATTTCTGTAAATTTTGGTTACATTCTGGTTTCAGAGGAGAGGTCATTTAAAGCAATTGTTGATGGACGAACATTCTAACTGATTGAACCTTGTGGGACTTTTCTTTTGTTTAACCCTTTCCCTGTTCTTTTTTTTTATTCCAAATTTCATTATCTACTGAATAATCATGGACAAAATAGTTAAAATGAAATACGGAAGTTGAATCATTGTAGCCCTTTCAAAAACTAAAGAAACAGATCTATCAAATTTCATAAGCATACAAAGCAGACCCGATCAGACAGCTCCTATAGGAGCCATCTGATCTGGGTCTACTCTGTTTGCAAATGCGTGAAAACACATTTATATGAGGGAAAGGGTTAAAAAAGACACACAAGTCGAAAATAGACCCACAAGTAAAGGAAGAACAAAAGATCTTTTGTTCTCATAGTCCCACAATGTTATATCACTCGTGAGAGCGTCCAGCCAGCCGTCTGGACAATGACGATCACAAAAAAAGTAAAACCAAATATTTTGCAAACTGTGTGTAAACAAATCAGTTGTTGTTTTATAGACAGGAGATCAGATAAGGTCTACAATGTCTAGTTTGACAATAAAGTACTGTATGTATGTATGTAATTGTTACTAAGGAAATCTTTTAGAAAAGTTTTCTACATATTTTTCTCTGCAGAACACTAAGAGATTTGTTAGTATTTATCAGTACCACCTCTGAGGCAATTCTAATGAGTACCATCAATATAGGGAGTGGCTGAGAAATATTAGATTTGGACAAATCAATATCCTTCTTATCTACTGCTCAGAACTAAGTTCTTGCTTGCAATGGACTGGTGCACGGCAGCTTCCTCAAGAGACACACAGTGCTCCTTTGATTGGTAAACATAAAGCTTCCAGATGAGCTAGATTGATAGTCCTGGTCTCTAAAAAGCTTAATATTAGTGCACCAAGGAGGCTTTTATTGTAGTTCTTAAGATTTAGGATCAGAACAAAGCATTTAGATTTAAAATTTAACAAAGGAAAGATAATTAAGATGTGAAATTACAGTTTAAAATTTAATGAAATCCCAACATGGAACTTAAACCTGCAACAATAAACTAGGAAGCCATGGTGGTGGCAGACGTCATGTTTTCCTTATTTAGACTGGTTTATGTGTTCTCACTTTAACCCTTTGAATGCTGAATACATTGTATAACCTGTCAGTGCTTAACTCTTAGCACTGACACGAAAGGTTTAAAATAAAATGGGAAACACTGAAGAAGCTGGTCAGAGGGCTTCTCTAGGACTCCTCTAGGTGCATTCTGATCTAGGTCTACCCTATTAACAGATGCCAGAACATTAGTTTCCTCACATTCAAATGGCTAATTATCCCATCAGTCTCAAGAGAGTGATAACTTTAATGCTGATTTCTAAGAGTGAAAACTACAAGTTTAAAATAACCAAGCCAGATCATTTTAAATGTAACATACATTTTATTGAGTTATACAGGAAAAAGCACACATAAGATTTGACCCCTAATATTAGAACACCCATGCTCACTCTGCACTGGTTGCAGATCCACCTTCCATGAGTACTAATAACACTAATTCTTGTTTAGACTAATTCATGTGGTAGACAAAAAGTCAGGCAGAAATCTCCATTAGAAGTTTTCTGATTTACTTTTGTTCTGTAATAAACTAAACCTTTTACCACACAGATTATTGTAACATCTTTTAATGCCTTTGGAAATTGAGTAGACCCAGACAAGATGCCTCATGTAGGAGCTGTCTGGTCAAGGTCTGCTCTGTTTGCTTATGAAACAAACAAGATCTGATTCAATTGTTTGTATGATAGTAAAAACTGACATTGTTTATACTGCCAGCCATCATACAAATTCAGTTAATTTATATTTCATACAGGGATTATTTCTTACATGCATATTCATTAGGTAAAGGGAGTCTGGGTTAACATTACAGATGTTAGACTTAAGTTTCCTTTACATCAAAGTTTATTACAAAAAGAAGGCTTTGTTTGTAAACTGTTGACAATGTTGGAGGAAGATCAGGTGGATGATAAGGTGCAACATTGCTGGGGGGTAAATACCTGGATAACATACACACTCCTTCTCATATCATTCCTAAATACCTCACCAGAAATTGACTGAAATTTAATATCTGTACAAGTGCCCAAACATTTTTTATGCACATAACATTTTTGTTTGGATATGGGCTAATTCTTAGTCCAACATTCCCACATCATCTTGTTATTGCATTCTGGAGATACCAGCTTACATAGCACCCAACTATAACATAACTCTTTGCATGCACGCGGCAATTCTTGATTCCTTATGCAAAGTCTGGACCTAAATCAGACACTGATTATCAGACACTGACACTCAGCATCTCATCAGGATCCAAACTCATTATCAGACACTGATACTCAGCATCTCATCGGGATCCAAACTCATTGATATTCTTAATGAATTTATGAAGAGAAATGAAGGAATAAGTCAACTTTCCAAGTTCGAGCAGCAGATGCTATTTGTAGATGACTGCTCCTTAGCACTCCTGTTGTTAAGTATGTTTACTATGAAAATAGACCATGATGGCTCCCAAGTAGCCTCTATCAGTTCTTAAACTCCTATGGATTATCAGAAACAATATCTGCTATCAGACTATATCCAGCCTAGATCACCAGATCAGACTACATACGATATTTGCTCTTTAATCCATTCTATTACTGTGTTAAACTTGCTCTTTAATCCAGTCTATTACTGTGTTAAACTTGCTCTTTAATCCAGTCTATTACTGTGTTAAACTTGCTCTTTAATCCATTCTATTACTGCGTTAAACTTGCTCTTTAATCCATTCTATTACTGTGTTAAATTTGCTCTTTAACCCTTTCCCTCATACAAATGCCTTTTCATGCATTTGCAGACAGAGAAGACCCAAATCAGATGGCCCCTGTAGGAGTCATGTGATTAGGGTCTGCACTGTTGGCTTATGACATGATATAGATTAGGTTGTACAGCTTTTGTCAGAGCAAAAATAGTTGTTTGAAAAGTTTACATTATAAGAATTCAGCTTATAATTATTCATGATGTCATTATTTCTTACATGAATATTGAACAGGGAAAGGGTTAAACCATTCTATTAGTGTTACATGTACATTAAACCCCTCTAAACCAGACTATTGGTAAAGAAGAATTTAGATCTTTTTAAGCAGGTGACTGCTTAATGCAGGATGAAAGTAATGCAGAAATTTCCTTTGGCAGTTCTCTGCATGATTTTCACCCTGCATTAAGCTGCCACCTATATGCAATAGAGGCTTAAGACTATTATTTAGACAAAAATTTACTCAGGGTGTTTATGCCTTTACAAATCAGATCAGGGTCTTCTCTGTGAAGATTTGATTCTTCACCGTCTGCCATAGCATAAATGCTGAAATGGGTCATAATACAATTTCACTAAATATTCTTGAATGAATATTCATGAAGTAAAGGATGAAAGGTTAAGAATAATTTCTACAATTGACTGTAATAATCGATATATTATTTTCTTCACTCACACACAGAGTGTCGCCATCATAATCTGTTCATTATTTGCTCATTTCTCATTCATTTTATATCTGGACATCCAGAAGTGCTCTATTATCAAGCAGTGGACACTTAACACTTGAAACCCTCTCCCTCATGAATATTCATGTATGAAGATTAGTTTTACTAATGGTATGTGAACACAGTAAGTTTTGGCCATACCAGAATCTGTAGAAATAGATGTGTATCATTCCATAAACAAGCAGAGCAGACCCTGATTAGATGGTGCCTTACGGGCATCTCTATCTGGTACTTTAGTCTGCAAAAACTCTCATATGCTTTAATTCAATTCTTTTCATACAAAAAATCTGTAAAGTGCTGGAGTATGAGACCTAAAACTGTAAAGTGCTGGAGTATGAGACCTAAAACTGTAAAGTGCTGGAGTATGAGACCTAAAACTGTAAAGTGCTGGAGTATGAGACCTTTGCAAACAGTGTGGACCCACATCATGGATATCAATTAAACATTTTTTATAAGTCTGCTATGAACAAGGGAAGTTTATGTCATGATAGAAATCTGTACTATTTCATAAACAAACAGAGCAGATTCTGATCCGATGGCTCCTGCAGCTGTCTCATCTGGGTCTACTCTGTGTCTGATCTGGGTCTACTCTGTGCACAAAGGTGCAAAAAGGTGTATTTAGGAAAGTGCTATAGTGAGCTATTAGGTTTGGTTTTGGTTTTATCAGGTTTTATGTCGGTTTAACTGTATTTCTGTCATATAACGATGTCCAGCTAATTACAGCTATTAGGATTGTCCTAATTTTTCATGAAAGAAAACATGCTATCATGGATATATATATTAATTAGATTACCTTTCATAATAGCAAATGAAGACAACAAATTTCGGCAAAAGGTGTAGAATCAGATCTCAATTATTCCATAAGGAAACAGCAGACCTGATCACACAGCTCCTACAGGAGCCATCTGACCTGGGTCTACTCTGTTTGCAAATGCATTCAAAGGGGCATCTATGGAGTAAAGGGTTGAAAAAGTTTTCAGAAAAGTTTCCCTCATGTAAATGCATTTGCAAACCAGACCAGACAGCTCCTGCAGATGCCGTATGATCAGGATCTGCTCTATTTGCTTATGGTATCATTTATAGATCTTATTAAACAGTTTCTTCCTAAGCTTTATCATCCTGTGTCTATAATTATGCCATCATAAAATATCAGCTTATAAATATTCATGATGTCATTATTTCTTACACAGATATTAAACAGAGAAAGGGTTAATGAGCAGAACAGATAAGATTTAACTCTTTGAAAGAATGAATTCAGGATAAACAATTCATGACTTTAAATCTCAGTGTTAGGTTCATTATTATGTATGCTAATAGCTGCAGCTTTTAACTTTCTTAAAACGTTTTGTTTAAGTATGTAACCAGGGTGTCTTTCTGTACACCAAAACCTCCCTAGATTCAGCTTTATTTGTTACATGCCTGGAGAGTGGTATTACGGTATGGTGGGCACTGCCCATCCGTTAGCAATTTCTTTTGCAGATAACTCCTCCTTTATTATTTAACGGATATGGATGTGCAGTTGTGCATTAAGGTGTGATAACCTGGAATGAATTATTTGTTCTGGAGTTATTCCCCTTTATTTTCCTTAGCAATTGCTTGTTCAGATAAATGTTCCTTTATTATTCTGGAGCTATTCCCCTTTGTTTGTTATAGTTATTGTCCTTTGTTTTTAATATTGGTGTACATACTGTACAAAAAACCTTCTGCTCAGTAACTGTTATGCAAGAAGGGTTATTAACCTTACCTGACACAAAGTGCCATAATGAGCTATTACGATTGTCCTATGTCTGGCATCCATTATGAGTCATCCGTCCTCCATCATCCGTTGTCCAACTGCGTCAACAATTTCCTTAAACTTCTCCAAAAGTACTTAATCAATTGGGCTCAAACTTTACAGAAATGATCCTCGGAAAGCTGCCTTTCAAAATGGTGCAAAACTGAACAAGTAAATTCGCTGAAGCGATATCCCCCGCCAAAGTGCTGAACGGACGCACGGACTATGCCAAAACTATTTCGCTGCACCTACAGCAGGCATAATTATTTAGATTTACAAAGTCACGAAGAGGGGCGATTGGGTTTACAAATACTTAGGGTAATTAAGATATACAGGTTGAGAGCTAGACAAAGGTTGACTCTTATATCAGCTAGGATGCTCAGGGGAACGAAAATGGTAGTTTCTGATGCCAATGGAAAAACTTGAAATGGATTTCCTCCTTGAAAAATGCATAAGGAAGGCTGTAATCATGGCCAAAGCTCTGGTTTCATCATGCAAGGATGACATGCGGCCTGCTAATTATAGTCTTGACTTTTGAATATGGTAGTATTTATTTCTCTGCACACCAAGTACTTATTGTCTGCAAAAATGGTCATCTGCTACAAATTCTTAAAGTGGACTTTCTGCATTGTTTTTAAAAACCATCAGTGCTAAGAAGTCTGGATCATGTCCTAATGTGATGCCAAATTACTTGGCATTTTTCCTGGATCAAACTGTTGCCAAGGGTTACAGTACTGACCTTGGGATAGTACTGTATTATAGGATAGGATAGTACCGTATCATAGTATAGTACCTTATTATAGGATAGTACTGTATTATAGTATAGTACCTTATTATAGGAGAGTATCGTATTATAGTATAGTACCGTATCATAGTATAGTACCTTATTATAGGATAGTACCGTATTATAGGAGAGTATCGTATAATAGTATAGTACCGTATCTTAGTATAGTACCTTATTATAGGATAGTACCGTATCATAGTATAGTACCTTATTATAGGATAGTACCGTATTATAGGATAGTATCTTATTATAGTATAGTGCCATATTATAGGAGAGTACCCTATTATAGGATAGTACCGTATTATAGGAGAGTACCGTATTATAGGATAGTACTATGTTATAGGATAGTACATACTATGATAGGATAATACCATATTATAGGATAGTACCGTATTATAGTATCGTATTATAGGATAGTCCCATATTATAGGATAGTACCATATTATAGGATAGTACGGTATTATAGGATAGTACCGTATTATAGGATAGTATGGTATTATAGGATAGTGCTGTATTATAGGATATTATAGGATAGTACCATATTATAGGATAGTACTATATTATAGGATAGTACTGTATTATAGGATAGTCCCGTATTATAGGATAGTACCGTATTATAGGATAGTCCCATATTATAGGATAATAATCACATCATGAATATTTATTAGATTAATTTAGATTAAGGAAACAGAGCAGACACTGATGAAATGGTCCCTTTAGGTGTTTTTATGAAGGAAAGGGTTAAAATGACAAAAAGATATACTATTGTACAATTTTGGACAAAAAAGAATGTGTCAGAGATAACCACCCCATACACCTTGCTAAAAATGTGCAAAAGAAAATTAAAAAAGGAACTTTTAATCTAAGCTATAGATTTTTTAATCCTTTACTCTATAGATATTCATGTAAAAAACAATGTACATATGAATAAAAAATTATCTTAACCCTTTCCCTGTTGAATATTCATACAAGAAAAATGACATCATGAATATTTATTAGGCATATGTATAAAGGAGCTTTTGGTACTGGTAGAACTGTTGAGTCCAATGTATTATAATTATCTTTGATAAGCAAACAGTGCAGACCCTAATGTGACAGCTCCTACATAAGCTGTCTGATCTGGATTTACTCTGTTTGCAAAGGTGTGAAAAAGTGCTTGTATGAGGGAAAGGGTTAAATTTTATAATGGCATATAAACAAGAGCATTTTGGCCATGGCAGAAACTGTAGAATCAGATCTACAGAATTCTGTAAGAAAACAGAGCAGACCCTGATCAGATAACTCCTACAGGAGCTACCTGTTTTCAAAGGTGATACAAATCCAATCTGTGGAGTAATGGTTTAAAGGGAGATAAGCATCTGGTCTGGTGGAGATATAAAGCATCTTCTTTTGAAAAAAGATTTATATACAAATTAAATCTATGTCTGTTTTAATGGAATACAATTCAAATTTCCCATAGAACCCAAGAAATAGACACAAACAATGTTAAACAAACTGGGAAATCAAGTTACACTGAACAATTATGCTTATAACATGTCATCTGTAATAGACACATGTCATCTGTAATAGACACATGTCATCTGTAATAGACACATTATGCCACGGATATTTATTGTGTAATATCTATAAACACGACTTTCTTTGATCTCTGCTGTGTAGCACCCAAATGGGGTAGATTCCAAATCTACAGTGATTTTGATGGCAGTTATCGGATACATTTCCTTACATGGCTTCCTGGCAAATGATTATTACCTGTTCAATACTTTACTCTTTGCATGCGGAGTAATTTTAGTCTACAAACTTTGTCATCTGCTGCTGTATGTCAATTTGTCTTCAATTTCTCTCTAAAAATACAGCCATAGTGTCGAAAACTTTGCATCTTGATGAGACGCCGAGTCATATGGCATCTCATCTGGATCCAAACTGCCTGAATAGGTTATCACAAACAGTTTAAAAGTATCATATCATGCTACATTAGCATCATTGATTTGTCATTTTCTTTCTCAAACTATGTAGCTAAGTACTGCATTACTAATTCCTGTTTGTGCAACTTTGTGGCGCACAATTGTTTTTACCTCGTTCTAATCTGACAAAAATTATGCCTTCATGAATAGTTGTTTACTTAACTTATATGATGGAAAATGAACTCGGGACGGGAAATAATGAACTCGGGACGTTTTGGATATTTCAGAAACTGTAGAATCCAATCTACATAATTCCAAAAGCAAAAGGGCAGACATAACAGGAGCCATCTCACCTGGCTCTACTCTGTTTGCAAAGGCTTGAAGAAGGAATTTTAGGGTTAACCTGTTTGAATTCTGAAATTTCTCAGTGGAATGGTCAGTCATTTTCTCACAATGGAGTCCATTGAATATTAACCATATAACTTGCAAGTGGATTTGAAATGGGTCCCCCTAGTAATAGTTAATATGTATACCAAAGATGAACCAAATATCTTGGACAGTTTCTGAGACATGGACCTGAACATAAAACTTAACCAACAATGAAAATTCTAAGTCGAAAAAGGAGCATAACTATTGCAATATTAATTTTAGGGTTACCTACCCTTGTGAAATGGGTTCCCCTTGTGATAGTAAACATACATACCAAATATGAACCAGATATCTTTGATGGTTTCTGAGAAAAGGACCTAACAAAAAGGTTAACCAACGCTGATGCCGACGAAAGGGTCATGACAATAGCTCCACTTTTTGAAAAAGTGGAGCTAAAAAGGGCTCCTCTAGGAGATCTCTGATCTGGGTCTACACTGTTCACAAATGCCAGTTCACTCATTTCTCACATTCAAAGGCTTAAGTCTTTCAACTGTTTGACTGTCTGATAATCTTTTTAAAATGATGTAGAACAGATGTATCTGTTTGATAAGAGCCGTCTGATCTGGGTCTGCTCTGTTTGCTTATAAATCACAAAATATAGATAGGATTCTACAATTTCTGCTTTGGCCAAAAACTCATGTGTCCATGTCCTAGTATAACAAATGAATCTATACTAATTAATATTCATGACATCATTATTTCTTGCATGAATATTCATGGAGGAAAGGGTTAGGCAACCTAAAATGAACAAAATGCTGTCAGCTCCTTTTAATAATATTACATCATGGGGAGCTTTTATAAGAGATAATAACAGTAATGATACTTTCATCATAAAAGTCAAAGACAATCAGTTACTGGTTTAGTGCTGTACTTGCTGTAAAACTGAGTTAATGTATCTCCATATGAAATAGGTTCTCCATTCCACTAAATCAATATCCATACCATGCATAGGAATCAATTCCCATAGCGTGCATAGCAATCAATATCCATACTATGCATAGGAATCAATTCCCATAGCGTGCATAGCAATCAATATCCATACCATGCATAGGAATCAATTCCCATAGCATTCAATATCCATACCATGCATAGGAATCAATTCCCATACCATGCATAGAAATCAATATCCATACCATGCATAGGAATCAATTCCCATAGCATGCATAGCAATCAATATCCATACCATGCATAGGAATCAATTCCCATAGCATGCATAGCAATCAATATCCATACCATGCATAGGAATCAATTCCCATAGCATGCATAGCAATCAATATCCATACCATGCATAGGAATCAATTCCCATAGCATGCATAGCAATCAATATCCATACCATGCATAGGAAATCATTATCCATACCACGCATAGAAATCAATATCCATACCATGCATAGGAATCAATTCCCATATCATGCATAGAAATCAATATCCATACCATGCATATGATCAATATCCATACCATGCATAGAAAAATCAATATCCATAGCATGCATAGCAAATCAATATCCATACCATGCATAGAAATCAATATCCATACCATGCATAGAAATCAATATCCATAGCATGCATAGCAATCAATATCCATAGCATTCAATATCCATAGCATGCATAGAAATCAATATCCATAGCATGCATAGAAATCAATATCCATAGCATGCATAGCAATCAATATCCATACTGTGTCTAGGAAACATTAATCATGGCAATTCCTGATTTTTTTTCTTATTGAAACATTTTATTCTAAGATAATACTTGGAGCTTAGCAGGTATTTTCTGTCATGACACCAGCTGTATTACTGTTGAGGGAGACGGGATCTCAACTGTCTGACAATCTAACTGCAATTTTAAAAAGAAATGAAAGAAGAATGTACATACTTATAGACCAAAGAAGTCATTTGTTTGTTTGAATGGTCTCCCTGAATTCACAAATAAATAGCCTAGGCTCTAATTACCATACCTTAAGTATTCTGATGGACATATCCGGAAGGAGCTGCTTGATCAGGGGCTAACCTGTTTGCTACTATGTCTGTTATTCAAATGGTGCCAATTCAGCTCTACAAACTGATAGAAGGGTGACTGGGAATATTTAGGATAAATACGATAATCAATGTTTTATCTTCAAAAGTGTCTCAGTCCACTGTTTTAACCCTTTACCTGATGAATATCCATGGTGACTCCACCCAATATGAATATCCATGGTGACTCCACCCAATATGAATATCCATGGTGACTCCACCCATTATGAATATCCATGGTGACTCCACCCAATATGAATATCCATGGTGACTCCACCCATTATGAATATCCATGGTGACTCCACCAATTATGAATCTTAATTTACTAATTTTTTCATTTTGTTATATCAAATATTGTAGAATCAGATCTATATAATTCCATAAGCAAACACAGCAGACCCTGATCAGATGGCTCCTACAGAAGACATTTGATCAGAGCCTACTCTACATTATGTATTTGCAAAGGCATGATAAAGTGTTTAAATATGAAGGAAAGGCTATCTCCTTTGCACATGGATTCATGATCAAACTTTTAGCTAACACTATGCCTGTTTTTCATTATTCAGAAGGTTAAACTGGTTTACAAATCCTTTCTAGTGATATATTTACTAGTAGTGTTGCTCCCATAGTCAGAAATAGTTGGCACCTTAAGCTCACTACCTTCCTATTATAAACAAAAAATAAATCATTTTCCATGATGAAAATTCATACAAGACTAAGAATACTAATTAATTTATTTTTGAAATAAAAAATAAAATGATTGAATTTATTGCCATGGCAAACAACAAAGAATCAGATCGGCAACATGTAAGCAAACACAGCATACCTTGGCCAGACAGGTAACAGAACAGACTTTGGTCAGACAGCTAACAGAGCCGACCTTGGTCAGACTGCTGAAAGAACATACCTTGGTCAGACAGGTAACAGAACAGACTTTGGTCAGACAGCTAACACTCTGAGCAGACCTTGGTCAGACTGCTAACAGAGCAGACCTTGGTCAGACAGGTAACAGAACAGACCTTGGTCAGACAGCTAACACTCTGAGCAGACCATGGTCAGACAAGTAACAGAACAGACTTTGGTCAGACTGCTAACAGAACAGACTTTGGTCAGGCAGCTAACACTCTAAACAGACCTTGGTCAGACAGCTTACAGAACAGACCTTGGTTAGACAGCTAACACTCTGAACAGACCTTGGTCAGACAGCAAACACTCTGAGCAGACCTTGGTTAGACAGCTAACACTCTGAACAGACAGCAAACACTCTGAACAGACCTTGGTCAGACAGCAAACACTCTGAGCAGACCTTTGTCAGACAGCTAACAGAACAGACCTTGGTTAGACAGCTAACACTCTGAACAGACCTTGGTCAGACAGCAAACACTCTGAGCAGACCTTTGTCAGACAGCTAACAGAACAGACCTTGGTTAGACAGCTAACACTCTGAACAGACTTTGGTCAGACAGCTAACAGAGCAGACCTTGGTCAGACAGCTAACAGAGCAGACCATGGTCAGACAGGTAACAGAGCAGACCTTGGTCAGACAGCTCCTATGGTCTACACTTCAAAGGAATTCTCAAGCAAAAGATAAACCAAATGAAGATCACCGTTTCCTACATAAATGTACAGAACAAAATTGGTTTAATTTCATAAACCAACTAACTTCATCTCTTATTGGCCAATTCTGAGAATAAACTGAATTTTTAGGAGCTGTTTATATTACTTTACACCATTGAAGCTATACCTTGCAGCACTTTCAGTGATTAAGCAGCGACATGCGTGATTCGGCCATAATTATTCAGACAGAAAATGGCTAAATAGATCTTATCTTAACCCTTGCCATTTCAAGCTGAAACTGACTGTAGCTAGAATCAATGATGGATCTAGATCAGGCATTCTGTTGACATCTTTCAACATAAGAGAAGTGTTTAATTAAATTTACTTGCAAGTCACTTATAGGGAAAAGAATCCTGTTTTTGTAGAAGCTATTTTTTCTGCCTGTTTTTTTTTCGTGTATACAGGAGCAGGGTTATATACCCTTAACCCTTTGCTTGCTGAATATTTTAAGTGAAATTATCCATCAGCGTTTCTACACCCAGTGCATTCAGTATGAAGGGCTTATTTACTGAGAGGTTTGAATAGCTAACAGTTCAGAACCTGATCTGAGGGTTTCTGTCGGAGCCCTCTGATCTGGGTCTACACTTTTTGCAAATGCCAGTACAGTAAAAACCCTCTTAACCGGACGTTAAATTTAGCATAAATATCTGTCTTGGAGACAGGTGGCAGCTTAATGCAGGGTGAAAGTCATGCAGAAAGCTCCCCTAGGAGTTTTTACATGACTTTCACTCTGCATTAAACAGCCTCCTAACTAAAAGTATCTAAATTCTTGTCAACTAGAATTCTTGTTTAGAGAGGTTTTACTGTATATTGGTGTATAAGAGAGGTTTTACTGTATATTGGTGTATAAGAGAGGTTTTACTGTATATTGGTGTACCCCCCTTCAGAGGAATAATCCTTTCCTTCATACAATTGCCTTTTCAAGTCTTTGCAAATGGAGTAGACCCTGTTCAGAAGAAATGTTCTGTGTACATTTGCTATCATAAAAATTCAGCGAATAAATATTCATGATGTCTTTAGTTCTTGCATGAATATTCAACAAGGAAAGAGTTAAAACACTTTAATTTTCTTCTAAGCTGTCTTGAGGTAAATTTGTTTGAAGTTCATCTATTGTTTTCATGACAAGTTGACAAGATTGACATGTTCCAACAGAAAATCCATTAAGCCATTCCGAGAATTAATAAACAAGAGGGCCAAGATGGCCCTTAATCGCTCACCTGATTACCATAGATTTAAGATTTTTGCTGGGTAGCCCATGGTTAGGGTCAATATTGACCTTAGGGGCAATATATGAACAATGTTGATAGTGGATCATGAGCAGTGAATCATGAGCAGTGGTTCTGCAGAACAAGAGTTTCAAAAATTTAGTCTATTGATTTGATCAAGACAATGATTCTGACCAATGAAGATTGGGCTAAAATGTGCCCTCTAAAGTATTTTTTCAAAGATTTAACCTAGTGACCTACTTTTTATTCCCACCCAACCCATGATCACACTCAACCTTGATATCACCAAGACAAACACTCTGAGAAAGTTTGAGGAAGACTGGGCTAAAAATGTGGCCACTGGAGTGTAAACTAGATTTCTCTAAGATATGACACAGTGACCTACTTTTTGACCTCACATAACCCACTTTCAAGCTTGTCCAAGATTTTATAAGGACAATCATTCTGACCAATTTTCATGAAGATTTGGCTATAAATGTAACCTCTAGAGTGTTCACAAGGTTTTCCTACTATTTGACCTAGTTACCTAGTTTTTAACCCCACATAACCCACTTTCAAACTCGTCCAAGATTTTATCAAGACAATCATTATGACTAAGTTTCATGAAGATTGGACAAAAAATGTGACCACTAGAGTGTTCACAAGGTTTTTCTACTGTTTGACCTAGTGACCTAGTTTTTAACTCCACTTGACCCACTTTCAAACTCGTACAAGATTTTATCAAGACATTTATTCTGACCAAGTTTCATGAAGATTGGGCTAAAATTGTGACCACTAGAGTGTTCACAAGGTTTTTCTACTGTTTGACCTAGTGACCTAGTTTTTAACTCCACTTGACCCACTTTCAAACTCATCCAAGATTTTATCAAGACATTCATACTGACCAAGTTTCATGAAGATTGGACTAAAATTGTGACCACTAGAGTGTTCACAAGGTTTTTCTACTGTTTGACCTAGTGACCTAGTTTTTTACCCCACATGACCCATTTTTCAAACTCCTCCGAGATTTTATCAAGACAATCATTCTGACCAAGTTTCATGAAAATTGGGCTAAAAATGTGACCTGTAGAGGGTTCACAAGGTTTTCCTACTATTTGACCTAGTGACCTAGTTTTTAACCCAACTTAACCCACTTTCGAACTTGTCCGAGATTTTATCAAGACATTCATTCTGACCAAGTTTCATGAAGATTGGACTACAATTGTGACCACTAGAGTGTTCACAAGCAAATTGTTGACGACGGACGCCGGACATTCAAGTATCCCAAAAGCTCACCCTGAGCTTTGCTCAGGTGAGCTAAAAACTTATCTCATGATTTGAATAAGGATCCATACTATAAGAGTTTCCTGTGGTCATATTAAGGATTTAGCCAATTCAACATGTAGAGCCAGTTGGTGACAACTTTTGCAAACAGTTTTGATCCAGAAGAGATGCTGAGTGATTTTGTGGATGATTCAAACTGGTTGAGACATTATCATGAACTTTTCCAAAGAAATTGATACAAAACTTTAAGAGCTCAAGAAATTGATACAAAACTTTAAGAGCTCAAGAAATTGATGCAAAACTTTAAGAGCTCAAGCAGACGGATATTTTTTTTCAGACAAAGGTAAGTTACTTAATCCTTACAGTACGGGAAGCAAGTCACTAATGTCCTTTGCAAACAGTGTAGACCCAGATGAGAGGGCTCCTAGAAGAGCCCTCTCATCAGGGTCTGCACTGTTTGTCATGTTACACTTTTCTTTAGAAAAATCCCTAAATATTCACCGTAAGCACTGTTTGAATTTTGGAATAGTCGATTTGAAAATTCAGCATTGTAAGTTAGTTAAAGGGTTAATAATAAAAGCTTCATCAATCAGGGATTACCTTTACCTGGTCACCCAGTAATGAATCATGCAAGCATGCAAGCTCCAATTTTCAACAAGACATAATGAAATCACCAACCTATGGCCTGCCTAAAAGGAATTCCACCTTCAAAGTAATGTCTAGTAACGAGTGGTTGTCAGTCTCTGACTCTGCATTTGTTTTGTAGTTTAATTCATTCTTAAGTGAGCAATTTGTTTCATTACACTCATGGACTGAAATTGGCAGACATGTGATGCAAATGCAAACTGTTTGAGAAGTGACAATATGTGAGTCAAGCTGTGTTAATGGTTACATTAGTAGGCAGCTGAGATAGACTTACTTAACCTTTAGCACACTAACAGAGAACTTGTGCTAATCTATAGAAACACTCTCAATCAAGATGACATGCAGACTAACTCTATGAGTCATCAGGATCCAAACAAATTGACCGTCTGAGTTTTTCAAGTAAAATTAGGAAGAAACAATGACATCGAAAACAGTAGCAAATACCAATATTTCAAGTGAAAAATTACTTAGCATGCAAATAGTCAACCCTCAGTCTTCTGCATAATTATTACCTCCAAACCTTATCATCAGTCTCCAGCATCAAAATACATTAAAATTGAACTTTGTTTAAATATTGAGGAGGAGAATGTGTAACATTCTGGATGCTGATGAAATGCTGAGTTACTCATTGTATTATCTGGATCTAACCTGTTTGCAAACGTTATCAAACGTTCATCTTCAGTTTGCCAAGCGTTGAATACGATCTGAGCACCGTTGGAGACGTCAGGAGAAGCTAATTTTACTAATTACAGGACCAACAGCCTTCTCAGCTCAAAATGGATCATTGTCACAACATTGCGCTGGTTTTATAGCTTTCAACCCCATTTAAATGCTGAACTTCCAAGAGTGGCATACAAAAAATGATGTGTAGCAGCCACTCAAAAGATGCTCCAAATGTGGCTGCTTTTCAATTGAAGGAGACAAATTAAATGGCATTCACAAACAGTGAAGGCCCAGATCACACAGCTCCCAAAAGAGCCTGATCAGGGTCTACAGTTTTAGTCATTCAATTCTGCAACCAAAGTGACTCCTTTGATAGTAAATGGTCCTTACCATTAAAAAGTGATGGATCAAGTGATGGATCAATCTACTTTGAAAACTGAGCATGCAAAGGATCCATGCCTGTCAAATAAGTAATAAAATGTTTCATTCAGAAATTCTCAGGTGTGTACTTAATGAGAATTCTTTCTAAATGGTTTGACTTTATTTCCATTTTCTCCTGACCATGCATGCAGACCATGACAGAATGTGTCTGCCCTTTGATTCAGTCTTGGAAACCAATAATGTTAAATTGCCAACAGTGTAAAATTAAACACTCGAGTTTCAGGAGACATAGAGAAAAGCTATAATACAAAGCGAGAAGTATATCGACGGTTGAGTACAAGAGACATAGAGGAAAGCTATAATACAAAGCGAGAAGTATATCAACGGTTGCGTACAAGAGACATAGAGGAAAGCTATAAATACAAAGCAAGAAGTATATCGACGGTTGCGTACAAGAGACATAGAGGAAAGCTATAATACAAAGCAAGAAGTATATCGACGGTGGAGTACAAGACTGTTGTATCTACATTATGTTATATTTAAGTATTTAACATTTAAGTATTTAAGACAAGTCGATTTTGCTTTCATTCCTATCGAAAACTGCTATTAGACTGTCAAACAGGTTGGATCCTTTTCAGACAGCAAGATACCGGTACTCTGCATCTCATCTGATTCCAATGATGTCAAGATACCGGTACTCTGCATCTAATCTGATTCCAATGATGTCAAGATACCGGTACTCTGCACCTCATCTGATTCCAATGATGTCAAGATACCGGTACTTTGCATCTCATCTGATTCCAACGATGTCAAGATACCGGTACTCTGCATCTCATCTGATTCCAATGATGTCAAGATACCGGTACTCTTCATCTCATCTGATTCCAATGATGTCAAGATACCGGTACTCTTCATCTCATCTGATTCCAATGATGTCAAGATACCGGTACTTTGCATCTCATCTGATTCCAACGATGTCAAGATACCGGTACTCTGCATCTCATCTGATTCCAATGATGTCAAGATACCGGTACTCTGCATCTCATCTGATTCCAATGGGAAACAAGGCATTGGTACAATCCAAACAGGTCAGATCCAGATGAGCTGCCACATTTCTCACAAGGTGCCTGTTACATTAAATCTCTCATGGTGTCTGCCACATTTCTCACAAGGCACTTGTTACATTTTTGACATGGTGTCTGTCACATTTCTCACAAGGTGCCTGCAACATTTCTGACATGGTGTCTGCCACATTTCTCATGGTGGTGTCTGCCACATTTCTCACAAGGTGTCTCAGATCAGTGTTTACACTATCACTCATCAGAAGCAGCAGTATTTTACCCATTCACTTCAATCAGCATTTAGATTGTCATCATGGAAAATGTGGCTCAGCATAGTCTGTCCTGCTAAAAGCTCATGTGGGTCTACATAGTCTGTCCTGCTAAAAGCTAATGTGGGTCAGCATAGTCTGTCCTGCTAAAAGCTCATGTGGGTCAGCATAGTTTGTCCTGCTAAAAGCTCATGTGGGTCAGCATAGTTTGTCCTGCTAAAAGCTCATGTGGCTCAGCATAGTCTGTCCTGCTAAAAGCTCATGTGGGTCTACATAGTCTGTCCTGCTAAAAGCTAATGTGGGTCAGCATACTCTGTCCTGCTAAAAGCTCATGTGGGTCAACATAGTTTGTCCTGCTAAAAGCTCATGTGGGTCAGCATAGTTTGTCCTGCTAAAAGCTCATGTGGGTCTACATAGTTTGTCCTGCTAAAAGCTCATATGGGTCAGCATAGTCTGTCCTGCTAAAAGCTCATGTGGGTCTACATAGTCTGTCCTGCTAAAAGCTAATGTGGGTCAGCATACTCTGTCCTGCTAAAAGCTCATGTGGGTCTACATAGTCTGTCCTGCTAAAAGCTAATGTGGGTCAGCATACTCTGTCCTGCTAAAAGCTCATGTGGGTCAGCATAGTTTTCCCTGCTAAAAGCTCATGTGGGTCTACATAGTTTGTCCTGCTAAAAGCTCATGTGGGTCTACATAGTTTGTCCTGCTAAAAGCTCATGTGGGTCAGCATAGTTTGTCCTGCTAAAAGCTCATGTGGGTCAGCATAGTTTGTCCTGCTAAAAGGCCACGTGGGTCTGAATAGTTTGTCTTGCAGGGTCGGCCATTTTTGTTCACCCTATACCTGTTTGAGAATTACCTTCTGATTCCTTTATAAACTAAGTAGAACCAGAACATTCACACAAGCTTACAGTGCAACTAGTGCCGACCCTGATTAAACTGACCCTGAAGGAGTATTTGGATCAGGGTCACCACATTCACACAAGCTTACAGTGCAACTAGTGTCGACCCTGATTAAACTGACCCTGAAGGAGTATTTGGATCAGGGTCACCACATTCACACAAGCTTACAGTGCAACTAGTGTCAACCCTGATTAAACTGACCCTGAAGGAGTATTTGGATCAGGGTCACCACATTCACACAAGCTTACAGTGCAACTAGTGCAGACCCTGATTAAACTGACCCTGAAGGAGTATTTGGATCAGGGTCACCACTAATTACTATGTCAGTCTAGTCTTAAGTTATCAAAATGGTGTCAGTTTAAATTATTCAGCTTTACAAATTGGCCAGGAACGGAGATTTGCTGTCCGAAAACTTAAGTTTATTATGGTAGAGGTGATTCTACAGTTTCTGCAATGGTGCACTAGGTAGTTGAGAGTCTTCATATACCATTATAAAACTCCATCATACAAATACTCATCATGTTATTTTATACATTGATATTCATAAGGTAAAAGGACTTTGACCAATTTCATAAGATTTTTACCTGTAATTCAATCACAAACTTTACATGGCAGATTTCCTATACTGCTATGAACACTCACCTGAAAGTAGAAAAGAAAACAATGCCAGATATTTAATCAAATGACTAAACTAAAAGCTGGACTATCGTATTATAGATTTCTTTTAAATTTGTTGATGTGTTAACAAACCTATTTTTCATTTGGTAGAGTGAAACTGGACTGTCTGGATGGGTGACTTAATACTTTACTCCATGAATATTCATGTAAGAAATAATGACATCATGAATATTAATTGTTATAATAGCATGTGGACACAAGATATGTTTTGCCATGTCAAAAACTGTAGACTCTATATCATAACAGAAGCAAACAGAGCAGACCCTGATCAGACACCTCTTACAGGAGCCATATAATCTGAGTCTACTCTGCTTGCAAAGGCATAGAAAGGCATATTTATGGAGTATAGGGTTAAATAAAGAAATATATGTTTTTCAAAATACAGATGATTGCTTAATGCAGACTGATAGCCATGCAGAAAGCTCCCCCAGGGTCTGCTGAGACTGTTTGCTTATGATACAACAGATAGCATTCTACAGTTTTAGTCATGGTAAAACATTCCTGATTCCATGTGCTATTGCAACAATAATCTCATTAATATTCATGATGTCACTATTCTTATATGAATATTCACTGAGTAGAGGGTTAATGGTTATTATAATTATGAGGTTTTTGTTGTTTTATATATATCTTCAAATAAATTTCTTATGTTTCCTCTCAGAGGTGGGTGTTTATTTAATAGAGTGGTGGCATTTATTAGGGAGAATATGGTCAACATATATTTCCTACGCAACGCTATCCTGCTTGTACATGTACTCATTAGAATTAACTCATTGAAGTGATTCTAACAAGTACCAACAATATGAGGGTTGAAATAGGAACGAGATAGCTGCTTCTGTTGTACATGTACATGTACTTCTTCAGTCCACATGTCTTAAGTGGCCATTCATTTTTTGAACAAAGTAGTCTGTAAAGAAACAGGTGGTTGCTTAATGCAGGACAAACAGTATAGGAGCTTTTTGCAATACTTTTGGTCTGCATTAAGCTACCACATGCCTTACAGACCCATACTTAGACCTCTTTTTTATGGCCGCTTAAGTCAGGTTCCACTATGCTAATTTATCAAGAACTCTGATATACATGTGTATAAGCAAATTGCTTGGCTACTGGTATATGCACCAAGAACTCTGATATACATGTGTATAAACAATTTGCTTGGCTACTGGTATAAGCATCAAGAACTCTGATATACATGTGTATAAACAAATTGCGTGGCTACTGGTATAAGCATAAATAACTCTGATATACATGTTTATAAACAAGTTGTGTGGCTACTGGTATAAGCATCAAGAACTCTGATATACATGTGTATAGACAAATTGCTTGGCTACTGGTATATGCATGCTCAATGCAGTGGAGATAAAGGCAAGATCTCTCTAAGGAATAGCGAGGCCCATTTAAACACTAAACCTATCAGCATTACTAAACCTATCAATATTTATAAATAAAAGCTTTAACCTTAAATGTGCTATATAACTTTTTTCTCCTTAGTTACTAAAATGGATTGATGAATGCTCTGTTGGCTTATGCAGTTATAATAGATCTGACTCTACCAACAACAAACACTCCTGTTTATATAATATGCCATTATAACAATTTAGCTAACAATTATTATTATTATTATTTTTTACATTAATAGTGAATAGAGAAAGGGTTAACATGTTAACATGTTCATTGGTTTACATGTTCAAGTGTTTTACAAGACTTAGTGTTTTACATGCCTTTTGCCATTGACTGGCAAGTCAACAATAACTATACATGTCAAGGCTGACTCAGAATCCTGGGGCTAAAATGATTTTCACTGAATTAACATTTATCTTGTAAAAGAATTAATCCACTTGGAGATATATATGACATGTTATGGAATGGCTGCACAAACTGTATACCAGTCTCATCTTGTCTACAAGATATTGAAACAAAAGCTTGCAGAAAATATTTATACATGTACATAAAATGTTCATAAAATTGGAACCTAATTAATGACAACAAAGATATTTTCTGCACATTAAGACTTTACCAGATGCAAGAGCTACTTCCATTTTGGCCATATGTCTGGCAATAGTTGGTTCAACTCTTAGCACGGACCTGGAAGAAATTGTTATATCTTAAATGCAAACTGTTTGGATCCAAATATGACATAAACAATTGACATCCATCAATATCTAAACTATGTCACACTCAAGTCTTACTTTTCAAAAGAATCTGCAGTAAATCTACCCTGAAAACTGAAGCATTTTTGTTAACAATTATTACTGTTAGTGTTAAGTGATAGGCTAAGCTGTCCACAGTGTGAAATAAATTACTGCCAGTCTTAATATGGACACCAAAGCTGATCTTATCCAGTTAATCTTGGGAATAGACCTTCTATAAACCGATACTGGGAATAAAGTTTCCCATAAACTCAGTGACATCTGACCATATTTGAAAGTAATGGTTTTTCAATGCATGGCTAGTTGTTGTCACCTCCATTTTCATCAGCCGTATCACTGACTTTGATCTTGGCCATAGCATGTGCTGTGTCAGAAACATAAAACTGCTGACACGCTTGTGACCTCGTACATGCAGCAATGTCCATTCTAACTTGACTGGGCAGTGGTCAAGATATGTCCACAAAAGCATATGTCTATCTACAGCAATCACACTAAAAGGATAATCTAAGAATGAATTTTGCCAGAACAAAGGCACTTCAATTTGTTTGTTTTTAATTCAGTTTTCATTTCATTTATCTATTTTTTTTTAATTTTAAAAACCCTTTACCCTATTAATATCGACATAGGAATGCATGATGTTATGGATATTAACTAATTAGCTGAATTTTGAAAAGGGTATAAGAAGGCTTCTACTGGAGATCATCTAATCTGGGAGTAATTTGTGGTGTGCGGCGCTTAATTACCAATCCGTAGGTCCGGGGTTCCAAATCCCAGTCCCTCCTGAAAATTTCAGAGACACTTTTCAGTGTCTCCCACCCGCACGTCCTCTCCATGCAGGGGTTAAAATGGGTACCTGTGAGAGTCATTAGCTGGTACTGCGGCTGCATGATTGCGCCATATGTTAGCAGTGCTCAATATTGTAGGCGAATGACCAGGGGGTTAAATGTACAGTCGGCTGAGCGGTCCTTCGGATAGAAAGAAGACTATAACTAGGTACTTTACTTTACTTTAATCTGGGTGTATATATATACAGTGTAGTCTGTGTGCAAAGCCTTAACCCTTAATACCATTTTCTACGCATTTGCAAACAGAGTAGACCCAAATCAGACAGCTCCTTGCATATAATGTAGATATATATAAACTTTCTGCCATGACCAAGACAACAAAATGCTGTGTCGAAGTACCATTATAACACTGAATTTAATTAATATTCATGATGTCTTTATTTCATGGAGAAAAGGGTTAAAATGGATAAATATGAATTAAAGGATAATAACCTTTGGTGTACTATGGGGGTATTTATGATAAGGCAATTATTATTTAAACCCAACACAAACTGATCATTTTACAGAAAAAATGAATATTTAAGATTCAAGTATTCAAACCTATTTCATACTTTTAACCATTTTTGGCTGAAAATTCATGCAAGTCTCTACACATTGTGAATATCAATAATATCAAAAATAAAATAAACAACAAGGAAAAATAGTGTCATGGCAAACAGAAGAAATCTGTCACATGTACGAAAAAAGTCAGACCCTAATCTTACAGCTCTTTCAGGAGCAGTGTCTGATCTGGGAATACTCAAGTAAAAGATTAAATACGTACGCAAACAACCATTGAGCAAATGAAAATGGTCCAGACAAAAGATTTTCTTCATATGTGCAGTCAGATATAATAACGCTATATCTAAACTGTGCCCACTGTCTAAATTACAGATATAAAACTGGCATACCACAAAGCATCAGACCTGCTCTTTAACTCTGGACCCAAATGACCATAATCTCCCAGCACCCATCCTAAATTACAGGGAAAATAATTACCTATCATTGCATATATAATCTGTATATGGACAGTGGTTATCCACTGTGGCTGCTGTATAAAGTATCCCAACTGAATTCATCTGTAAAGTAAGCAATACAAATGTGCCAATTTGGTATATTAATTAAAAAATAATTTGATATTTTACTTAATGTTAACCAATTGTTAACCAATTTAATTGGGTATTGCAAAACTTAATTGCGTTTCTATTAAATATTTATTGGGTATCTACTAAATACTCAGTTTGCAAATTATGTTGAGAAAAATGTTGATGGCTAGCTGCTTTGTATTTTATATCAATTATGATTTTTTTATGATTTAGATCTAAAATGTTTTACTTGTTCAAATAGATTCAAAATGCAATGCCACCAAACTCCGGACACAACAGAACATACTGTTAAATTATAAGGCCATTTTAACAGTTCAATTGTCCGATTCATTCCTCTTTTAGCTACCATTTTTGCAGTAATTCGTTTGTGTACATCAACTGTGTGTAATCAATAACATGGGGACCTATATGTTAGTTATAATCTGGACCCACTAGTATGTTTGGTTGTATCTGGAACTTACTAGTAGGTTCGGATAGTCTGAAACTACCAGTATCTTTGGTTGTATCTGGAACTACTAGTAGGTTCGGATAGTCTGAAACTACCAGTATCTTTCGTTGTATCTGGAACTTACTAGTAGGTTCGGATAGTCTGAAACTACCAGTATCTTTGGTTGTATCCAGGACTATTAGTATTTTTGATTAGGTCTGGAACTCCTAGTATGTTCGGATGTCGGAATCGGCAAGTATGTTCAGTGGTATCTGATGTTCTGTGGTATCTGATGTTCAGTGGTATCTGATGTTCAGTGGTATCTGATGTTCAGTGGTATCTGTTGTTCAGTGGTATCTGATGTTCAGTGGTATCTGATGTTCTGTGGTATCTGATGTTCGGTGGTATCTGATGTTTAGTGGTATCTGATGTTCGGTGGTATCTGATGTTCGGTGGTATCTGATGTTCGGTGGTATCTGATGTTCAGTGGTATCTGATGTTCAGTGGTATCTGATGTTCAGTGGTATCTGATGTTCGGTGGTATCTGATGTTCAGTGGTATCTGTTGTTCGGTGGTATCTGATGTTTGGTGGTATCTGATGTTTGGTGGTATCTGATGTTCAGTGGTATCTGATGTTCGGTGGTATCTGATGTTCAGTGGTATCTGTTGTTCAGTGGTATCTGATGTTCGGTGGTATCTGATGTTTAATGGTATCTGATGTTCGGTGGTATCTGATGTTCAGTGGTATCTGTTGTTTGGTGGTATCCGATGTTCAGTGGTATCTGTTGTTTGGTGGTATCTGTTGTTTGGTGGTATCTGATGTTTGGTGGTATCTGTTGTTTGGTGGTATCTGATGTTTGGTGGTATCTGTTGTTTGGTGGTATCTGATGTTCAGTGGTATCTGTTGTTCGGTGGTATCTGATGTTTAATGGTATCTGATGTTCGGTGGTATCTGATGTTCAGTGGTATCTGTTGTTTGGTGGTAATCTGTTGTTTGGTGGTATCTGATGTTCAGTGGTATCTGATGTTTGGTGGTATCTGATGTTTAATGGTATCTGATGTTCGGTGGTATCTGATGTTCAGTGGTATCTGTTGTTTGGTGGTATCTGTTGTTTGGTGGTATCTGATGTTCGGTGGTATCTGATGTTCGGTTAGGTCTGGTTAACTACTACCAGTCAACAGAAGTTATTTATAGTTTGGTTAAAACAGACAAAACTTTCTTCAATCTTCTGGCATTAGTTCCCATTAGCAGTCCAGCATAATGATATGCAAGGAAAAGAAAAGGGATTGGGTTTTCTATATTATGTTGTAATTTTGTATACATCTGAGGCAAAGAAATTCAGTATTCTGCCATTTTAATTAGGTTTTGATACTTGTTAATCATTCAATAATTGAGTACTTGACCATATTTAATAGCATATTACACAAATATGCTGCTTATTTACAAGTTTGTGAGACACTAAGTTAATTGGAGATTTAAACCAATGGACCAGCAGTTACTGTAGGCATAAGTTAATTTGTGCATAACACATATTAAGGACATTGTTGCCGTTCAACTGTCTGTTCCCTTGTGGTTGTCAAAGACTAGGATTTATCCGTGGAAGAAAGACAATACTTGACTTGAATTAACCTTGTTGATGCCATTTACTCTGAAACATGAATCTAAGCCAGAACATGGGTGTATTATTCTTTCATTTGAAGTCTGGTCAGAATCTAAACCACTGGACACAAAATTTGAGGTTAATACATGCATGAAGCACAAAAAAGTATAATTAAATAATTTGGTATGTAAGAAAACTAAAGTTTTTGCAGATAACAAGCTCACTGCTTCTAATGCAAACAAATGTATCTGCAATGATAATTACTGCACATATTTCCCCCTGTGAGTCCACGATAGCCTCTGTTTGACTAAAAGCTGGGATTGTGTATTCTCTGAGCAACAATTAAAATCTTTTTATTTAATTTATTTGCAATTTGGAGCGACACAGAAGTGTGACTCAGCCAGATAGTAACCCTTACTCTGCTAAGTGCAACAAATGTCAAGAGATAATATGCAAACAATTAAACACTGCTGTCTCATCAGGATCCAGCCTAACTGACACTCAGTCAATACTTTCTATAAAGCTTGAATGATTCAAGGCAAGCAAAGTTACTTCAGATAAGACTTTCAGCAGACCGTATTTTTTAAAGCAGGGTAGGGGTTAACCCTTTGAAGATCGGAGTTCTTCAGTAAAATCTGCTTGCAGCTGGCAAGCTTTCCATTTGGAACTTCTTAAAAATCGGGCTGTGAAACAATCCAATGTATTCACAAATTATACTAGCATAAGAATTCTACTACCACAGGACCCCATTATGATTTAATGTCTCATCAGGAGCCAGTCTGATGGGACAAAGATGAGTGCTGCCCTCTGCTCTACACCAACACACTGAATGTAACACTAATTTCAACTAAAGACCATCTCATTTATCATAATTGGTGGTGTTTGAAGGATGCCTTCAACTTGTTGGAAAGAGGGAGCCTAAGAATCAACCCCTTTGTCTTCTGTGAAGTCATAAAAGTCCCATATAGAGGGACTAGCAAATGGACAGATGCACTTATAGCGGGACTAGCAAATGGACAGGTGCACTTATAGAGGGACTAGCAAATGGACAGGTGCACTTATAGAGGGACTAGCAAATGGACAGATGCACTTATAGAGGGACTAACAAATGGACAGGTGCACTTATACAGGGACTAGCAAATGGACATGTGCACTTATAGAGGGACTAGCAAATGGACAGATGCACTTATAGAGGGACAGGTGCACTTATAGAGGGACTAACAAATGGACAGATGCACTTATAGAGGAACTAGCAAATGGACAGGTGCACTTATACAGGGACAGATGCACTTATAGAGGGACTAACAAATGGACAGGTGCACTTATAGAGGGACTAACAAATGGACAGGTGCACTTATAGAGGGACTAACAAATGGACAGATGCACAGTGGATTGACAGATGAAGCAGATATGCTCCCTCCAATTTTCATTCGTGGAGCAAAAAAACTGTCTCATATTTTGCTGTAGAGACTATGTAATTGTTTTGTATGGCTTTTCATATGGGAATCTAAAAAAATCTGTAATAAAGCGGTAGACTAACCTAATTATGCACATCCATCACTTATCCATACAAATAAGATTTAATATTTCCAGCTTATGAATCCAGTACAAAATGCCATCCATCTTTAGGCTTGAAACAAGCTGAAACAAGCTGCAGAAGGGCTAAAAGTTGTGTTTCTGTCTGTGTTTGTTTTTTGTTCTTGGGGGGAAAATGGGCAGGGGATTTCAGGGTCTATATACATATATGTAAGAAGAACTCTTTTAATTCAAAATTTCTCACCAGGCTGAGGATCCAAACAGCTTGACATTTTCAAAAGAAATGAACTAATATCTACTGTACAAATTGAGGGAACAATTTGTATAGAGGCCACTTAGACCCATGTTGTCATAATACACAGCATTTACTTCCTGTTTTGCATGCTAAGCAGCCAATTCATAATAACCCATATGTAAACAATAGCAATCCAGATGAGACACCAATCAACTTGGCATCAAAATCCAAACTGTTTGACACTACTACGGCTCCAATACTAAAATTATCATTTCTCCACCTAAACATAAGATAATATTTGGTGGAGTGATAAAGGACGAGCCTCTGCTAAGATTGATTTTTGAGAAAAAATGGAATGGAAAATTTTAACAAGCAGTTTCGGTTGTAATAATTTGGTGAGTTACTAAGTGTCTCTTCATGATCATTTCAAGAGCACCACATGCTGGAATCAATGCTCATCACTTTTCATTGAAAGGTCAATGTTTTAACACTTTTACTTAAACAAAAGCTTTTTCACACTATTGCAAACAGAGTAGACCAAGATCAAATGTCTCCTTTAGAGGATTAGGGTCTGCACTGTTCACTTATGAAGTTCTAATTGCTCTGACTACAGTTTCTACAAATGCCATACAAATCATGTGTACATATGCCATTATATAAAATCAGCTAATAAATATTCATGATGGGAACGGGGTTTGAGGATAAAATATCAGTAAATATGCATGATAGAGTAATGTTCCTCATCAAATTTACTTCTTGTGAAGGTGGACGAGTGAGTTAAGTTTAACAGGGATGGCTGTACTAATTATGGACGAGTGAGTTAAGTTTAACATGGATGGCTGTACTAATTATGGATGAGTGAGTTAAGTTTAACATAATTATGGACGAGTGAGTTAAGTTTAACATGGATGGCTGTACTAATTATGGACAAGTGAGTTAAGTTTAACAGGCATAACTGTACTAATTATGGACAAGTGAGTTAAGTTTAACAGGGATGGCTGTACTAATTATGGACAAGTGAGTTAAGTTTGACAGGGATTAATATAGCTGTACTGATGGTGAATCTAAAACCAAATGTCAAAGCTTTTGCTCAACTATGACATAGGCAATGACAAGACTACAGTATTGCCAGACTACAGTATTGCATTGCCAGACTACAGTATTGCCAGACTACAGTATTGCCAATTGACATTTTTTTCTTTGAAAGATTAGTTCAAACTATCAACACCTTACAGGATAGAGACACATGTTAGTACCTCTGCAAACAGAGTAGGCCCAGACCAGACTGCTCCTGTAGGAGCTCTCTGATCAACATCTGATAAAGTTGCTTATGGAATTATACAGATCTAATACTAGTGCTATGGTCATAGACTATGATTGTGTTCTTAAAGTAAAGATGTAAGGAAGTATGCATGGAAGCCTGATATACCAAAACAATTTACCTCCAACTACAGCAGGGAATAGTAATTCAAACCCCCTACTCTGCCAGACAAAATTTATGAAGGACTCTCATCAAGCATTCATAAGCAAAATCTATTTCTTCCATGATTTAATTTGAAAGAGAACCATTACAGTCTGTAAGATTGGAATGTATTTACAGACACAGCTTATATCCGATTCTGCTTGACATGCATTTAGTGTGTCTTTTAATTCCTGAACATTATTTCTCAGACATTGCAAAATGCTTGCTTCACGGACTACAGGAAAATATCCCATAATCCTGTAAAGTCAGAAATGAATGACATCTGATTCAGGCAATTTTGTTTCAGCACAGAATTACTTACAGGTGCTGCCTGATCAAGGTCTGCTCTGTTTGCTTATGAAATGGTATAGATATGATGATTCTACAGTTTCTGTTTTTCCACATGTGCCATTATAAAAAAATATCTAATGAATATCATGATGTCATTATTTTTGGCATGAATATTCATGAAGTAAAGGATTAAAACATTGTCCAGGGTTAATTCTTTGCATGCTGAGTAATTATTGTCTGCTTATGAAATACTAATAGATCTGACTCTATTATAAGTTTTTACCATACCAAATAGTTATGTGTACATAGGCCATTATAAAAATTCAGCTAATAAATATTCATGATGTCATTATTAAATAATTGTTACATGAATATTCCACAGGGAAAGGGATAAATATAGAGTGAGACTGTCCGTTACAGTTTGTTGGGTCTGGATGGCAACTGTTTACAGACGTTATCAGAGCCACTAGCATGCACGGATTTAACAAGAGTGTTCAGAGGAACACATGTGTCACCTGCTCGCAGCTGACACAAAAACTGTTAATATGCTGGAGTGAAATCAGAACAAAGGGGAATAACTCAAAAAAGTATTGCATGCAGAGTGATGGACCTTAGTTACATCAATGGTCCTCAATGAGAGAAAGACACATGTGAAATCTCTATAATGATTAGTTTAGAAATGACAGCCAAACAAAGAAAGTATGACGGACAGACCGAACGACAGACAGAAAGACGACGGAAAAGTGATCCCTAAGTGACACACTGCCCCTCGGCAGGTGACACAAAAATGGTAGACTTGCAAAATCTAGTATCTGCAATATCTGTCATCTGCTTCAATTTTCTTTTCTTTTCTCATTTTTTTTTCAATTTTGTTTAAAAACATTTTGGATTCAGATGAGATACTAAGTTATTCAGCATTTCATTCATTAGTTAGTGTACATTTCATGTGGATGCAAAGATTCACCATTCATTAGTTCCATCAAATTCCATTAGTAAATGGAGCAGACCCTGATCAGAAGGCTCCTATAGGAACAGTCTGATCTGGGTCTACTCTGTCTGCAAATGCGTGAAAAGGTGTTTATATGAGGGAAAGGGTCCAAAGAGTTAAAACCATATACAGTACACTTTTCTCCAACCCTGTCCACGGAGATCATACATTATCACTAAAACACCGTTACCATGGCAACCTGCTCTGGCAATGTTACTTTAATCCAATTACAAGGTGTAATTAAACCTTAAAGAAATGGTACCAGTATACCAATAAAACACTCTGTAGTTTGCAGTCTCAATGGTGTTTTCACTAGCACCAACTAAATGCACATGCACTCCAAGATTCTCATGGATAAACTAGTAATGGCAAAGATTGTAACCCTCCTCCCCCAATACCCCTCTCCCATCTCAAAATACCCAAAAGCAAATGTCTATGTAGAAATCGAGATATATTTGTCCCAATTTTGTGAGGATTGTTTTCTATAATAATACAGACTTTCAAATAGTCAGTCACACGTATTATAATTTCTTAATCAAACAGTGTAGACCCTAGGTCTACTCCATTTGCAATGGTGTGAAAAGTCGTTTATATGAAGGAAAGAATTAAAGAATTGGTGAATTGCATCTGAAATCTACCGGTACATTGATCTGTATTTCATTCCTTTGTGACAATTTAACGAAAATTAGTTTTCAAAAGTTTTTTAACCAGACAAAAAATAGACAGATGTGAATCTGACATTAGTATGCATTTCTTCAAACTGAAAGGATTTAATGACATGGATCCAGGAGTATCCTGTTGGACAGTAACAGCTGCATTTACAGACAGTGTGGACCCTGATGAGTCAATGAGAAATGCTTGCAAAGATTGCCCAACATCACTTACAACAAGCTAAGAGGACCAACAGTGATTGGACCAAAGCCCATCAATGAAAATGATCTGATTAAGTCCACCCACCACAACCTAGGCATCACATGGATTAATTATCATCTGGCAAAAGTCTACCAACAGCAAGCTAAGAGTCACATGGTCTGACAATGATCTGACCTAAGTCTACCCACAGCAAATTAAGTGTCACATGATCTAAAAAAAAGTATACCGCAGCAAACACCATGTCACATGGACTGACAATAGTCTGACCAACAGCAAGCTAAGAGTCAATTATGGACTGACAATGATCCGACTAAGCCATTCAATAATATTCTGTATTATACATTACCTTATTTGCTGGAGACTCATTTCTTACTGTGTTCCCACCCACTACAGCAGTGATAAACCAGATTACCAGAAAGGCCAATTTTATTTATTACAGATGACCTGGGTTTCCACCTACTGCACGTAGACATGTGTGTTTGTATGTGTGTGTGTGTAAGGGGGGGGGGGGGGGGGGGGGGGGGGGGGACTTAGTAGACACAGTCAGGAGAACGGAAGAAAAAGATTAAGCATGTGATGGGATTCTATCCCATGCAGGTTAATCTCTGGTTTTCAGTCTTTTTATGTAAAAGAGCATCTTGTTTAGACCACTCGACCACAGAATCTGACGTAATTTTTTTTGCGACAATACTCGGTATCATCATATTAAACTTGTGTGACAAGCAAATTACGCTCTTTTACAGTATATCCCTTTCATTATTATTTTTGTGTCTTTTTAATTTTATTTTTCATTTTTAAGTTTGATCTTCAGTTAATTTGGAGGGGGGGGGGAACTTATAGTAGACATGGATGTAATTAGGTGGGGGGTTGATATAAAGTGTTAACAAGAGCCGCGTGCGGCGCCAACGCTCGTCTGATTTGGTACTTGTCCACCTAAATTAAAAAAAATTGAAAACGACAGAGCCATAACTCCAAAATTTTGAAATCAAGAGTTATGGTTCTTATGTAGGGGCATTCCCCTCAATGAGATCTACTAACCTATGAAGTTTCATGTTGATACCTCTTATACTTTTCGAGTAATGAGCTACATTAAAGTTTTTGCATGGCAACGACGACAACTACGACGATGACGACTACGACCCAGCGATCACAATAGCTCGACTTTTCTTCGAAACAGACAAGCTAAAAATACTCTCTGATCGTACTCACAACTGTGTCAAGAAAACTTTTTTTTATAAAAAAGACTTTTCTGCATAATTTTTGACCTGCATTAAGCTACGATCTACCTTACAGATCAATAATATACCTCTTTTTGATGACCACTTAAAGACTAGTTCTCTGTATGACAGGGAAAGGGTTAAGATAAGCCTTATACTTATGTCTGACAGAGTGCATGAAAAAGTATCTTCTTACCTAGCATGAAACTCTCCAAATACAAGCATTTAAAACCTGATGCAGCTGTTAGCAGAATATAAATTCCAGAAAAAAATGAATAAGTACATCATTCAGTACAAAACTTCAGCTTGTCCTCAACTTTCATCTCCTGCTATCTATGGCTATTAATAACGAAGGTAGTTTATCCAGATTCCTTCCTTTTACTACCTTCTTATGCAGACTGAATAACTTAGGCAAATAGTGGGTTTAGGCAAATAGTGCAAACCCACATCGAGCTGCTCATGAAGGAAGTCTGCTCAGGGTCTGCTTTTGACATAAGATAGATGTGATTCTACAGTTTTTGCCAAAGCCAAATATTTCCTTGAAACATTTACATTATAAAACTTCATCTACTAAGTTTTCATGATGCCAATATATACATGTATTTCTATGAATATTGAACGGGGTTCGGGTTAATATAATCACCTTGAATGAAGAACAGATTTGTTCCAAATCATATGACAAATACATTGGTATAAATACAACATAATATTAATCATAAATTATATCAAGAAGATTGCTTTCTGGTTCATGCTAAATTTAGATCTCATGGCCTTTTACATACAAGTTACCCTGTTCTGCAAAAACAAGCGATTGGCATGTAATTCTACCAGAATATAATTAAATCTGACACAGCAAAAACGTTGTGTAATCAATGTCAAATTACCATTTCTTATTCCATTAGAGCTAAACCCACTCTGAAAACATACTCATGCAAACAAGCATTGTCTGAATGTCTCCAGAAACATTTGGCCCTTATCCACCTATCTGAAAAGTTTCTAGTAATATCCTACAGAGTGGATCCAGACTGGACATGATTGCAGATAAACACTCGAATATTTTATTGCCCAGTGTGATATTCCTGGATGCAAAACTTGAATCAACCTGCCTGTTTTTTAAACTCAGACAGGCCAGTGGAAAGCAGATTATTTGCCAAAGTCAACAAGAAGGTGAGCAGGAATACTGCGCAGTGTTACCGTTTTTCTACTGAATTTCTGCTGATTTGATCCGACAGATTTTGTCACATTCAGCAGTATATACAGTACACTGTTGTACTGCCTGATCCAGTCAACTGGCATTTATATTAGCCCTCTTCACACTATATGTGAATTTGTGGTAACCTTTGTGAACAGATGTGATCCAGATGTGATGCTATGTGGATCCAGATGTGATGCTGTGTGGATCCAGATGTGACTCTGTGTGGATCCAGATGTGACTGTGTGGAAACATTTTCAAGAATAGCTCCTTTATATCACCACCAAACCCTATAATGATGATTTTAGTATTTGAATGTGCAGCTTTATCTGTTGCTCTGCAATAGAAGCAAACTCTATCATAAGAATGAAATCAGATGACAATTTTTGCAAACAGAAGTAGCACCCATTTAGTGTTTTACCTATGGCTGTAGGCTATGAGTGTCGGACAGCATAAGCATCACACATGTGAACAGTGTTACCCTAATTACCCAAAGTAGTGGGACACACAAAGTAAAAATAGGCAAAACCCAATGTAGTGGGGCAGACAAAGTTAGGCAAAACCCAAAGTAGTGGGACACACAAAGTTAGGCAAAACCCAAAGTAGTGGGACACACAAAGTTAGGCAAAACCCAAAATAGTGGGGCAGACAAAGTTAGGCAAAACCCAAAGTAGTGGGGCAGACAAAGTTAGGCAAAACCCAAAGTAGTGGGACAGACAAAGTTAGGCAAACAGTGCAGACTCACATTAAACTGCTTCTTAAGGAGTCTACGCTATTTGCTACTATGTCGGAATAAGCTGAAGGAATGAAACTGGTGCCAAATTGACCTAGTTCATGTATACAAACAAGTGGAGAGGGGAAATTGGGTGTCTGAATATCAGGGGGTAAATAGGGTTCATAAATGCTATTATGTGGTAGGTCCAATCACTCATATAATAGTTACAGCAATTCTTCATAGAACCATAAGTATACTGGTTATACCTCAATAGTATTTTTGCATTTAACTGTTTGAAAACTACACAATTCTAAAACTTTTCCATTTGTCTAATAAATGCTCCTTTTCAGTAGATTTATTCAAAGAGTTTGAGTCTAAAATTAGCCTATGAGGCAATGGGTTAATGAATATTAATAAGTCTTTATTTCTTACATTAAATATTCATGAAGTATGTGACTAATCGAAGTCATAGATGAGCTACATTAATAAATTTCTTTGTAGAATAGCTCCATCACTTTTCCACTGAATTCCACTCTGTATTGAAGCTTATTCTGCAGAGTGGTCATGATATATAGTGTTTGGTGGAGACATAACTATATTAAGTAATTGACATTCAAACTACAGCCATTATATATGTAAGTCTCTAGCTTATTACATCAGCAAACTCATTCATAGGATATTATAAAATGCTAGCAAGATAATACTACAATGTACTGTCATTAATTGTCCTACTGTGCTTTAATAATATATACAAAACATAATTTGCCATTAACACTTTAAGTGTGGCCATTAACACTTAAAGTGTGGCCATTAACACTGTAAGTGTGGCCATTAACACTTTAAGTGTGGCCATTAACACTTTAAGTGTGGCAACTAAATAGTATATATAAGACCTTTGCAACTTGTGTAAACCCAGATCAAAGGGACCAGTTTAAATCATTCAGTATGTTAACCCTTTCCTTCATATAAAGGCCTTTTCACGCATTTGCAAACAGAATATACCCAGATCTGATGGCTCCTATAGGAGCTGTCGGATCATGGTCTGCTCTGTTTGCTAATGGAATTTCATTATAACTATTTTGTCCATGAATTTTGAAATTTGGAATAAACATAGAACAGGGAAAGGGTTAAGGGTTTATATTGAATAGACTGTTGGGAAACAATCTGCTGGCCTACAGTGTCTGCACTGCTTGGCAATCTCTTTTATTTCATTGCTTAAAGTACACTTGAGTACACACACTCATGGTCCATATTTTCCTGTATCTGTCCATGCTTACCTGATGCTGGTTGATATTTACAGTTTTATTTTCAACATATTGCCTTGAGTATCCTAATTACCAATTTTATTAGGACAAACTTAGGCAAATAGTGCAGACCCAGATCAAACAACCCTTCAATATGTCTGTCTAGTTTAAATTGTCATGTTAAGCTGTACAAAGAGGTGGACAGGAGAGAATGACCAAATATTTAGGGTAATTAGGGCATGCACAGTAACTATAAAAAAAAATCAAAGAAGAAAATGATAAATCTGTTGCACTAATTGGCACAGTGAAACTTAAGAATCAACAAATATTTCCCAGTCTCCCCTCTCCACATCAGTCTTAAAAGCTGTATAATTCAATTTGTGAATCTAGATATATTTTTTGATACTAGTGCTTTCTTTATGGGGTGATTCCAAGACACAACATTAAACAGACACAGGAACAAAGTTTATTGATAAGCCGGATAAGACAATTATAAAGCCATGTATTGGGGGACTATTTAGATTGCTAATGGCTATTTCATGATATTGATAGTTTATGGCTGAAACAGACTGTCACAGATAAATCACACTGCTGATAAGCCAGAGGTGCTTGCTCCTGCCTGTGCTGGTAAACGGACATTAGCCCACCCGGACCACAACCCACCCGGACATCAGCCCACCATTTCTCTAAGGGCGGACATTAGACCACTCGTGTTTTTGAGGGGGCGGACATTAGCCCACTCGGTGTTTTGAGGAGGGCGGACATTAGCCCACTCGTGTTTTTTTGATGGGCGGACATTAGCCCACTCGGACAATAGACCACTCGCGCTGAATATTAACGAGGCGGACATCAGCCCACCCGGACATCAGCCCACCCGGACATTAGACCCCTCGAGATTGTAATGTGTGTTTATTCACACTCCCAATTAGTTGAAAGTCGTTGAAATTACCCATGATTGGCTCTTTATGTTACAGAAAATAGTCTCTTTCGGACCGAGGATGTTTGGCCCCTAATTATCTTAGTTATCGAACCGATAATTACCTTTAATTACTTACAAACATCAGGATAAAGCTCAGCATACCCATCTTATTGGATTATCAACCACGTACATGTAATTAATTGGATTATCACACCTGTAGACGAGTGTTTCAGTCAAACACGCCGAGTCAGATATTAACACCTTCTTTAAAATAAAGGTCAATATTTCTTCTAAGATTGTTTTGATTTATCTGCAGTCGTCTGGGATTTTTTTACCCCTGACCCGTAACATTTCGGACCATTATCTTGTAGTTCAACGTACTTGTTCGAACAATACCGAAAAATAAAATTTGTGTGTTATGTTGCTCCGACCTAAAGTCGAAGATTTTATTTTTACAGTCATTTGGCCTTACAGACATACAGAAATAGGTGAGCAAATGATGAGGGGTGTAATGTCCGGGTGGGCTGATGTCCGCCTCGTTAATATTCAGCGCGAGTGGTCTATTGTCCGAGTGGGCTAATGTCCGCCCATCAAAAAAACACGAGTGGGCTAATGTCCGCCCTCCTCAAAACACCGAGTGGGCTAATGTCCGCCCCCTCAAAACCACGAGTGGTCTAATGTCCGCCCTTAGAGAAATGGTGGGCTGATGTCCGGGTGGGCTGTGGTCCGGGTGGGCTAATGTCCTAGAACCGCCTGTGCTACTGTACACGGTGCAGCTGCCTGTTCTAAGATCTGTGTTTACTCTCTTCTTTTGCACTCTGGTTTTCTTGTGATTACTCCTCCGTGTTTTGCTAAACAATTTTGTAACCTCATGTATATTTATACAAGATATCATGATTATTTCATTATCTTAAATTTAATAATGTCCAAATGACAGCTTTTCTTTATTCCATAAACTGAGATATAATTAGAGTTGACCCTGATCAGATAGCTTTTCCAGGAGCTTGGTCTACTCTGTTTGCACGGGTGGTAAAAGGTGTACATATGAAGTAAAGTGTTAAATATAAAGTAAAATGCTCCTCCGCATCAAACCAAAAGTTACACTTGGCCCAGTTTGGTAATTTCCTTGGTATCTTATCATGTGTTTGCAAAGGTTATGTCATTCAGTCATAGTACATGTATCTGTTTGCTTATGAAATAATATAGATTTGAATGTACAGTTTGTGCCATGACAAAAACTTTCCTAGTACATAATGCCATTATAAAAGTTCAGCTAATGAATATTCACAGTCATTATTTCTTACATGAATATTAATTAGGTAAAGATTCATAGCCTTTTGTCCTATTAACTGATAAAATATTTAACAAGGATTTCAGAATTCAATTAGTGCCACATATGATTTAATTGAAAAAAAATGTTAACTTAGCTTTGTTTTTTTCCTTTTATAATGGTAGATGAACTTCCTGATTCCGCAGCATGAACTTTTAGTAGAGCATGACGCCAGTTTATACTTGAGCACATTGTATGCTAGTTGTTGACAATATAATCAGGCAAACAGTTTGGGATCCAGAGAAACTCAGCATCTCATCAGGATCAAAATGGTGTATGACTTTGAACCTCAGAAACAAAAGAAAAATCTTCTTGCAGAAGTGTAGCAGATGACAATGTGTAGCTTGAGACAGCTATTACTTAATGTGCAAAGAGTTAAGTTAATTTGTAATGCCTTATAAACACTTACTTAGTGTACAAGTTTAGTGAACTTGTAATGACTTGTAAACAATTACCGTTTTACATTGTGTGCAAAGTTGAATGAATTTGACAATGAATGCAAAGAGTTTAATGAATTTGTAATGACTCACAATATAAATAATTACTTAATGAATTTGTAATGACTGTTATATATACATTTTTTATACAAATTAGATGGGCTGAAAAACCGAGAATTATATGATCAATCCTGATGATTATGAAAAAAACAGTTAAGCAAATATTGCTCTACACTTTTAGCAGACATTTTTTTACTTAGAGGGAGAGGGAGCATTCGTCAATATGAATACTTGTTTCAATGGCCTTACAGAAAACATCAGGCCATTATGGTTCAATAAACAACAGTAATTTGCATGCATAATAGTCGCAGTTTGAACAATCATACTGCTGTGTACAGAGATTAAAAGCTACGGTCTGTCAAAATATGTCAAGTTTTCATTTAAGTGATTTCTTTTCATGTTTTTTGCATCTGGAAATCGTGCAAGTCAAAGGAGATTATTCAGCTCTGATTCAAGTCAAAGGCTTTTATTCAGCTCTGATACAAGATGAATATTCGTTGTTTTTTTTATTGTCTATTTTAGTTTAGTCTCAATTAGATATTACTACAGTAAATCCTGGCTAATCTGAAAACTCAATTAAGTATCAGTCTTTAAACAGGTGCACAGCTTAGTGCAGGGTGTAAATCATGCTGAACGCATCTCTTGGAGTTCTGTGCATGACTTTCAACTGTATTTATTAATAGTCAACTGCCTAAAAAGCTCTCATTTCTTCTTTACTAAAAGTTTGGATTAGCCCAGTTTGACTGTAATTTACAATTTGTCATCAGTCTCCACAGCTTATAGAGGTCTGGAAACAAAGTGAAATTGATAGGCGTCTTCTAGACGCAATCACATCACTAGCAATTTAGCAACAGAAAAATTATACTTCAAATTGTTCCTGATTAGATTTTCTGTATGTTTTACTGCGGTTGTAAAACTAAACATTCTGATTGCTGATCGTAATGTTGCTCTGATGTATCTAATAATTCCATAACATGAGCAGCCCATTAAGACCATGCTGATAGCTTCAAGCAAGTCGCCAGCTCAACCCTTAGAATGCTCAACATTTAAAGTGGAATGGCACATCACAGTGTTAAACTGTACAGTCCATTCAGTAGGAAAGTAAAATGCTTCAACTCTTTACTCCATAAATTTAAAAAAATGCCTTTCTAACGCCTTTGCAAACAAAGAAGACCCAGATCAGACAGTTCCTATAGGAACCATCTGATCAGGGTCTGCTCTGTTTGCTTCTGGAACAATATAGATCTGATTCTATAAATTCTACTTTGGAAAAAAAATCATGTAGTAATAAGTCTTAATATGCCATTTTAAAAATTAATCTAATTATTATTCATAATATAATTATTTCTTACATGAATATTCATGGAGTAAAAGGGTTAAATTTGCTAATAGGGAGTTTGAATAACAAATAGTGCAGACTTTAATAACTTCATCTGGGTCTGCACTGTTTGCAAATGACTGTACTCATTTCTTTCGAGATGATTCCAAAGACTGGTCACAACATAGGGTTTGGTGGAGAAATAAAGGAGTTATTCTTGAAAATATTTTAATTTACACATGGTATCTGGACCTCTGTTCTTTATATGCTATTACTAAGTCATAGTTATCTGCAAAAAGTACTGTCTGCACTGAACTATATTATTATATTATGAAGCAAAACAGAGACACTATAGTGTGTCAAACAGTTTGTAAGCTCATGAAATGCCGAGTTACTCTTTGTCTAATATCAATCTGAACAGGTTGTATAGGCTTTCCTAAAGCTTCACCACCACCAGCATGCATACACATAAATTGTCACAGGCTTATTAAGTTTGGCATTTTACATGATATGGAGCAACAGAGATGAGCCTCAAAGATCATTCACTGCACATAGATAAAGAAACATGACAAAATAATTTTTACCAGCCCCTCCTATCAGTCCTGCATCATCAATGGCAGATAATTAGGACCATTAATCTTACTTATGGGCGACTCAATGATGCTACCAAGCCCATGGCTTCAGAAACTGTGTAGGCAAATATTGAATTAACCCTCTGAATGATGAGGTTTCAAAGTAGACTGGTCCTGCATTGATTAATTGCACAGTCCATTCAGTATAATATGTCTAAAGACGACTGTGCTTGACAAACACCAATTGGGCACACTCTGACCAAACACATTTTCCAGGAGCTCTCTATTTGGGTTAACACTGTTTGCAAATATACTGTAGAGTCAGGTCTGGTCTATTATACTGTAAAGTCAGGTCTATTATATTGTAGAGTCAGGTCTATTATACTGTAGAGTCAGGTCTATTTTACTGTAGAGTCAGGTCATACCGTAGAGTCAGGTCTATTATACTGTAGAGTCAGGTCTATTATACTGTAGAGTCAGGTCTATTTGTAGAGTCAGGTCTATTACACTGTAGAGTCAGGTCTATTATACTGTAGAGTCAGGTCATACTGTAGAGTCAGGTCTATTATACTGTAGAGTCAGGTCTATTATACTGTAGAGTCAGGTCTATTATACTGTAGAGTCAGGTCTATTATACTGTAGAGTCAGGTCTATTATACTGTAGAGTCAGGTCTATTATACTGTAGAGTCAGGTCATACTGTAGAGTCAGGTCATACTGTAGAGTCAGGTCTATTATACTGTAGAGTCAGGTCTATTATACTGTCGAGTCAGGTCTATTATACTGTAGAGTCAGGTCATACTGTAGAGTCAGGTCTATTATACTGTCGAGTCAGGTCATACCGTAGTCAGGTCTATTATACTGTACAGTCAGGTCTATTATACTTTAGAGTCAGGTCTATTATAATTTCATAAGCAAATAAAGCAGACCTTGATCAGACGGCTCCTATAGGAGCCATTTGATCTGGGTCTATTCTGTTGACAAAGAATTGAAAAGGCATTGTATGAAGGAAAGGGTTAAAGCCATACTTTGTGCAGTACAATGTTTACACAATTTTTGTTCCCTGGAATGGTTGATTTAACTGTGGCTATGGTATCTTAAAATAGATCATTTTTAATTCTGCATCAAAATGTCAGGTTTTTTCCAGTAGGAAGTAGCTAGAATTAAATGAATTTATTAATTATTCAAACACTGTCTGAACATTTGTAATGATTATCTGCCAGTATTGTCAAAGGCCGTCGGTCAACACAATTTAAAAAATTGAGTTTCATCGGAATTACAGTAGTGTGAGCCAAAGATTTACTTCATGTGTAGAACATGTAATTAGAGTCAAGGATGTCGCAGACCTCATAATTACCCACATTATTAAGTACCTCTGGTCAAATTTACTCCCGATCTTTGCCAAACTCCCAGTGTCAACACCATTACTCACACTAAGCCCTCAAAATATCCACCACCTCTTTTTCATAGTTTTCTGCTTGAACAAAAAGAAAATGCTCTAATTACTCTAAGTATTTGAACAGACAAATTTAATCCTTTCCCCCACATAAACGCCTTTTCAAGCATTTGCAGATCCAGATCAGACGGCTCCTGTAGGAGCAGTCTGATCAGGGTCTGCTCTATTTGGTTATGGAATTTTATAAATCTGATTCTTTTCAGTTCTTTTGGGGGGGGGGGGGGGGTTATTTGTGCTGATTAATCCTATGAAGTGGGAGACATAATTAACCCATTGTATGCTGAATTATAATATGACTCCTTCTTCTATTGAGAGGCCTCCGTGACCAATTGGTTATGGTCTTTGACTGACAATCGCCTAGCCCCTCACCGCTGTGGGTTCGAATCCCAGTCTGTGCATTTAGATTTTTCCTGTGAGGAAGCCTTTCAGCTGGCTTGCGGTAAGTCAGTGGTTCTACCTGGATGTTCTGTGCACGAAACAATGCAATTTGTTCCCTGCACATAGGAACCTCTGGTGTCTTCCTCCACCTGTAATTAACTGGACGCCGTGATATGGCTGTCAAATACTGTTAAAACGACGTAAAACCCGATAAAAACCAAAAAAAAAAAAACCACCAAAATCCTTCTATGAATATTTATGAAGCAAATCACCAAAACATTTTTCATTGCAGAATATGATTGGTTTGGTAAACAGTAATCCAGATCAGAAGGCTCCTTTAGGAATGCTCTGATCTGGGTCCGCACAGTTTGCAAATGACTGATATACTGGTTTACTGCATACAAATCGTTAAAGTATTTCCATTGATTTTTTTTACTCTCAAAATATCCATATTTTGCTGTTTCAACATAACACAGATATTGCTTGTTCAATAACAAACAGTGTATATCTATATCACCTTAGGAGCCATCTGATCAGGTTCTGCTCTGCAGGTTTCAACCAAGATCCTTATTCATGTTCTTTTCAGAAACTTTAACAGTGTCATACAGTTTGAAATCTGATAAGATGCAGAGTTACTCAGAGATACTTAGTGTCTTATCTGGATCCAAACTGTTCTCATGGATTTGCCTGTGATGACGAAACTGTTAAACTATCTCCCTTGCCGCTACTCTTTGCAGCCAGGCCTTGATCAATTTTCAAATCAATTATGATGTCCTCATGTAACCCTGACTGTCAACTGTTCATTCATATGCAGGTGTATATCAGTGTGCTGAGCAGTTCGAGGCATGTTCACCTTTAGCATTGTAGCCATATACAGTAGAACTTATTCTATTGTTTCCATGTATTTGATAGATGCAAATTTAAAGGAGTTGGCTTTTTCAAACAAGCATAACTTCTGTAATTTGTGTCCGAATTGCATGTGGTTTTCGGCATATAAAAAAGCAGTGTCTCAGTGAGGGATCAATGTAACAGTTTTTCAATATTATATTTCATTTAACATCAAAAGAAACATAGCGGGATGCAGAATTTTGGGGGTCTTAAAACTAAAATATTGCATAACTCCTAAACGGAGGGGTTTATCAAAATTCTGTGACATGATTCCCTAGACATGTTTATGATTGACATATCGGCCAATTGTAATAACTCTAATCTGAAAGATGATCTTGTAATTGCTGTTTAAAAAACTTCAAACTGGCTCAATTAAATGGACAAAAATGTCAATTTCGATAGGATTGTTGATTTTTTTTTTATAAATATTCAAATAAATTAATATAACTAACAAACTAGGTTTAGAAAAAATGACTTTTCGTAGTATCAAATACCATTTTTGATAGCTAGTGCTAATCATATCTCACTACTTTAAGCAACCATTACAAAGATGTCTAATAAAGGGTCTATAAGGCAGATTGTAGCTTAATGCAGGTCAAAAGGTGGTAGCTAATGCAGGTCAAAAGTAATGCAGAAAGCTCCTATATCCTGCAATAAGTGTTTTTTTATGATTCATGTGTTCAATCAATAGAAGCCTTCTTAGTCATGTTCTACTGTACCCTAATTAGCTAGAGTATTCACACACCCAATACCCCCCCCCCACCAGATTATTCACACACCCAATCTCCCCCCTCCCCCCACAGTATTCACCCCCACCCTCGCCCCAATTTGGTACCATTTTCAGTAATATGGACACCATAACATGAGTTTCCAAGTGCTGTTTGATCTGGGTCTGCACTATGTACCTAGGTTTGTCTGTCCCGATACTTAGGGTAATATGGGTACAGTAACAACCCTCTAAACAGGACATTCAGTTAGTATAATATTGTTCCTGGAGACAGGTGGCAGCTTAATGCAGGGTGAAAGTCATGCAGAAATCTTCTAGAAGCTTTCTATATGACTTTCATCCTGCATTAAACAGCTGCCTGTCTAGAAGTCTCTAAATTCGTCTCTATTAGAATTCTGGTTTTACTAAACACATGTATTTGCTCGAAGCAGGCCTTTCCTGTATATGATATCAGTGTCAAACACTTGGGATCCCAAGGAGATGGCAAGGGCTTTGGGAGGACCCCACTGATCATGTTCTGCACCATCCTATAACAAATTTAATCTTTTTCATTAAATGGGTGCTACCATTAACCCTTTCCCTCATATAAACGTCCTTTCACACATTTGCAAACAGAGTAGACCCAGATCAGGGTCTGCTCTGTTTGCTTTTGACATGAGATAGATCTGATAGTACAGTTTTTGTCAAAGAACAAAATTCCCTTGAAAAGTTTACATTATAAAATTAAGCTAATTAATATTCATTATGTCAATAATCCTTAAAACATGTACAGAGAAAGGGTTGAACAAACAAGGAAAGACCATTCTCGTGTATACATGGAAAGGGTTAAACAATGATGGACCATTCTAGTGTATATAGAGAAAGGATTAAACAATGATGGACCATTCTAAGGGTTAAACAATGATGGACCATTCTAGTGTATACATGGAAAGGGTTAAACAATGACGGACCATTCTAGTGTATACATGGAAAGGGTTAAACAATGATAGACCATTCTAGTGTATACATGGAAAGGGTTAAACAATGATGGACCATTCTAGTGTATATAGAGAAAGGATTAAACAATGATGGACCATTCTAAGGGTTAAACAATGATGGACCATTCTAGTGTATACAGAGAAAGGGTTAAACAATGACGGACCATTCTAGTGTATACATGGAAAGGGTTAAACAATGATAGACCATTCTAGTGTATACAGAGAAAGGGTTAAACAATGATGGACCATTCTAGTGTATACAGAGAAAGGGTTGAACAAACAAGGAAAGACCATTCTCGTGTATACATGGAAAGGGTTAAACAATGATGGACCATTCTAGTGTATATAGAGAAAGGATTAAACAATGATGGACCATTCTAAGGGTTAAACAATGATGGACCATTCTAGTGTATACAGAGAAAGGGTTAAACAATGATGGACCATTCTAGTGTATACAGAGAAAGGGTTAAACAATGATGGACCATTCTAGTGTATACATGGAAAGGGTTAAACAATGATAGACCATTCTAGTGTATACAGAGAAAGGGTTAAACAATGATGGACCATTCTAGTGTATACAGAGAAAGGGTTAAACAATGATGGACCATTCTAGTGTATACATGGAAAGGGTTAAACAATGATGGACCGTTCTGGGTTAAACAATGATGGACCATTCTAGTGTATTTTTGTAAGAAATAATGAATCCATCAATCTTAAATAGCTGATTTTTAAAATAGCACGATGAACAAGGAAATTTTGACTCAGTCAGACACTAGAGTCAGACCTATATTTTTTCATAAGCAACCAGGAGCTGTCTGATCAGGTTGTACTCTTTTTGCAAAGGTGTTGCTTCTATTAGGTAAGGGTTAATAAATTTCACTATTTCCTTCATGTAAATGCATTTTCATACAGAGTAGACCCAGATTAGAAGTTCCTATAGGAGTTGTCTGATCTGGGTCTGCTCTGTTTGCTTATTTTATGATATAGATTTGATTTTACAGTTTCTACCTGAGCCAAAACATTCCGTGTACATATGCCATCAGAAACGTTCAGCTAATAATTATTCATAATGTCACTATTCCTTACAGGAGTATAACAGAGGAAAGGGTTAATCCTTTCATACTTAATGGGTTCTATTATGAAACAATGATGTACCATTCTACTTTTAAAAATTCAGCATTCAAACGATTAAGAAGTGAAACACTGGCATAAAAGAATCTACATCTGGCCTTTTCCTTTCAGATCTAGGGTATCAGCAGACACGGTGCGTGTCACTTGAAAAAAAACGTGGCTATCGGTGCAACTCAATTACCTGCCAATACAAAACTAATACATGTCAACATCAAGGGACAGAAATAAAGAAGCTAAGCAAACAGCTCAGTGTACAAAGCCATAATTGTTTCCCAGAGGTCAATATGTGACTGTCAATATTCCATGCTAAGAAGGAATGCATTAAATTTCATTTTCATTTGCAAGAAAGGTACACATTATGACATGATATAGTAAAACATGTCTGGAACCATCAAAAACAAGTTTGATTGTGGATGTTTAACACTTTACCTAGAAATGTCTTTTGATGCCAAACTACGTGCCTGTAAGAGCTGTGCATTTGGAATTCTAATATTATTATTGTATACAGATATGAGTTTAAATCCTGTCTTCAACCAGTAAATGGTTTTGCTGTGTTTTTTATTTCAATATTAACCCTTTAGTCTATGAATATTCATGTAAGAAATAAATGGCATCATGAATATTAATTAGATTATTTTCAATAATGGCATATGATCACAGGACATTTTGGATAAGGCAGAAACTGTAGAAATTGATTATATTATAACATAAGAAAACAAAGCGGACCCAGATCAGAGGGCTATAGGAGCAATCTGATCTGGGTCTACTCTATTTGTATAAGGTGTATTTATGGAATAAATGGTTAGGAGCAAATTTGTGATGACTGTCACAAGATCACACAGTTTGGATCCAGTTTAGGTGCTGAGTTAAGCACTGGGTATATCACACTCATACAGACCAACACATTAACCTTCTGCACTCTGGCAATTTTTGTCTGCAAATATTGTTGTCTGCTTCAATTCTAAAAGTTTCTTTCATGTCTTTAACCACTATACCAGAGTGTCAAATAGTTTGAGCCTGACACCTAGTTACTTGCCATCTGGATCCAAACAGTTTGAGCCTGACACCTAGTTACTTGCCATCTGGATCCAAACAGTTTGAGCCTGACACCTAGTTACTTGCCATCTGGATCCAAATAGTTTGAGCCTGATGCCTGGTTACTTGCCATCTGGATCCAAATAGTTAGCAAAGGAGATCAGTCCCTCATTAATGAATTTTGTTAATAAATGGAACTTGACTGTGTGGCTTCCCGTCATCTCGTACATGTTCTTTCAATGTGCCTTGAAAACTTTTGTGTTCCTTAGACCCTATCACCAGTATCCCACCTCATAATCAAAATTCAGTGGACTAAGAGAAAGATTGGAAAGTCTATAGCAGCTTTCTTGGGGAATTTGGGTGGTTCTGATATTTTAGTTATTAGCTCCCACAATTCAAATGCTTAACCCTTTACTTCATGAATATGCATGTTAAAAATAATGGCTGTGTGAAGATTTACTGACATCTGATAATGGCATTAAGACCACAGCAAATTTTGGCAATCACAGAAATTGTATTGTTTCATAAGCTGCTACAGAAGCCATCAGCATTCTAATCTGAGTCTACTGTGTTTGTAAATGTGTTAAAGGTGTGTCTATGGAGTAAACAGTTAAATCTGTGAATGACAGTAAGGAAAATGTGTCCTTATGGAATTCCTGAGAATAACGTTTCTATGACAGCCATGTTTGTTCTATAATGTTTTTTTCTGCAGTCATTGTTGAGGAATTTCCTGACAATTTATCGCAGAGTGAAATCTCAGAGCCAAATCCTCATTGCTTGTTCATTCACAAACACATCTGAAGCATTGAGGGTTATTAATGAACCAATCAACAATAGAATGAAGAGAAAAAAGCTTTGGTGATGATCTTGATGCAGACAAATGCATACTATGAGATTATTCAGATTATCTTTCTTAAGTCTTCTCCTGCAGTTAAAATGTTATCTGCTTAACTCCGATCTTTTGCAATTTATACTTTTTTTCTGATTTATTCAAGCAATTCAGAAACTATGGATTAAGTGGCAAACAGCTTGGAACGTTTTGAGACACTGATTTACTGGGCATCTCATCTAGATGCAAGCAGTTTTCAGAGAGAGGTCATATTCATCCTTATCATGTTGTGTAAATAGTCAAATAGTCATGTCCTCAGCCTCTCAACTTCTACACTGTTTGAAATCATGGAACTGTATTGTTGAATTTAAAGTCTTCCAAGTGGCAAGCAGCTTGATATCTTGTAAATACTTGTGTACTTGTCATCTCATCTCATGTGAATCTAAGCTGTCATCTCACATGGACCTAAAGCTGGTATCTCAAGTGGATCTTAAGCTGGCATCTCACATGGACCTAAGCTGGCATCTCACGTGGATCAAAGCTGGTATCTCACATGGATCTAAGCTGTCATCTCAAGTGGATCTAAGCTGGCATCTCACATGGATCTGAGCTGGCATCTCATGGATCTGAGCTGGCATCTCACATGGATCTAAGCTGTCATCTCAAGTGGATCTAAGCTGGCATCTCACATGGATCTGAGCTGGCATCTCACATGGATCTGAGCTGGCATCTCAAGTGGATCTAAGATGGCATCTCACGTGGATCTAAGATGATATCTCACATGGATCTAAGCTGGCCTCTCACATGGATCTAAGCTGGCATCTCACGTGGATCTAATTAAGCTGGCATCTCACGTGGATCTAAGCTATTGGTGAATGTCAGTCATGTAACAATTATCAGTGGAAGGGGAAATTTGTTACCATGGAAATAGAGGTTTTGGTCTAATGTCTAATGCAATAGTAAGGGCAAGATTATGTAAATTGTGTAAAATCAGATACTGTTTTTTTCTCTGAGAATTCCTTCAACTAAGAGCACACCAAAAAAATTAAAAATGCACACATGCATCGAACCCGGCCATTCAATGAAATGAAGCAGGATGTGCAACAGGCCTGGGACTGACAACGTCTCAGGCAAATATTTTTTAAATCGCAGCTTTTTGCTTGTTGCTGGCTATTACTCAACCCTTCTTCCTGCTAGCCTGTCACAAGCATTATAATTTGCATATTGTATGAATAAATACTGAAACACAATACGTTTTCACTAGCCTTTGGTAATTGAAGAGATTCACTTTATTAAAAACATGCCATTCGGCCATCTATTATCCATTTGGGGGACCATATTGTTTTTTTCTGTAAGAAAAAAAACACACAAAAAATATATACCCTGATTACCCTTTGACTATGTAGCAAATAGTGTAGACCGTTCCCAATCAGTTTGACTATGTAGCAAGTAGCGTAGACCGTTCAGAATCAGTTTGACTATGTAGCAAATAGTGTAGACCGTTCCCAATCAGTTTGACTATGTAGCAAGTAGCGTAGACCGTTCAGAATCAGTTTGACTATGTAGCAAATAGTGTAGACCGTTCACAATCAGTTTGACTATGTAGCAAGTAGCGTAGACCGTTCAGAATCAGTTTGACTATGTAGCAAGTAGTGTAGAGCGTTCAGAATCAGTTTGACTATGTAGCAAGTAGCGTAGACCGTTCACAATCAGTTTGACTATGTAGCAAGTAGCGTAGACCGTTCAGAATCAGTTTGACTATGTAGCAAGTAGTGTAGACCGTTCAGAATCAGTTTGACTATGTAGCAAGTAGTAGCGTAGACCGTTCACAATCAGTTTGACTATGTAGCAAGTAGCGTAGACCGTTCAGAATCAGTTTGACTATGTAGCAAGTAGTAGCGTAGACCGTTCACAATCAGTTTGACTATGTAGCAAGTAGCGTAGACCGTTCAGAATCAGTTTGACTATGTAGCAAGTAGCGTAGACCGTTCACAATCAGTTTGACTATGTAGCAAGTAGCGTAGACCGTTCACAATCAGTTTGACTATGTAGCAAGTAGTGTAGACCGTTCACAATCAGTTTGACTATGTAGCAAGTAGTGTAGACTGTTCACAATCAGTTTGACTATGTAGTGACTATGTAGCAGTAGCGTAGACCGTTCACAATCAGTTTGACTATGTAGCAAGTAGTGTAGACCGTTCAGAATCAGTTTGACTAAATTAATGATACACATACTTTTACTTAGATAAGAGTGTTTGAAGGAACACATATTTCACCTGCTGAAAAGTGTGACAAAAAAATGTGACAAAAAAACCATGACAGATAGACAGAAGACAGAGAAGTGATTCCTAAACGTCATCCTGCTGAAACAGGTGACAAATAAAGTTCCATACGACTAATCAGGGTCTGTTCTAATCAAGGTCAGGGTCTGTTCTAATCAGGGTCTGTTCTGTTCACTTATGGAATAATACAAATATGATGCAGTATCTGCCATGGCAAAAAGAATCCTGTGTAAATATACCATTTTAAAACATAATCTAATAAATATTGATGACATTAATACATGTATATCTTAAATGAATATTCAGGGATCGAGTAACGGTTAAACTTGGGTACAAATCTATAGCACAAATCTATAGATTTGTATATAGTATGAACCTATAGTACAAATCTATAGTACTATAGTATAAATCTATAGTATAAATCTATAGTACAAATCTATAGTACAAATCTATAGTATAAATCTATAGTATGAATCTATAGTACAAATCTATAGTACTATAGTATAAATCTATAGTACAAATCTAGTACTATAGTATAAATCTATAGTACAAATGTATAGTATAAATCTATAGTATGAATCTATAGTACAAATCTATATTACTATAGTATAAATCTATAGTGTACTATAGTATAAATCTATAGTACAAATCTATAGTACTATAGTATAAATCTCAAATCTATAGTACTATAGTATAAATCTATAGTATAAATCTATAGTACAAATCTATAGTACAAATCTATAGTACTATAGTATAACTCTATAGTACAAATCTATCTATAGTACAAATTTCAGCAGACATACATTCTGCAGATGACAATTACAGAGTTTGTAAAGAGTTGGAAGCAATAAGGTCCACATCCAATTACCCCTCCTATGCTCCCTCCTATGTTACTCTAAATTGCAATTGAAATACAAGAAAATACTTTCAATATCTCAGATAAAAAATGTTGCCAAACTGGATTATAATTTGACACAATTTTGACATTTTCTCATCAGTGTTCAATTAACCTTTCTATAGCCACCCCAAACTGTATTTATTTAAGCAGGCTGTCTCAGCTGTGAGGCGTCTGAATGTTTCAGACCTACACTGCTTGATCAATCCATACTATGTCACTTTCACACCTTTGCAAACAGAGTTCATCAAGATTGGATGGCTCCTATAGGAGCTGTTTGATGAGGGTTTGCTCTGTTTGCTTACAAATTATAATAGGCCTGACTATAGTTTCTCCTAATATCAATCACTCCTGAGCTACTCATGTTTATGTATCAGATCACATTCTATACTGGCAATAAATTCCCTAATTTTACTAAGTATTAATTTAATTTATATTCATAAAAGGCAAACTCTTTACACTTCAAGCAATCAGTGTCTCTGTTCATTCTCAAAGTTCATTTCACCTCCATCTTTTCCAAAAATTATAATAAAGTGTCAGTCAGATTTATCCTGCATAATTTGTATTAACCCTTTCCCTATTCTGTGTTTATTCCAAATTTCATGGACAAAATAGTTATAATGAAATATGGAAGGTGAAACATTGTAGCCATTTTAGAAACTAAAGAAACAGATCTATCAAATTTCATTAGCAAACAGAGTAGACCCTGATCAGACAGCTCATCTGGGTCTACTCTGTTTGGAAATGTGTGAAAAGGCATTTATATGAGGGAAAGGGTTAATCCATTTACTGGACATATTGTCAGAGTGAAATCTTTTGTTAAAGTCATCCCCAAGTGACTGCTGTAGATCTCTCTAGACTCTGCAGTCTACCTAGAATTCAAAAGACAGAAAATTCAAAATCATAAACAAAATATGTCAAATAAATATTTTTTCAAGTGTAGCTCCAGTATTTCTTAAACCTTAGTATGTTAAATTTGACTGATTTTAGCCAATAGTGCAGACCCTGATCGAACTGTTCCTTCTGGAGATGGTTGAGCTGGGTCTATACTATTTGCCTAGTTTTGTGTGTCTGAATATTTAGTGTAATTAGGGTATTTGAAAAATGCCCCTTTGTCTATGATTCTGAACATATCAAATAGACTATAAATAAGCATGTCACTTCCAGCATAGGCCAATTTTGACAGTGGTCCCCAAGTTCACTGGAAATGCTACAGAATGATATTTGATACACAGTAAAATCTGAATCTGCAAATATATGTAGTCTGCTAAAGTTAAAATTTCATATTTAAACCATTTTCTCCATGAATATTCATGTAATTATGAAATAATGGTATCATGAATATTAATCAGATTCATTCTTATATTGCATATGCACACAAGGCATTTTGACCATGGTTGAAACTGTAGATATACATGTATGTATGTATTTGTATTATTTTATAAGCACACAGAGCAGACCCTGACCAGACAACTCCTACAGGAGCCATCTTATCTGGGACTGCTCTGTTTGCAAAGGTGTAGAAAGGCATATATATATATGGAGTAAAGGGTTAAGAAACACAGGGGCAAAATGTCCAACATTTCAGATCCAGATAAGACACAGAAGATATTCTCATTTCCTGTGGATCCCTGCAGCGAGTATGCATCCTTGCCAATTCACTGCTATCATGCAGAACACTAATGGGGCAGTTCCTATCAATTCAACTTTACAAGTAATTTGTCATAGTGAAAAGTGTACCATAAAAAGTAATCCTCTGCTCACAGTACAGATGAAGTTAATAGAATTATTGCCATAAAGATTTTATATTTTCCTTGGGGAAATAGTATTGTGTAAGCCACGCCTCCGCATTTTGCTGAAGTCTCATCATGGTGAAAAGAAACACTACTTTTACTCCATGAATATTCATTTAAGAAATAATAACATCATGAATATTAATTAGCTGAAATTTTACAATGGTGTATGAGCACATGAATTTTTGCTCTTAGCAGAAACTGTAGAATCAGATCTATATCAGTCTGTAAGTAAACAGAGCAGACCCTCACCCGACAGCTCTTACACGAGTGATCTGGGTCAACTCTGTTTACAAAGGCATTTAAAGGTGTATATTATGAAGAAATGGTTTAACCATTTGGAAGCTGAATATTCATAGTAGAATGGTCCACCATTGTTTAATGGTTTAGTTCATGCAGTATGAAAGGGTATAATTAGTGAGAGGATTCTGATTGAAAAACAATGCAGACCCTGATCCAAGGGCTCCCCTTGAATTTCCTGCATTCAGCGGGTTAAATCTTATCCTGCTATAACAATGCTATCTGCTGTAACTTCGATCAATTGCAGTTTTGACTTTCAACCAATTCATTCAAGCTTTAGAGAAACAACTGACCATGTAATAACAACTGACCAAGTAATAAAAAAAGTAAGGTTGCACTTTGCAGGAGAAAAGTTAAATTGCAACACACAGTGTAGCTACAAATCATGAATGATGTTCCAAAGTCTCAGGATCAGTTCAATATAAATACTTTAGTCTCAAATGTTTACTTACAGACTGATATAGATCATACTTTAGTCTCAGATGTTTACTTACAGACTGATATAGATCAGATTCTATAGTTTCTGCTAAGAGCAAAAATTCATGTGCTCATACACCATTGTAAAATTCCAGCTAATTAATATTCATTATGTCATTATTGTGTAGATATCAAAGTCTCTGGATCAGTTCAATGTCAAAGTCTCAGGATCAGTTCAATGTCAGTCTCACGATCAGTTCAATGTCAAAGTCTCACGATCAGTTCAATGTCAAAGTCTCAGGATCAGTTCAATGTCAAAGTCTCAGGATCAGTTCAATGTCAGTCTCACGATCAGTTCAATGTCAAAGTCTCACGATCAGTTCAATGTCAAATGGGCATTGTGTTGATCAATCCTATGAAGTTTCAGGGAAATCCGACCAAAGGTTATGGAGAAACTGCATGGACAAAATTTTCCATGTAAAAAATTCAAAGTTCCATAACTCTGCAGATAATCATTGAACCGGAACAGGAATAAGATACACACAACTAGGTATGGTACTTATCAATCCTATGAAGTTTTAATGAAAATCCTACTTAAGGTTTTGGAGAGAACAGCACAGACAAACTTTTCCATGTAAAAAATTACTCTGCAGAAAATCATCGAACCAGAACAGAAAAATTCCAGATATGCCCAACTAGGCACTACAAGAGCAATCTGATCTACTGTGTACTCTGTCTGCAGAGGCATAGAAAGGTGTATTAATGGAAAGGGTCAATGTAAGAGTAAAGTGGGATGGCCCATCAGTATTTAATGTAAGAGTGCAGTTAGTATTTACTTAAATGTCATAAAATTGCCAGAGGATTTTGAATTTGGGTCTACACTGTTTGTAAATGCCAATACGTATTCAGTAATTTCCTGTGTTAAGTGATAAAATGTGTTTATGATACATCACCCAACATCATTCAACAAATGTTATATGTTGTTAGGATTATGTTCTTAAAGATCTGCATTATTAACGAACCATGAGAACATTTTCTGTAAATTTTAGTACTACAAAGATTAATGTTTGTTGGTAGTCCACTGTGTATATCAGATTTTCACAAACATTTTACATGCTCGTTTACAGAAATGTCATACTAGATACCAATACCTAGTCTACTCTGATCAATATAAATAAGTATTTTACAAGCTAAAACTGCCTATAACATTTAAATGTCATACTAGATACCAATACGTAGTCTACTGTGATCAATATAAATAAGTATTTTACAAGCTAAAACTGCCTATAACATTTAATACTACAAGCAAATTTAATGACTTCCTTTGCAAATAGTTTGGATCCAGATTAGATACCTGGCACCTCATTAGGGTCCAAATTTTTGGCATTAAATTTTGTAAAACATTTTTTAAATGTGCAGTAGGCCCTGTTGTGAGCAAGAGAAAATTTGAGAATGTTGATTATAAGAATGAGAATACAGAATATAAGAATTAGAATACTGCACATGCAGTCTCTTAACCCTTTACTCCATGAACATTCATGTAAGAAATAATGAAATCATGAATATTAATTAGATTAATTGTTGTAATAGCACATGGACACATGATTGTTTGGCTATAGCAGAAACTGTAGAATCATATCTATATATTATATCATAAGCAAACAGAGCAGACCCAGATCAGATGGCTCCTACAGGAGTCATCTGATCTGGGTCTACTCTGTTTGTAAAGGCGTAGAAAGGCGTAGTTATGGAGTAAAGGTCTAACCCTTTCCTCCATAGATATGATTTTCTACACCTCTGTAATAATCACTTTTTTGAAACCATTGTGATAAATAGAACATAAATTTTTTGTCAAACAAAATTCTAAAAAATTTCCTTTTCTCTAGTAAATGCTCCTTTTGGTAGATAATGCAGTGTTAAACTATTTGAAACTTATTGGATCATATTTTTGCAAAGATATGCGAAATCTTATTTTAAGAATTGAAGCAGACAACAATAATGTTGCAGACGAAATTTTAGTACGCAAAGAGTTAAGGAATTCCTTGTTTGGAATAAGTATCACAGACAGACAGATAGACTACTGTAAGACAGGTGTCACACAAGTGATCAGTTAGTGTCTGCTTGCTTTCCACCTCACAGCTTGTCTGGACAAACACTGGTGTACACATTCTAATATACCTATCCATAATCATTATTTATCTTACCAAGCTTCATCAGGAGCATTTTTCAATGTCAATAAAAGTATTTGTACGCTTAACAACCACGACACTGACCCTTAATAAAGGGCCACATGTGTAATCCTTTATTACCAAGTCTCTTTAATCCTTTACTCCATCATTTTGATTTTTTACAGAATTGGGTATTTGCAATTTTTATTGGGTATTGGCAATTTTCGTAATTGGGTATTATTCATATTCTCATTAGGTATTCTATATTTATTTGGCTTGTATTACTCTTTTTTTTTGAAAAACAATTGCTTTTTCCACAATCTTAATTGGGTAAATACCTCAATACTCCCCCTTATCTGTAACCCTGTAGAATATTTCTATATTATATTGTAAGCTAACAGAGCAGACCCTGATCAGACGGCTCCTACTGGAGTTATCTGATCTGGGTCTACTCTGTTTGCAAATACATATTTGGGCATATTTATGGAGTAAAGGTTCAGATGTGTAATAAAGTACTCTAGCAAAGCTTCTATTTCCCAGAAATCAGCAGTTTGAATCAACATGCTTTTAACCAGCTGTTTGAATCAACATGCTTTTAACCAGCTCTTTGAATCAACATGCCTTTAAACCAGCTGTTTGAATCAACATGCTTTCCTGAAAAACTTATGTAACTAAATAAGAAACTGTGAATATCTCAAACAATGTGTTTTCAAAACGAGAACATCTCTATTCTTCAAATAGCTTTTCTATCAAAATATTCAAATTTAAGTTCAAAAGCTATTTCTGTAAGACTAATTTCTAAATTACTTCCAGTCTTCAGATTCCAGACCTGGTGGTCTGAAGGCAGCTTGCATATCCAGACAGAGGATAGGCAAGGTATGGTGGCAATCCATCTATGTCTAAGGAAAGTGGTAGCTAATCGAGAAAACTGCATTGATTTGTTTAATATGGCGTACAATGCAATTCGTACAAGTTGATGGTAATTAACCAGGTCCCATTGTGGATAAATATACCCTGACAGGCTATGGTTTTGACAGTTGTCTGATTTGTCTGCCCTATAACATGAAGGCTGCAATTACAGAATCTCCTAAAACATACATACATCCTATATGGGGGTTAAGTAATTATTCTATGAATGCCATAATATGCCAAGTGTGGATCCAAATCAAAAGTAATGAATAATGGAAACTGCATAGGAGCCATCTACACACTGAAATGTTTTATTGTTATCAAGAAAAATTGAAAACTTAATGAAAATAGGAGGACCATGATAGTCCTGGATGGGTCACCTGAGAAAAAGCTTCCCCAGAAAGGGCCATTATTAACACCAGAGGCGTAATTTGAATAATCTTGGCAGAAGTCTTCAAGATGACACCTCATACCTCTACGCCATAAACTCTAGGCCATCTTATTTCAGAGAAGGTTTTTTAAGTGCTCACTATATATTTCTAATAAAAACAAGGTACCACAGGGGAGGGGCCAATATTAACCCCTGGGATATAATTTAAACAATCTTGGTAGAGGACCTCAAGATGATGCAACTTGCCCAATAGGAGAGATAAAGGCCATATGGCTTTAATGGAGAAGATTTTCAAAGTTTTCGCTATATATTTCTGTCGAAAACATGGTAACCTGGGGTGAGACCAATATTAACCCAAGGGCATAGTTTGTACAACATTGGTAGAGGTCCTCAAGATGATCCTACAAGCTCACCTTGGTGTTTTGTATCAGATGAGCTAAAATCAGAAATTCTCATCGGAAATAGGACCTACACTATTGGCATTACTGTAGTACAAAGGAAATCAGAGCTGTTGATAAGAAGCATACTTAAATCTGTCAAACTTCTTTCTCAGCCCAACTCTAACCAGTTGGTACTTGGAGAGATCTTTCTAATTAGTACCAACAATATTGACAAAATAAAAGATAAGATTGCTGGAAATATTACCTAGAGCTCTAAAAGAATCATTAGCATCCTTGTCAATGTATCTAGAGCTCTGAAGGTTACAGTACTCATAGCATGATAGTCCTTTGGTAGGGTATCCTTGGCAATGCATCTAGTCTCAGCTCTGAAGGTAGTACTCATAGTATGAGAGTCCTTTGGTAAGCTATCCATCGTTATGTATCTAGAGCTCTGAAAGTAGTACTAATAGTATGAGAGTCCCTGGGTAAGCTATCCATGGTTATGTATCTAGAGCTCTGAAGGTAGTGCTAATAGTATGAGAGTCCTTTGGTAAGCTATCCATCGTTATGTATCTAGAGCTCTGAAAGTAGTGCTAATAGTATGGGAGATGGGCAAGATATCCCTGGCAATGGTACTGGAGCTCTGAAAGTAGTGCTAATAGTATGAGAGTCCTTTGGTAAGCTATTCATGGTTGTGTATCTAGAGCTCTGAAGGTAGTGCTAATAGTATGGGAGTTGGGCAAGATATCCCTGGCAATGGTACTGGAGCTCTGAAAGTAGCATTATATTATTGGTTTCCTTGGGTAAGCTATCCTTGTTAATGTATCGAGAGCTCTGAAAGTAGTATACAAGGGTAAGCTATCCTTGTCAATGCATCTAGACCTCTCAAAGTAGTATACAAGGGTAAGCTATCCTTGGTAATGTATCTAGAGCCCTGAAAGTAGCACTTATAATATAGCAGTCCCTTAGCAATCTATCGAGAGCTCTGAAAGTAGCACTAATAGTATGAGATTCTTTGGGTAAGCTATTTTTGGCAACATATCTAAAGCTTTGAAAGCAGCACTGATAGTATGGAAGTCCTTGGGTAAGCTATCTTTGGCAATGTTGTTTTCCTAGGATGAATGCTTTGTACTTTTAAAAACATTTCTTTTTACAATTTACTTGATTAACTGGACTTAACCTTTGACGTCAGTAAAGATGTTGACTATTATTTGCTATCTGTAGATCCAGATCACTGGACTCCTAGGAGTACTCTGATTAGGGTATGCACTGTTTGCCATTCAAATTCCTTTCACAAATTATACCATTTGATATTGTAGGGCCTCTACTGCTAGTTTAACAGCAATGGACCTGAGTTAAATCATCTTGTCCAACAATGGACCTGAGTTCAATCATCTTGTCCAACAATGGACCTGAGTTCAATCATCTTGTCCAACATTATGCTTATTATTTTACCCTTTACTTCATGAACATTCACGTAAGAAATAATAGCATGTGAATATTAATAAGATCAATATTTATAATAGCACATGAACATCAGAAATGTTGGAAATGGCCTAAACAGAAGAATCAGATTTATATTATTCCATAAGCAAGCAAGAGCTGACCTGGGTCTACTCTGTTTGCAAAAGCATTAAAGGGCATAAAAGCTATGCAAGTGATTTCAGAAATGATACAAATTGTCTTGTCCAACATTACACTGAATAGCACACCTTACAAAAATAGGTAGCATCACTTCTTTAATTAATCCGGTTTTCATTTTGAAACAGTGGAGGTTAATGCGTTCACTACAGGGAAAAGCACAATTAACGGCTTCAATTATATCTAGGACATTACCATTGCATGTTATTAACTTCATAGATATGCCTTTTAACTCTTTAGAGTTGTGGATGTTATTAACTTTAATCCTTTACTACAAAGATAAACTTTTTAACCCCTTTGCAAAATTTAACAGAGTAGACTCAGATCAGATGATTCCTTTAGAAGTTATCTAATCTGATTGCTTACGGAATAAAATGTATCTGAATCTTCATGAAGAGAGCCACAAAATAATCATCAGCACTTCTCAAGTAGATAGTACTAGATACCCAATAAGTTGCTTATCATTTATATGTTTAAACAATTTAGCAATCATATCATTCTGTATTCTTCCTTTTGTCCATCAAATCCTCTACATTCATGTAAGAAATAATGACTATTGTTTTTATAATGGCACTATAATGACCAGGGGAATGTTTTTATCATGGCAGAAACTGTAAAATCGGATCTATATTATTTCACACAAATACAGAGTAAACCCTCAGGTAGTGCGGCTTCTACTGCAGCTGTATAATCTAGATCTACTCTGTTTGCAAAGGTATCAAACATACGAGGGCCCTCGTACCTATAAAGTAAAGGGTTAAATAAACACAGAAGTAACAATGATTGTGCAACAAGCATGTTCCTATAAGAAAACAGGCACGGGAAGTTTGCTAATAAACTCCAAGAAACACAATAATTGTCCAGTGTGTCCATCAGCAGATCAATACTGGACAATTATTTTTATTTTGAGAATGACCACAAAACAAGACTTAACTACAATACTACCTAAAGCCTACTTGTTATAATGAGTCATAACATGCTTGCCAATATTCAATTAAGGAATATAAAGAAATATTTTCTGTTTTCATGGAGGTATGAAAACAAAAGCGGTTTCATACTTAAGTGTGGCCAAGTTACTTATAATTTAATATCACTGCTGAATATAACAAAGAAATTAAAATAATTTTCGCAAATCATTTGTTTATTTTCAACATTTAATACCGATTCATAAAACTTTTGAACGAATATAAAGTACTGTCCTGGCAAGGCGTGGCCTAAAAAAATTTTTCATGGAGGTATGAACAAAGAATTACAGGCAATCACAGCTCACCAAAAGTAATGAAATTAAGCAATAATAAATTAATTAATATTCATGATGTCATAATTTTTTTCATCAATATTCATAGAAAAAAAAAGTTCAAAAGAGTAAAGCAAACCTTTGTAAATATAAATATCTTAGTTGTCCTTTAACCCTTTATATGAATGCCCTGGCAAACACAGCATATCCACACCAGAAGACTACACAGAGCATATCCACACCAGAAGACTACACAGAGCATACACAGAGCATATCCACACCAGAAGACTACACAGAGCATACACAGAGCATATCCACACCAGAAGACTACACAGAGCATATCCACACCAGAAGACTCCCATAGATGTTGTCTGATCAGGATCTTGTCTGTTTGCTTACAGATTATCTTGTTGCATGCTATCTGTCATTGTAGTGCATTCACTTGTTTTATATAACACTATATCACAATCAGCTAGTTACTACGGTATTCACTATGTGTGGATACTGACACTGATATTCATTAACCCATCACCTCATAGGCTATTTTTAGATCCAATCAATTTGAATAAATCTACCAAAAAGAAGAATTAACTAGAGAAAAGGATTTTTTTTTAGAATTTTGTAGTTTGAAACCATTGTGATAAATAGAGCATTTGCTCTATTTATCACAATGGTTTCAACAGGTGACTCCTGCAGAGGCGTCAATATGTGGGAATGAGTTAATATAGGTAAAGGGTTTAAGTGAAAGATTTATGTAAATATATTTATATGGACTATAATCACATACTGTCCCTTGTAATGGGAAACAAGGGTAGTTCTAACATCAATAAGTTATGACCATTATTCAATGAGATTCAAGGCTTGTAAAGTGAACACTATTCTGTTGAGGTCCACCATCAGGTCATTTAATGCAGTTTGACCAATATGACTATGAACATTAGTGCTAAAAGTTGGATACTCTAAAGACATCAACATAATGGCCCAAATTAGTTTTCAAAGGGACATGGGCATACCCTTTTGATATTATACTCTTCACTTCATAGATACACCTCTTCATACCTTTGCAAACATAGAAGACCCAGATAAGACAACACTTCGAGGGTGCCATCAGATTAGGGCCTGCTTTTTGCTCATATAATAATATAGGAATAATATTCCTGTGTCCATATGCCATAAATCATAAATTACTGGTAATATTCATGATGTCATTGTTTCTTACTTGAATATTCATGAGACAAAGGGTGACTCTGCTGTTGTTACAGGAGCCACCTGATCTGGGTCTACTCTATTTGCAAAGTTGTATAAGGGTGTAACTATGGAGTAAAATATTTGTACTTTTAACCAGTCCTCCACAGTGGCATATCAAATAAACTGAATATCCTTAGTACAATAAACCATGAAATCGACCATCAAACATGTCTGTGTCACAACCTCAAGTGATGTCACATGTGATGTAATAAACCCACCAAACATATCTCTGTCACAAGTGAAGTAATAAACCCACTAAACATATCTGTCACAAATTATGCCCCTTTTACTCGACTCCGCAAACATAAGGGTTTAAGATGTGCTATAAGCCATTAAAGACCCATGACATGTGTCCTGGTTTAACAGCCATATCTAAATGCCATTAGAATGTCTACCAATATCAACAGTACTATTGAAATTATTATTTTTTGCATGTACTCTATTTATGCTACAAAGTCAGACACCCAGTCTCCCCTCTCCACTCATTATAGTCAGACACCCAGTATCCCCTCTCTACCCATAGTCAGACACCCAGTCTCCCCTCTCCACCCATAGTCAGACACTCAGTATCCCCTCTCTACCCATAGTCAAACACCCAGTATCCCCTCTCTACCCATAGTCAGACACCCAGTATCCCCTCTCCACCCATAGTCAGACACCCAGTCTCCCGTCTCTATCCATTCAATTTTGCATGAGTTTGATATCTGTAAGTTTGACGGACACAGTAACATATAGTGCAGACCCTGATCCAACTGGTCGTACAGGAGCATTTTGATGTGGGTGTTTATTGTCTAGGTCTATGTGGCTGAATACTTACAGTAATTATTGTATGCTCAAAGTGACTCCATTTTCACTTCCATTTATACACAGTTCTTACATGGGGGAAATCACAAGAATTTCAATTGCCTGAGTAGCTACAATTAACGCAAGAGAAACAGCCGGTACATGACAAAACACAGTGAAATATTGTTCCAATCTCATACATGAAGATGTGTAATGGCTAATTCTGCTTTTGAAATCACAAACCTAAAAGATGAAATTAATTTCCTACATCAAAGACCTACAAAAAACTTTAATGTTGTGATTCATTCATGTAGACATATATTACATCATTAATGGCGACATTTCTATTGGTATGTACTATGGACACAATACATTAACACTAATGGTGCTGAATAGTCAAAGTGGAATATTCCATCATCATTAAACAGTAGGAACTATTTAGTATGATGATGAGATTACATTTGCAACTGGATCTTAAAATACCAATAATGCAGACCCTGATCAGAGGACTCCCTTAGAGCCCTTACACTGATCTGGGTCTACACTGGTCACCAATGCCCAGGTGAGCTCTTTCCCTCATTCAATGGTTTAAATGCTTGTCAACATTCAAATGCATATGCTAGTAAATGACATTATTAAATAATTTAATTTCATAATCTACTTTAAAACAATATGAAAGACTGACTTTCAGTATCGAACCATATGAATGTGGGAAGTAAGTGTACTGGCATTTGCAACAACAGCTCTGGTCCTGTATCGCCCACCTGGTTAATAGGCCAAGTGATCTGTTACATGTACATACATCTACAGGTACTGGTGAGGCCCAGTGATCTGTTACATGTACATACATCTACAGGTACTGGTGGGGCCCAGTGATCTGTTACATGTACATACATCTACCGGTACTGGTGGGGCCCAGTGATCTGTTACATGTACATACATCTACCGGTACTGGTGGGGCCAAGTGATCTGTTACATGTACATACATCTACCGGTACTGGTGGGGCCAAGTGATCTGTTACATGTACATACATCTACCGGTACTGGTGGAACCAAGTGATCTGTTACTTGTACATACATCTACCGGTACTGGTGGGGCCAAGTGATCTATTACATGTACATACATCTACCGATACTGGTGGGGCCAAGTCATCTGTTACATGTACATACATCTACTGGTAGTGTTGGGGCCAAGTCATCTGTTACATGTACATACATCTACTGGTAGTGGTGGGGCCACTTTATTTCACTTTGATAGAAGACCATCTATGGATGATTGCAATGAAGTTTGATCCAACTGACCAGTCTGCAGCTTAAGAACAGATGTAGTTAAAAGAAACTGTTCAGTGAACTCTGTTATAGCTCATGTGACATACTTATACAGCCAATTAAAATAATGCATATACTTTTGATAGAATTAAACCATTGAAGTATCTTTCCTGTGAATTTTTGCCAAATCCCATTCAGTGGTTAAGGAGAAGGAATTGTTCATTAAAATATCCAAAGGAATAATAAAACCTCAATAAAACCTTAATAAAACCTTTCTGGACAACGGAAATTATAGCAGTTAAAGCTTACAGCTTTGGCTTTACAGCATTTTCTTTATAATATGTCCATTATTAACATATCTATAATTAGATATTAATAATATATTTACAAATTTTACAGGGATTAAACAATTAAATATCTAACAAATGAATTTAAATATTTCTTATTGGTAACAAACGGCCAGTGAAAACAGCCAATGATTATGCAGTTTTTATCTGTCTAGTCAAAGAAATAAAGGAAGTATGGGAAACAGCACACAGGCAATGACAACAAAATAAATATAAAACTAATAGTAAATGATCTCACGATCGGCATTAGTCAAATAAATTCTGAGACAACCGTTGGCTTAGAGCTGGAGAACAGACAATTATCTATGGCTGTGTTTTTTACTGGGAGACTGTGTTCTGTTATATTTTATCAGAGGGTGTCAAGCCTGCAGTTCTGTTATATTTTGTCAGAGGGTGTCAAGTTAGAGGATCTGTTATATTTTGTCAGAGGGTTCTGTTATATTTTGTCAGAGGGTGTCAAGTTAGAGGATCTGTTATATTTTGTCAGTTAGGAGATCTTTTCTATTATGCCAGAGGGTGTAATTGCTACCATAGTATATTGTATTTGAAGAAAAAAAATCAGGCTCTGAACAAATTTGCCATTATTGTCAGTTTGCATTTTGCAGGACCAGATCAGTTTTGTTGAAGATTTAGTTTGGATTTGAACAGGATCCCAAAATCGTACGAGCCAACCCTGATCCAACTGTTCTTACGAGCCAACCCTGATCCGACTGTTCTTACAGCAGCCTCCTCATATGGGACTACTCTGTTTGCAAAAGTAATGAAAAGTGTGGGTATCAGGTAAAGGGTAAATTGCTAGTTTTATGCAGAAAAAAGCCCTGAACTTTGACCTATGTCGAATTACAGCAGAGAAGTGCTGGATGATCATCAGAATATTCAATATCCATATGTCTTATTAATTCTAACTTTTAGGGGGAAATATTCATGATATACCATCATAAATGGACAGCTTTGACATATTTTAGGAATCTTACCAGCAAGATCAGCAGTTTCTGACAAATAATTTACTACATGGTAAATAAAAGTAAAAGAAGATGGCCTGTGGATTGCTGTACTGATGCAATCAATCATCTAAATGTTCATCAAACTTAACCCTTTCCTTCATATATGGGTCATTTCATGTATTTGCAAACAGAGAAGACCAGATCAGACGGCTCCTGTAGGAACACTCTGATAAGGGTCTGTCCTGTTTGATTGTGAAATAATATAGATGAGATTCTACAACTTCTGCCATGGCCAAAAAAACCCTCCCATGTTCATATGCCATTGTAGAAATCAATCTAATTAATATTCATGATGTCATTATTCATTTACATGAATATTCATGGAGGAAGGTGTTAAACCCACACAATTTGCCTGACGGCTGCCATGTTTGGCATCAAGCGTACATGTTTAGTGTGACCTGGATCTTTGAAGTGTAGACTTCAGTACGAGGTTCAACACTGGTGAAGATGTGGTGAATATTATATTATATCAAAATCTCCCAAGGTATATAATTACTACTGACTGGATAAAACACTGAAGAATACATGTATTGGTTGACCTCCAAATATGAACTTGACCTTTGAAGACTTGGATATGAGGTGCCACAAATGATTGTGATGTGGTGAAGATTTTCAAAATTTATTTCAAAATCGTCCAGGATATAAGAGAGTTATTGACCAGACATGACTGAATTGAGAGGAAGCACATATAATTTGAACTTGAAATTTGACTTTGACCCTGGAGGTATAGACTTGGGCAGGAATGGTGATGCATGATCATGTAGTTGAGTGGACTATGTATACAGTGGAAACACAGGAATAGTTTGACCTTGGAATGTGACCTTCACCTTTGAGGTACAGACTTGGGCATGAGACAAGCCATATAATTTTACATCATCCTCCTCTAGAAGCTTTCTGTATTGCATTCATCGTGCACAAAGCAATCACCTGCTCTTAACTCTTTACTCCATGACTATCTATGACAGAAATAATGATATCATGAATACTAAATACATGTGGATTATTATTTATAACAGCCTGGACACTGAAATGTTTGGTCATATAGCACAAATTGTTAAACTGTATCTACATGTATATTATTTCAGAAGCAAACAGAGCAGACCTTGATTAGACATATTTAGGATCAATTTAGGAGCCATTTGATCTGGGTCTATTCTGTTTGCAAAGATGTAGAAAGGCGTATCTATGGAGTAAAGTGTTAAACTGTAGTGAGCAAAGTAATGATGACTGTAGACATCATTCTCTTTTCCATTGAAAACTTTGTTAAATATTCTGACATGCAGTTGAAAGGGTACATAGGCAGTGGGATAGACAGTATACACAGAAACTGTGGGTCTTTCCTGGCAGTTGACAAGGTCTATGCAAGAAATGCTGGTAGAGATGGGATTGCACTGACATAACATGGCTTTTCCATCACTAAATCTACCATTAATCTTGTTCTATAATCCATTATCTCTTCCAATTTAGCAGGATGAAATTTCTCATCATCCATTCAATCCACTAGGTTCCATTCAGTTCAGTTGAAAAAGACTTTTCCTAGCTGCACAGTGTAGACTTCTAGGAGTAAGGCCCTAGCTGCACAGAGTAGACTTCTAGGAGTACGGCCGTAGCTGCACAGAGTAGACTTCTAGGAGTACGGCCGTAGCTGCACAGTGTAGACTTCTAGGAGTACAGCCCTAGCTGCACAGAGTAGACTTCTAGGAGTAGGGCCGTAGCTGCACAGTGTAGACTTCTAGGAGTACAGCCCTAGCTGCACAGAGTAGACTTCTAGGAGTAGGGCCGTAGCTGCACAGTGTAGACTTCTAGGAGTATACGGCCCTAGCTGCACAGTGTAGACTTCTAGGAGTAGGGCCCTAGCTGCACAGTGTAGACTTCTAGGAGTACAGCCCTAACTGCACAGTGTAGACTTCTAGGAGTACGGCCCTAGCTGCACAGTGTAGACTTCTAGGAGTACAGCCCTAGCTGCACAGTGTAGACTTCTAGGAGTACGGCCGTAGCTGCACAGTGTAGACTTCTAGGAGTACGGCCCTAGCTGCACAGTGTAGAATTCTAGGAGTACAGCCCTAGCTGCACAGTGTAGACTTCTAGGAGTAGGGCCCTAGCTGCACAGTGTAGACTTCTAGGAGTAGGGCCCTAGCTGCACAGTGTAGACTTCTAGGAGTAGGGCCCTAGCTTCAAGGAGTAGAGACCTAGCTGCACATTTTTATCGGCAATAGCAATTTGACTGAGGACTGTATTTTCAAAGTGAAATAGTCCATCAGTATGAAAGGGTATAATTTGTGAGCAGTTTTGGAATGACAAACAGTGCAGATCCTGATCTTGGTTTACACTGTTTTCAAATATCAATACACTTGTTTCCCGCATTCAAATGGTTAATGTTTTCCAACCAATTCAGCCAGATCACAAGACAGCCATTTAAGACAGACAATCTTGTGTTCGTTAAAGGGATATATTCACAGAGTTAGAAGTGCTAAATCATTCAGCCAAATTACTATTTAAAGAAACACACTGTCAAGGTGGCCATGGATTCCAGGGAAAAATGAATTAGGTTTTACGGCAGATGATTACATTTCACCACACTCTGAATTTCAGAAAATGCCTAATCGCTTAAAATGGCAATTCTAATATATGGGTACATCTTCGTAAAACATTTATTTTTTTAGTCATTTACAGTGTCCTGACAGGCTAAAAAATGACATTTCTGCCATTTTATTGACTTAACCCTAAGCGTCTGCATTTGGACTGATTATTTTGTGCCAACTACACATTACAAAACCCAATGTTTTTATGCCACAATTGTTTTCTATTTGTTTTGATTAACTAACCTCAGCAAAAACATAGTGTAGACCCAGATCAAAGGGCTCCTATAGGATCAATCTGATAGGGTCTACACTGTTTGGCATTCAAAACAGTGCGGCCTCTGAGCAGGTTACCTTTATAAGCCCTCTGATCTCAATCTACAGAGTTTTCTAATGCCAGTTATTCTGTTTCCCAGTCAAACTGTTAGCCCTTTCTGTGACAGAGATGCCTTTCTTGCTATTATAATATAAATAGAGTAGCAATCAATATGAGACAGTGTTCCTGTAGGAGCTGCAGGATCAGTGTTCCTGTAGGAGCTGCAGGATCAGGGTTTCTGTAGGAGCTGTAGGATCAGTGTTCCTGTAGGAGCTGTAGGATCAGTGTTCCTGTAGGAGCTGTAGGATCAGTGTTCCTGTAGGAGCTGTAGGATCAGGGCTCCTGTAGGAGCTGTAGGATCAGGGCTCCTGTAGGAGCTGTAGGATCAGGGCTTGCTTTGTTTGCTTACTGAATTCTGCCATGGTAAAAAATTTCCTCGTTCTTGTGAAATTTAAAAATTTAGCTACTTAATATTCATAAATTTATTATTTCTTACATAAATATTCATCAAGCAAAGGGTTATTACTTTTACTCAATAAATATGCCTTTCTACGTATGCCTTTGCAAACAGAATAGATCAAGATCAGATGGCTCCTGTAAGAGCTCTTTTTATGCAATAATATAGATATGATTCAGTTTTTGACATGGCCAAACATTCATGTGTTAATCTGTCAACATAAAAATCAATTTAATTAATATTCATGATGTCATTTAATTTCTTACTTGAATATTCATCAGGATAAGGGTTAAACTGTGACTCTGTCACTGATCAGAAATCTTTCACAGTGGTTTGCCCTCCTGCCATTGATATATAACACTCGTCATTCTGGGTCACGTGTATAATTATTGTTGATTAATTAACATAATGACCAAGTTAAATTCTACCCCCATCAACAAAGCTTTTCTGAGCAATTCATCTCTGTTACTTCTCACACTATGATGGACAAAAAGTCAATATTTCTGTTCATTTTCTGATTAGAGTAATGAAGGTCTTACAATACCACATCTCTAGCCCTTTGAAAACAGGAAAGCAGGAAATAAATTAACTAGTATTTACAAACAGACTGGACCCAGATTAGACGGCTTTTGGGCAAGCCCTTTGATCTGGGTCTGCACTGTTTGTCATTCAAAATCCTCAAGCAAATTCAATAATTTTTTATTGAATAGATTTTCCACTTTGAACCTTGAGCATTCCAAGGGTTAACTAAGTGTTTTGACAGAAAATGGATGTGAAACACTGGCATTAAATAACACACATGGATGCTGGTAATACCAGATTGCTCGTTTCTAAGAAATAATCGAGAGAGAAAAATTCAACTAAATCAAACTAGAGGCATCACATATTAACACCTTGTAGTAATATTTTCAGAGTTAAGTCAACTGAACAATTGTTTATTGCATTACTTTCCAATTAAATGCCATAACTCTTTACCTCATAGATGTACCTTTTAACCCTTTCCCTGTTGAATACGGTATTCATGTAAGAAATAATGGCATCATGAATATTTATTAGCTGCGATGTTTTATAATGGCATCATGAATATTTATTAGCTGCGATGTTTTATAATGGCATCATGAATATTTATTAGCTGCGATGTTTTATAATGGCATAAGTACACACTAATCTTTGGTAATTGTAGAAATCAGATTTTTATAATTTCATAAACAAACAGGTAGACCCAGTAGTCCTAAAGGTGTGAAAAGGCATATATATGAGGGAAACAGTTAATACCTTCTACAAACAGAGTACACGTAGATGTAGGAGTGTTCTGACCAGGCTCTGCTCTGTTTGCTTAAGAACTAATATACTTTTGATTATACAGTTTCTGCCATTGTCACAAATTCCTATGTTCACAATGTCATTATAAAAAATCAACTGATCAATATTCATACATTCATTATTTCTTTTCTTGAGGTAAATTAAAAAAAAAATGAAAAACAAAATTTGAAATCAAGAGTTATGGTTCTTATGTAGGGGCATTCCCCTCAATCAGATCTACTAACCTGTTGATACCTCTTATACTTTTTGAGTAATGAGCTACATTAAAGTTTTTGCACGCTGCCGCCGACAACAACGACGCCAACTACGACCCAGTGATCACCACAATAGCTCGACTTTTTTTCGAAACAGACAAGCTAAAAATCATACTGGTATATCAACTATGTAAATCTGCACAATTAACTGTGAAACTTTTGAACTTAATCTTCCATCATCTCCAGTTTAGGCTCTCTGCTGGGTAGTGGTAGTTGTGATAGCAAGCTGAACAAGTGTGTGACAAGTTTGACACAACTAGTTGCAAATAAGGACTTATTGTTAACCCATTACATCATAGGTTATTTTTAGACCCAACCTCTTTGAATAAATCTAATGAAAAGGTGCATTTACTATGAAGACAAGGGAATTTTTTAGAATTGTGTAGTTTTGATAAATGGAACATTTGTTCCTATGGAGCAAATGCTCTATTTATCACAATGGTTTCAAAAAGTGACTTTTACAGAGGCATCAAAATGTGTAGATATGATGGAATTGACTAACCCTTTCCTCCATAAATATGCCTTTCTACGCCTCTGTAAAAACCACCTGTAGAAACCACTGTGATAAATAGAGCATTTTCTCCTATAGGAGCAAGTGCTCTATTTATCAAAATGGTTTCAAACTACAACATTCTAAAAAATTTCCTTTTCTCTAGTTAATGCTCCTTTTCGGTAGATTTATTCAAAGTGGTTGGATCTAAAAATAGCCTATGAGGGAATGGGTTAAAGATGCTGAAGTTACAACACATCCACATTTATCCTTATCTTATCATTTGTAAATCAGGGTCAATAGTTTAATCAGGGTCACAGCTCTTTGATACTTAGACAGTAGTTTAATCAGGGTCACAGCTCTTTGATTTTTAGACAGTAGTTTAATCAGGGTCACAGCTCTTTGATATTTAGACAGTAGTTTAATCAGGATCACAGCTCTTTGATATTTAGACAGTAGTTTCTCAAATGCTTGAACAAATTGGAAGTTCTCCAGATCAGAGTTTGAGAAGATGAATTTTTTTAAGAGCAGGAAATGGTTAATGTCAAGGCTTGATAATACTGCGCATTTAATTCAACCCATTCCTGCATACTGACAACTTTTCACACCCCTGTAAAAGTCACTTTCTGAAACCATTGTGGTAAAAAGAGCATTAGTTTGCTCCATAGGAGCAAATGCTCTATTTATCCCAATGGGATACGTGTATACACTACACAATTCTAAAAATTTCCTTTCCTCAAGTAAATGCTCCCTTTAAGTAGATTTATTCAAAGAGGTAGGATCTAAAACAACCTATGAGGAAATGGGTTAAGTGTTTACTCCATAGATACACATTTTAACGCATCTGTTCACGGTGCACTATACACATTTTAACGCATCTGTTCACGGTGTACTAGATACACATTTTAACGCATCTGTTCATGGTGTACTAGATACACATTTTAACGCATCTGGTGTACTAGATACACATTTTAACGCATCTGTTCACGGTGTACTAGATACACATTTTAACGCATCTGGTGTACTAGATACACATTTTAACGCATCTGTTCACGGTGTGCTAGATACACATTTTAACGCATCTGTTCACGGTGTGCTAGATACACATTTTAACGCATCTGTTCAGGGTGTACTCTGTTGCTCATTGAAAATTCTCTCACAACTTATACTGTTTCATACTAAATGGACTCTTATGCTGAACAATGATGGAACATTCCACTTTGAAAATTCAGAAACAATGCGTATTACTGATTTAAATGAAAGAACAATAAAAGGATTGAAAGTCATTACAATCATAAGATATTAAAAATGTAAATACAGAATGACAAAAAAATCGCCAAAAATGTGACACAAGAAAGGCATTCATCTTTACATCTGATATAAAAGGACGAGGATGAATCATCACAAATTAATCATGCCAAAATTGTAAAGCAAAGATGGAATTGTATAAAAGAGAACATGTGTGAAAGGCAGTCATAATATATTGAGTAAGCCATTCTTGATTGACAGCCATCCATTAAAAACCTTTTTCAGGAGAAGATCAGCATCAGGGATTGAACTTGTTTGCCTAAATGTCTTCTGTTTCAGTTGTCAATGTATTATTTTATTAAAACATTTATTTATCTATAACAGTATACGAATATTAAACAGTTTCCAAGTTTTGGTGACAAGATCAAAAAGATGATGTTTTTCTAGTGAGAAGTTGGCACAATTTTGCTAGTGAGAAGTTTGTACAGTTTTGTAATTGTTTAGCCCTTTATCTCATGAATATTTATACAAGAATTCATGACTTCATGAATATTCATTGACTGAATTTTTACAATGGCATAATTATGAACATGCGATATTTTTACCATTTCAGAAAGTGTAGAATCAGATCCAAAAAAGCAAACTGAGTAAACCCTGATCAGATGGCTAGGCTCCTAAAGGAGTTGTTTTATCTGGGTCTTCCCACTATGCAAAGGTGTACAAAGGTGTAAAGGGTTTATGCTGCAGATATATCTCTGTGCAATCGTCACTTGTTTAATTCACTATGCTTTTTGTCTACTTTCAGTTCGTTACGGATCATGGCACAAGTTACCGCCTTACCAACCAAAGCCGAATCAAAATGGTTATATTCGCGCCAATGATGTCTGCAAAAGTAAGACCATTTTTTATACAGTCACAGTCAACAGCTACTTAATGTTAACAGAACTGTAATAAGAGACATTAACCCTTTCCCTCATAGGCTATTTTTAGACCCAACCTCTTTCAATAAATCTACCGAAAAGGAGCATTAACTAGAGAAAAGGCAAATGTTAGAATTGTGTAGTACTGAAACCATTGTGATAAATAGAGCATTTGCTCCTAAGGAGCAAATGCTCTATTTATCACAATGGTTTCAAGAAGTGACTATTACAGAGGCTTAGAAAGGCGTATTTATGGAGGAAAGGGTTAAGATAACAATCACATTATCCTTACCTCATGAACATTCCTGTAATATTGACAGTATAAATATCCATCAGCTGAGCTTGTATAACTAATGGAATTATGAACAAGATAACATTTTACCATCACACTGTAGAATCAGATCTATGTTACTTCACAAGAAAAACAGTTGATGCAGAGCATCAATGTCGCCGAAATTATGTTTCAACTCCATGGTGTGTAAAGAACAGTGCAATCTTTGTACAGCAAACTGTGTATAATTATTCTACAGATTGTGCCATGGTAAAAACTTTCCTTATTCATAACGCCATTAAAACACCAGCTAACTTATATTCAATACAGTAAGCAAACAATTTGGATCCAGATGAGCCGCAGAGAAACTTGGTATTCCATCAGGAATTGCTTGCAGATACCAAGTGAATTTTGTAAAGAAGAAATGGAAGATTATGATTAATTCTCTGCACGCTAGTGAGAAATTGTGGTCACCAATGTAAACAGCTGTCTGATCCAGATGAGACTCAAGTAATAATAGAAAATCTTCCCTTTATAACTGTAACAGACAACAGATTTTGCAAACAATATTAATGCTGAAAGAAAAGTTGTTTGTGCCAGAATTTTCTGCCAAATGAGACAGAAGAGTCATTTTTAGCCTGGATTCTCCAGCACATTTTTGCTACATGGTGGGCCACTGTCAACTCCAATACAAAGACAACTTTAGCCTGGATTCTCCACCACACTATTAATTGTTACATGGTGGGCCACTATCAACTCCAATACAAAGACAACTTTAGCCTGGATTCTCCAGCACATTATTGTTACATGGTGGGCCACTGTCAACTCCAATGCAAAGACAACTTTAGCCTGGATTCTCCACCACACTATTAATTGTTACATGGTGGGCCACTATCAACTCCAATACAAAGACAACTTTATCAAATTGTAACATTTGTTAAAGTAAAGCAAAATTAATGCTTTCTTTATGCAAAAAACAGCTTCCATTTTCACTCACATATGCCTGAAATCTAAAAATAGATTGTCTTTCATTGTTTCAAAAACACCAGTCTCAAATAGTTTGCATTGAGAGAAGACATGTTTAACTCAATAGCATGTTTTCTGGATCCAAACTGTTGGCAAGGATTTCACAAATTCAAGAACACTGAAGGGTTACAGTCAACCGTCCCCTGGGTGTTAGAGCAAGCATTCCAAGTGTGACACAAATTACATTTCTTTATAAATCATTGATGGAATTGCCGACCACACCTAGTTTTCAATTACTCGAAGTGACAGATCGGCAGATTTTCATCCGATCCCACGGATCATTTTGATCAGACAGCGACCTTGCAATTCTTGTCGCGCAGATGCATCCTTACTCTGCAAAAGAAATTGTTGTCTGCTATCATTTTCAAATAAATATTTTTTCCATTTCTCTTACAACTGCCAAGTTGCTCAGTGTCTCATCTGAATCCAAACTGTTTGCATTATGTTATCATGAACTTGGAATCGCAAGCAAAGTGTTCTATGGCTATTCATTGACTTCCTTATACCTTCATGCACTTTAGATCAATATCATTTGCAATTTTCTATGTCTTTGCTATTTTGATGAAACCAAATTCTGACTATGCTATTTAACGAAACCAAGTCCTGACTTTGCTATTTGACCAATCAAGTCCTGACTTTGCTATTTCACCAAACCAAGTCCCGACTTTGCAAATGATCTTTGTACTCTGTTGTCAGTTTCTATTTAACCCTTTACTCCATACGCCCCTGCAAACAGAGTAGACCCAGACCAGCTCCAGTAGGAGCCGTATGATCAGGGTCTGCTCTGTTTGCTTATGATATACTATAGATATGTATCTATAGTTTGTGATGTGACCAAATATTCCTGTGTTCATGTGCAAATTATAAACAAGAGTACCGCATACGGTACATGATACGCACACTTGCAAACTTTCTCTGATTCAATATGCTTTATAAGTTTTGACACTTTCTAATTTGTGCTTCAGATCTTGATCACCATATTAAGGTGATATTATATAAAAAAAATTGAAGTGAATATCTTATTAAATAAAAAAGTTATGGCCATCCTCATATTTGCAGATTTTCGTAAAGTGCATGGGCCATAACTCTGTAACGACATATTGACATAAATCAACTCAGCTTCAGATTTTGTTGCATAAAACATTTTCGTGAAGTTTCATTAATATCCTTTTATAGTTTTACCAGAAATCAACAGACAAGCTAAAAGTTGACCGACGAACAAAGCAAAAAAGACAAAGCTCAAGGGCCATAACTTTAAAATAAAATGATGTATCAAAAAACCCGCAATATATGTGAAAATCCATATTAAGGTAATATCATTTAAAATGTAAAAGTTACGGCCATCCTCATATTTGCATTATTTTTTTTAAAGTGCAAGGGCCGTAACTCCGAAATGACAAATCAAATGAACCTCAGAATCAACTTAGCTTCAGATCTTGATGCATTAAACATTTGTGTGAAGTTTCATTAATATCTGTAAAATGGTTTTCCCAGAAAAACAACGGACAAACTATTTGCATATATTTGCCTTATATTTTTAAGTGCAAGGGCCATAACTCCAAAACGACCAATCAAATGAACCTCAGAATCGACTCAGCTTCAGATCTTGATGCATTAAACACTTGTGTGAATTTTCATTAATATCTGAAAAAACAGTTTTCCCAGAAAACAGCGGACAAACTCTTTGCATATATTTGCCTTATTTTTTAAGTGCAAGGGCCATAACTCCGAAAAGACAAATAAAATGAAACTCAGAATCAACTCAGCTTCAAAACTTGATGCATCAAACACTTGTGTGAATTTTCATTAATATCTGTCAAACAGTTTTCTGAGAAAACAGCGGACACACAAAATGTTGAAGGACGAACGAACAAACTAACTAACGAACGAATGGACGGACAGGGCCACGCCAATATACGACCACCTTTATTAGGTGGGCGTATAAAAATAATCTAATTGATATTCATGGTGTGATTATTTCTTACATGAATATTAATGGAGTAAAGGGTTAAAAAAAAACTGTCAGAGCTTTGAACAGTTTGGATTCTGACAAAACGCCGTGTTACTCTGTGTCTCATGAGGATCCAAATTATCATGAAATAGCCAGCAAAGTGCTGAAGGTTAAATAGAACTGAACAAACCAGTGTGTGACTCTCAGTCAAAATGTCTGAAGCATCAGTCAAATTGGACATTTAAACGATAAAGCTGAAGCCATTGAAAGTGGCATGGCTTAGTCCTGCAGGGCTCCGCAGACCTTTGCTTCATTGTTTTACAGATTACACGCTTTGTTGGGAAATTCTACAAGCTAATGTGGGCCTGACACTGATCATTAATCAAATAATCACACAATCATCAGATAATGCCCTTAAATATGGGTTAAGGGGGGCTTTTCCTCTGATGGCACAGGGCATTACACATTTCTATAGATTCCTGCATACAGAAATTGAACGGTTGAATACCAGACAAATGGATTTTTGTATATTTTGGAAAGTTGACAAGGATGAGGCAGAATGTTGTAATTTAATGTTGTTTACATGAAATCACTACCCTGATAATCCGGACACCCAGTCTCCTCTCTCTACTACCCTGAGTATCCAGACACCCAGTCTCCTCTCTCTACTACCGTGAATATCCGGACACCCAGTCTCCTCTCTCTACTACCCTGAGTATCCGAACACCCAGTCTCCTCTCTCTACTACCGTGAATATCCGGACACCCAGTCTCCTTTCTCTACTACCGTGAATATCCGGACACCCAGTCTTCTCTCTCTACTACCGTGAATATCCGGACACCCAGTCTCCTCTCTCTACTACCCCGAGTATCCGAACACCCAGTCTCCTCTCTCTATTACCCTGAGTATCCGGACACCCAGTCTCCTCTCTCTATTACCCTGAGTATCCAGACACCCAGTCTTCTCCCTCTACTAGCCCGAGTATCCGAACACCCAGTCTCCTCTCTCTATTACCCTGAGTATCCGGACACCCAGTCTCCTCTCTCTACTACCCTGAGTATCCGAACACCCAGTCTCCTCTCTCTATTACCCTGGGGTCAAAATTGGCCCCGCCCCAGGGGTAGCCAGTTTTCAATAGAAACATATAGTGCAAACTTTGAAAATCTTCTCCTCTGAATCTACAGGGTTCTCAGCTTTCATATTTGGCACATAGCATCATGTTCAGGTCCTCTACAAAAGTTATATAAATTATGCCCCTGGGGTCAAAATTGGCCCGCCCCAGGGGTAGCCAGTGTTCAATAGAAACATAAAGTGAAAACTTTGAAAATCTTCTCCTCTGAAACTGGAAGGTTCTCAGCTTTCATATTTGGTACATAGCATCATGTTCAGGTCCTCTACAAAAGTTATATAAATTGTGCCCATTGGGTCAAAATTTACGCTGCCCTGCCCCATGGCGGGCTAGTTTCCAATAGAAACATATAGTGAAATCTTTGAAAATCTTCTCCTCTGATTGTCTGGTGAGCGCTTCAGGGCCATTCTGGCCCTCTTGTTTGGAGATGGCAGAAACTGTAGAATTAAATCTACATTATTCATAAGCAAACACAGCAGACCCTGATGAAATGGCTTCCACGGGAGCTGCATTAATCTAGGTTTGCAAAGGTGTTAAAAAGCACACAAATGAGGTCACGGGTTATTACACATCTATGAGTTAACCATTTCCCTTATACAAACACCTTTTTCAAGCCTTAGCAAACAGAGTAGACCCAGATCAGATGGCTCCTGTAGGCTCATCTCTGTTTGCTTATGAACTTAAATTAGCCCCAACTCTACAGCTTCTACACAAACAAGAAATCCTTATATGTACATAATTATGCCATTACAAATATTCAGCTAATAAATATTCACGACGTTATTATTTCTTACATGAATATCCAACAGTGAAAGGGTTAAGTAAAATGCAACGGTTTTTACTTTCATGGGCATACAGTTATATACTCTTTGCAAGCTTGTGGAAAATTAATACCAAATAACTTAACGTCACATCACAATCAGAACTTTAACACCAAGTAACTTAATGTCACATCACAATCAGAACTTTAACACCAAGTACAGGTAACTTAATGTCACATCACAATCAGAACTTTAACACCAAGTAACTTAACGTCACATCACAATCAGAACTTTAACACCAAATAACTAAACGTCACATCACAATCAGAACTTTAACACCAAGTAACTTAATGTCACATCACAATCAGAACTTTAACACCAAGTACAGGTAACTTAATGTCACATCACAATCAGAACTTTAACACCAAGTAACTTAACGTCACATCACAATCAGAACTTTAATACCAAGTAACTTAACGTCACATCACAATCAGAACTTTAACACCATGCAAGCAAACAGAAAGTGTCATTGTACACTGTGAGCCTTCTGAAGTGTGGATTCTGTTTATATTTTATGTTATCAATACAGATTCTGTGCATCTATAAGCTGCATGATGGATAGTGCTATTGCCTCGGAAGCACAGTTATATCTATTGATGCCATTAGCCTAGACGTTTTTGGTCAATTTGATGCCTCGTTTACCTAATAAGGTTGATTTGCGACTGATTTGAGTCCAGTCAAAGCCGCAACAATCAGATTTTGTTGATGTAATTTCAGAAATCATTTGGTAAAATTGCTTAACTGTTTGCATGCTAATGCTGAATCTCTGATTAACTGTGTAAAGAGTTTGGATCCAGAACATACAGCAAGTTATTCTACAACTCATCAGGATCCAGACACTTTGAATCTCTGACCATACTTAAACAAGATAAATATTAGAAAATATATTTTGTGAATTTTTTAGCAGACAGCAGTTAATTAACATGTAAAGAGATAACCCTTTAAACACAATGTAACATTTCCTTTACAGGCACTGTCATCAGCCTCAATTCTCAAATACACCTAATACTTCTTCCATTTCTTTTCAAAACACAGTGCCAGAATTTCAAACAGTTTTGATCCTGAAGGCAGACTTCATTTGGATACAATTTTTGTATACAAAGATTGTCAGAAAGCCCCCACCCCCACCGCACCCCACCCCCCTACTATTGAGTTTCATCAGAAAGTGCCCTCTAGTGTAGGATGAGTTACACCAGAAGCCCTCCCCCACCCCATGCTGTGTAGGATGAGTTACTACATCAGAAAGTACCCCCTAGTGTAGGATTAGTTAACCCTTTACCTGATGGGGGTGCCTTTTGATGCCTTTATTGAGAAGTGCAAGATCACGTTGTATGATCTGGGACTTCTCTATAAAGGCATCAAAAGGCATCCTGCAAGAGCTGTCTGAGCTGTCTCTATTTGCTTATAAAATAACTGATTATATAACACGAATCTGATCTTACAGTTTCTGCTATTCTGCTATTTCCAAAACAAGTCATTTTTTATGTGAATATGCATCAGTTAAATGGTTGACAAAGGCATGTGCTGAGAGATTATAAGTTACAAACCCGGAGACAAGATGAAAAGAAAGTGTCTTAAGGACATACCATCTTTAACAAACACACTTGGGGTCGTAACACTTTAACAAACACACCTGGGGGAGTAACACCTTAACAAACACTCCTGGGGGTGTAACACTTTAACAAACACCCTTGGGGGCATAACACTTTAACAAACACTCCTGGGGGCATAACACCTTAACAAACACTCCTGGGGGCATCATAAACTTTAACAAACACTCCTGGGAGGCATAACACTTTAACAAACATGCCTGGGGGCATAACACTTTAATGACACTCCTTGGGGCATAACACTTTAACAAACATTCCTGGGGGCATAACACTTTAACAAACACTCCTGGAGGTATAACACTTTAACAAATACTCCTGGGGGCATAACCCCTTAACAAACAATCCTGGGGGCATAACACTTTAACAAACACTCCTGGGGCATAACACTTTAACAAACACTCCTGGGGTATAATACCTTAACAACCATTCCTGGGGTGTAACACTTTAACAAACACTCCAGGGTATAACACCTTAATAAACACTCCTGGGGCATAACACTTTAACAAACACTCCTGGGGCATAACACTTTAACAAACACTCCTGGGGTATAACACCTTAACAAACACTCCTGGGGCATAACACTTTAACAAACACTCCTGGGGCATAACACTTTAACAAGCACTCCTGGGGTATAACACCTCAACAAACACTCCTGGGGCATAACACTTTAACAAACACTCTTGGAGGCATAACACTTTAACAAATACTCCTGGGTGCATAACCCCTTAACAAACACTCTTGGAGGCATAACCCCTTAACAAACACTCTTGGAGGCATAACACTTTAACAAACACTCCTGGGGTTATACACTCCTTGGGGCATAACACTTTAACAAACACTCCTGGGGTTATACACTCCTGGGGGCATAACACTTTAACAAACACTCCTGGGGCATAACACTTTAACAAAAATCCTGGGGTGTAACACTTTAACAAACACTCCTGGGGGCATAACACCTTAACAAACACTCCTGGGGGCATACACTCCTTGGGGCAGTACATGCATTACAGGAGCTTCTTGCATTTTGTACGCAGGTGGTTGCTTAATCCTTTCCTTCATTATAAACGCGTTTTCAAGCATTTGCAAACAGAGTAGACTCATATCAGACAGCTCCTATAGGAGCCGTTTGATCAGGGTCTGTCGTGTTTGCTTTAGACATGATGTAGATCTCATTCTGATTCTACAGCTTTTGTAAAAGCAAAACCTTTCCTTGAAAAGTTTACATTTCAAAAGTTCAGCTAATATAGAGTATTCATGATGTCATAATGTCTTACATGAATATTGAACAGGGATAGAGTTAAAGCTCTTGCTCATTTTGAGATTTCTATCGTGCTATTGCCCTTGTACAAATTAGGTTCAACCTAATCAGTACTCTCATCTGTAACATTTTGTTATTACATGGAAGAAATGTCCACTTTGAAAATAGCAGAATAGATATTGTAAAAAGGTGTTTCAACAGTTTTTCACAAATTCTTGATTTACATGCCACAGAAATCACAGTGAGCTATTACATTTCCTGACAACTGGCTGCGTAGATTAGAGCTGCAGTAAATGTATCTCAAAACCAGTGCGTCTTTGAACTTCCGATGGTGACAAACAAAACCATCACAATGACACCATTAACACAATTTGCATTCCTGAGGTCTTTAGTTACAAATTATATTTGAAAAATGTGAAGAATCGATGTGGTCATGTGACTCTGCAAATCATCCTACTTGCAGTCCTGTATTATAACATAATTATATTGATATATGATACTTTACATGGTGAAATTCCATGTTTGTGGCTCTCTAGGAGTTGAAAATTATAAGATCCATATGTGGCAAGCCCAAAGATAAATTTATCCATGTTTTATACAAACAGTTTAGGCCAAGAAACCTGAACAATTCCATTGAGCGTATCAGTTTGATATTGATCGCCACTATTTGCCTACTTCTAATCTGTCAGACTACTTTGGGTAATATTTCTCCCTAAACCTTGCAGACCTAGACCAGATATTTCCATGATGCAGCTTTTTATCAAGATCTGTTATAACTGTTTATCACCATCAGCAATACAATGAAATCTGTCTTTAGCAAACATTTACAAGAGATTCAGAGTCTTTAAGGCAGCTTAATACAGAACAAAAGTATTACTGAAAGATCCCAAGGAGCTTTTGGCATTACTTTTGTCTTGCATTAGCCCTTTACCTACCTCATAGTGATACCTTGTGGAAGTATACAACTCATAGTGATACCTTGTGGAAGTATACAACTCATAGTGATACCTTGTGGAAGTATACAACTCATAGTGATACCTTGTGGAAGTATACAACTCATAGTGATACCTTGTGGAAGTATACAACTCATAGTGATACCTTGTGGAAGTATACAACTCATAGTGATGTCTTTTGGAAGGTTATCAAGATCTGATAACCTTATAACTACCTCACAGTGATGCCTTTTGGAAGTATACAGATCTGATAAGTGCCTTTTGTCACCTCTGTAAAAGTTTTGAAACTATTGTGGTAAATAGAGCATGTTCAATGCTAGGTAATGTGTGAACAAGAATACATCATTTCACTTGAAAATTCAGCATTCAAAGGGTTAGAAGAAAGGTTTGAAAATAACAAGTTCAGCAAACAAGTACAGTGAACAAGTACAACAAACAAGTACAGTGAACAAGTACAACAAACAAGTACAGTGAACAAGTACAACAAACAAGTACAGTGAACAAGTACAGCAAGTACAACAAACAAGTACAGTGAACACGTAGAGCAAGTACAACAAACAAGTACAGTGAACAAGTACAGCAAACAAGTACAGTGAACAAATACAGCAAACAAGTAGAGCAAGTACAACAAACAAGTACAGTGAACAAGTAGAGCAAGTACAACAAACAAGTACAGTGAACAAGTACAGCAAACAAGTACAATGAACAAGTACAGCAAACAAGTACAGTGAACAAATACAGCAAACAAGTACAGTGAACGAGTACAGTGAACAACTACAGATCTTCCTACCACAATATCAGTCCATAATTCTTCAATAAAATGCAAAAATCCATTATATCTGGTATCATAGAAATAATTGTTAGGAGAGGTCGGGTGAGGCTAGAATTACCATTTAATATCATAACTGAAATATCAGGGAAATTTGAGCCAAATCATAGTGAAGAAAAACTGAAACAAAACTGACAATCAGTGAGGAGTATTTAACTCATTGCAGTTTGGAATTTTCTCCCTTATAATGCAATAAAATGTATGTGAATATTGCGTAATATTATTTTTCCATAAATATAACTTAAATTGTCACCTTCCTTGAAATTTTATGTGGAGACACTGTTTATAATGGTATACAAACACTTACTGTTTATAATGGTATACAAACACTGTTTATAATGGTATACAAACACTTACTGTTTATATTGGTATACAAACACTTACTGTTTATAATGGTATACAAGCACTTACTGTTTATATTGGTATACAAACACTTACTGTTTATAATGGTATACAAACACTTACTGTTTATATTGGTATACAAACACTTACTGTTTAACACTTACTGTTTATATTGGTATACAAACACTTACTGTTTATAATGGTATACAAACACTTACTGTTTATATTGGTATACAAACACTTACTGTTTATATTGGTATACAAACACTTACTGTTTATATTGGTATACAAACACTTACTGTTTATATTGGTATACAAACACTGTTTATAATGGTATACAAACACTTACTGTTTATAATGGTATACAAACACGGTTTATAATGGTATACAAACACTTGCTGTTTATAATGGTATACAAACACTTGCTGTTTATAATGGTATACAAACACTTGCTGTTTATAATGGTATACAAACACTTACTGTTTATAATGGTATACAAACACGGTTTATAATGGTATACAAACACTTGCTGTTTATAATGGTATACAAACACTTGCTGTTTATAATGGTATACAAACACTTACTGTTTATAATGGTATACAAACACTGTTTATAATGGTATACAAACACTTGCTGTTTATAATGGTATACAAACACTTACTGTTTATAATGGTATACAAACACTGTTTATAATGGTATACAAACACTTGCTGTTTATAATGGTATACAAACACTTACTGTTTATATTGGTATACAAACACTTACTGTTTATAATGGTATACAAACACTTACTGTTTATAATGGTATACAAACACTTACTGTTGAAACTGTAGAATCAGATCAATGCAATTCCATAAACAAGCAGAGCATTATGTGACCCTGATCAGAAGACTCAAATAGGAGTTTCATTTCCTAAACCAGTAAACTCTGCGGAGACGTCAAAAAGCATGTTTATCAGATAAAGAGGGTTAAGCACTATTATTCTGTATATTAAGCAGAATCCAACAAAATGTATATAGGATTCATATAATATGTGATTAAATCCTTGCATGCTCAGTAATTTTTTTGTCTGTAAAAATTGTCACCTGCTTTAATTCCTAAATCAAAAGTTGTTTGCAATATGGTCCCAGTGGCAAACAGTTTGGATCCTGATGAGACTGCAGTATGTGGCTTCCCATCTGGATCCAAACTGTTTGCATTGGTAATCACAGTTACATCGCTTGTATGCAAAGAGTTAATTTGGTATATCACTTGTAAACCGTGCAGCCCTCATCGGGCCCTGGGCAGGACATCTAATCTTGCCCGGTATCCTCTCATGACAGTCTTATTGTATCTTAACCCTTCAACAGTTTTTATGCCCCCGTTGACGATAGTCAGGGGGCAATATGTTTTGCACATGTCCGTCCATCCGTCCGTCTGTCCGTGTGTCACGCTTTTAGGTGCAGTTGGTTGTCACAGTGTTATAAGTCAGTAATTTCTACACTTATACACATGAAACTTCACATACACATCAATTACCATCTGTGCTATCATTTGGCACCCCGCCCATGCTGCCCACAAGCCAAAGGTCGAGGTTAAATGACTTGGAAAGTTTACGTGCAGTTGGTTGTCACATTTACGTGCAGTTTTTTGTCACAGTTTTTTTCATTGTCTTATATCTCCCTAACCACTGTAGCTATTGCCAGGGAATTGCATATACACATTAAACACCATCCATAGTTTCATTGCACACCCAGCTCATGCTGCCCGCAAGGTCAAGGTCAAATGACTTGGAAATTTTACGTGCAGTTGGCCGTCACAGTTTTTTCATCGTCTTATATCTCTCTAACTACTGTAGGTATTAGCATTGAATTGCATATACACATTAAATACTATCTATACCTTCAGTGCACACCAAACCCATGCTGCCCGCAAGCCCAATGTCAAGGTCAAATGACTTAGGAATTACTTGGAAATTTTACGTTCAGTTGGTTGTCATATTTACGTGCAGTTGGTTGTCACACTTTTTTATCATCTTATATCTCCTTACCCACTGTAGCTATTCACATGGAAATGCATATACACATTATATACCATCTATACTTTCATTGCACACCAAACCCATGTTGCCCGAAAGCCCAATGTCAAGGTCAAATGACTTAGAAATTTTACGTGCAGTTGGTTGTCACAGTTTTTTCAGTCTTATATTATCTCCTTACCCACTGTAGATATTTGCATGGAATTGCATATACATATTAAATACCATCCATACTTTCATTACGAACCCGACCCATGCTGCCCGCAAGCCCAAGGTCAAGATCAAATGACTTAGAAATTTTACGTGCAGTTGGTTGTCACAGTTTTTTCATTGTCTTATATCTCACTAACCGCTAAAGCTATTGGAATGGAATTGCATATACACATTCAACACCATCCATACTTTCATTACGCACCCAGCCCATGCTGCCCGCAAGCCCAAGGTCAAGGTCAAAATTTAATGACTAAGGAATTTTAAGTGCAGTTGGTTGTCACAGTTTTTTCATCGTCTTATATCTCACTAACCGCTAAAGCTATTGGCATGGAATTGCATATATACACATTCAACACCATCCATACTTTCATTACGCACCCAGCCCATGCTGCCAGCAAGCCCAAGGTCAGAGTCAAATGACTTAGGAATTTTACGTGCAGCTAGACAAGCACCTACACGGGGGCATCACTGTGTCTTACAGACACAATTTTCTTGTTTTCTGCTAAGATGGTCGGCTTCAGATTTCAAAAATATAATCAGTGTGTCAAACAGTGTAGATGCTGACAGGGCATGAAGTTACATGGTGCCACATCTGGCTCCGAACTCTTTGTGAATGTAATTATGGATTCCCTATTGGTGGCAAAAGATTTAAAATGCAAGATGCCATTGGCCTTGTGCATGTAATATCATGTGACAACATTACTGCCTCTTATTGGTCAAAGGCAAATGACAATGTTGGGAGGGGAGATTTTGTACCCTGAGGTATCATAATGTCACATTCCAGGCAAAAAAGAACCTGTCCTGTCTGCATTGAACCTCAATTAGTGTTTGAAGAAAGATAATTGAGTTTTATTTCCTAAATCCAGTTAAATTTAGACACAGAGTGCTGAAACGGTTTATGACCAAAAAAGTACCCAAGACACCCAATCTCTCTGTTGCTTGGTTTAACCTTATCAATGATGACTGCTCCATCATTGAGTCCATTCAGAAGGAAAAGAAGGATTTTCAATGGCAGTGTAGAACCTGATCTGAGGGCTCCTCTTCAAGTTTTCTGATATGGCTCTACAAAAATGCCAGTACACTTGTTTCTCAAATTCAAACAGTAAAATATTTTGGTGCAAATACCATGTCAAGATTCACACCTTTATGCACAATTAGTGATTATGTCCGTAACAAGGGTGTTTGAAGAAATGAAATTTTCTACATTTGAGCGTATGTGAGTTAGTAGAAAATTACTTTCCTTGATGCCGAGCAAGTACTGTGATAGGCAGCAGTATTGTGCACAAAGATTTTATGCAACGGCCTGGCGTGTTAGCCAGGGTATTCATTAGCCAGGCATTCAGCTTTGGAAGATCGTGTTAGCCAGGGTATTCATTAGCCAGGCATTCAGCTTTGGAAGATCGTGTTAGCCAGGGTATTCATTAGCCAGGCATTCAGCTTTGGAAGATCGTGTTAGCCAGGGTATTCATTAGCCAGGCATGCAGCTTTGGAAGATCGTGTTAGCCAGGGTATTCATTAGCCAGGCATTCAGCTTTGGAAGATCGTGTTAGCCAGGGTATTCATTAGCCAGGCATTCAGCTTTGGAAGATCGTGTTAGCCAGGGTATTCGTTAGCCAGGCATTCAGCTTTGGAAGATCGTGTTAGCCAGGGTATTCGTTAGCCAGGCATTCAGCTTTGGAAGATCGTGTTAGCCAGGGTATTCATTAGCCAGGCATTCAGCTTTGGAAGATCGAGCCATGTACTGATCACTGTGCTTGTGTTCAATTTAACACATTAAAATATAGTTCAGTAGTAAAGTTTTGTTTCGTTTTTTCAAGAGGAGTAAGTGAGTCCCAAGGAAATGTTTGTGCTTGACAAAGTGTATGAAAACAAGAGGGCAATGATGGTCCTGTATTGCTCACCTGGTTAATAGACTTTTAAGTGATCTACAGTATAACCTGTGTTAAGCGACCAGTCAAGGGAAGCGGCCGAATTGACCGCTTAAGCGAGGTGACCACTTAATCGAGGGATGGATCTATTTTCTAGCTCCTGTGACCTACCTATGAAACAGACTGGTACCAAATAAATAAATCTGATAAAAGGTCACTTGAAGATTATTCATGTGAATTTTGATGGAAATCCATTCAGTTATTGTCAGAAATTATCAGTTAAAATCCATTTTTATAAGTTCCCATGACTTTACTTAAGGAACAAACAAAATTTCATTAGTCAGACTAGTTACGTACAACATGAAATGCTGTGTATACATGCGAAAGCCGGAGGCTTTATGAAATAATGTAATACACAGATCATTCCTCTGACATTTGGTAAAAGTCCAATCAGAGGTTTAGGAGAAAATGATTGAAGAAATTTGTGTTTGAAATCTATTATTATCCAGTGACCATGGAAGTCATTTAAAGAACTCCCATGACCTTTACTTATACAGTGGACAGGAACAATTTATATCAATCTTATAGAAGGTCACCTACAGATCATTCCTCTGATAGTTGGTAAAGAAGTCTAATCTTAGGTCTAATAGCCAGATGGTTGCATAATGCAAGACAGAAATCTAATCGTAGGTCTGATAGCCAGATGGTTGCATAATGCAAGAAAGAAGTCTAATCGTAGGTCTGATAGCCAGATGGTTTTATAATGCAAGACAGAAGTCTAATCGTAGGTCTAATAGCCAGATGGTTCCGTAATGCAAGACAGAAGTCTAATCGTAGGTCTAATAGCCAGATGGTTGCATAATGCAAGAAAGAAGTCTAATCGTAGGTCTAATAGCCAGATGGTTGCATAATGCAAGAAAGAAGTCTTATCATGGGTCTAATAGCCAGAAGGTTGCATAATGCAAGAAAGAAGTCTACTCGTGGGTCTAATAGCCAGGTGGTTGCATGCATACAAAGGAAAGAAGACTAATAAATTCTGTGTGTCTAATAAATTCTGTCTTTGTAATAGCCGTTTTGATTGGATAATATGCCACAAATGTGGCAAATACCAATCTGACTTCTTTCCTATTGTCACCTGTAACCCTGAACCCGATACTGCAAACAGAATAGACCCAGATCACAGCACTCCTGTAGGTGCCATCTGATCAGGTACTGCTGTGTTTGCTTATGGAATAAGATATGATTTTACAGTTTCTGCATTCTCTACATTCCATTAATAAAATGTTCATGATGTTATGATTTCTTTCATGAATGGAGACCTTTCCTGTAGGATCAGGGTCTGCTCTGTTTGCTTTTCTGTTATGGCTGAAACATCCTATATGTTGATGTACCATTATAAAAGTGGAGCTGATAAACATTATCATACATGTCATCCATAATCACAAACAAGATACATTGAGGATATGAGTTTTGGCATAAAGTGTAGTATATAAGGTGCTCCTGCTCAGCCTCATGTACATTTGCTCGAGAGATGTAAGTGTCCCATGTCAAGCAACCATTTGCATGACAAGCTCCACTGATTCTCTGTCTTTAATAACCTTCAGAGAGTAATCAACCCTTTCAACACTAAGTAAAATTTGTGTGAACCATTTGTTTGCTTTGTCCGTTTCAATTCTCAAAGTATATTTTCTTCTCAATATCATTGGCAGACTGTCAAACAATTGGGATTCTAATGAGACGTCTATTTATGTCATTCAGCATCTCACTTAGATCCAAACTATTCACAAAGTTTGTTGCTTGTGGAAAAAGTGAACAGTATGAATCAAGAAAAATTGTTAAAACCGTAACGCAGAGGATACCAGTTAATTGCAAACCATCATGCATGTTGTGTTAGTGATCCATGTTGGTAGATATAAAATGTTTTAATTATGACCATGCTGATAAGGGCTCTAAATACTGGTAAGCCATATGTCAATCAATGCCCTTATAAGGAAAGCGCAGGTACTTACAGGTCTAGACTGAGTCTAACACCTCACTAAAGATGTAAGCGGCACGTAATAAAAGTCTTGAAACTTTCTCTGTTGAGATTTCGAACATTTCTTTTTTCTTTTAACAATTCATCAGCTCAAAAGAAACTAAACTCAAAGTAAATATTGAAAAATTTAAAAAAATTCAATTCTTTTTGGATTTATATTAGTTTTTCTGTGTTTCTTCTTTTTTGCCGAAACACAAATTTGTAAAAAATAAACTCCCATTTACCATTTGCAAGCTGAGGATAAAGAGTGTTTTTTCTTGCCTGTTTATGGCTTTACAGCGTTTGGATTACAGCGGGTTACATAAACTTGTCCAACTTGCCGTAAGATGCGGGTTGGGTGGTCTTTATTTGGGCATTTCACATCTGTACATTAATCACCATACATCCTAAAATTTTACAATTCTTTAAGCTCGACAGACTGGTTTTCACACACTTAGCAGACTGGTTTTGGAATAATTGGGCAATTTAATTCTTTGCATGCTAAGTAACTGTAATCTCAAAAACTTGTTGTCTGCTACAATTGTCAAATTCATTTCTTTTTAGAAACAGTCACAGTATTAAACAGTTTAAATCTTGATTAGACGCCAGATGACTTGGCAGCTAAACTGGATCCAGACTGTGTACATAGATTATCACAGATTATCACAAATGGTCCATTAGTATGCAGAGAGTTAATACAAGTAATACTGCGATGAAATGTGCAATCTGCTCAACATATTGTTTATAATATATCATAGTATCCGTGTATGATATATCACAGTATCGGAGTATGATTTTGTTGTTGAGAAGTTATTTTGACTAAAAAGCATATAACTTACATCCTGAGTTACTCAGCATCAATCTGATCTAGATCCATGCTGTTTGAAAAATAACAGTAATGTCTCGATTAGCAACAGAAAGGTTCACACCAGATTTTCCCATTCAACAAAAGATGGACACAGACAGATCCAATCAGTGGCTGATGAAAATTTTAAAACAAATGTCAATTAACCATTGCAGACAGTGTGAACAAAACACCTTAAGGCCTGGTCCAGTTGAACAACGAGACAAAATAAACTGGTTATTGAAGAGCAAGAGAATATTATAAACTTTCTCATTACAACCAACACTTGAACAAAACCATATCTTATCACGTAAATTTTCCATTTAACACTTTACTCTATACATTAGCCTTTTAAGGCCTCTGCCATCTGATCAGGGTCTGCTCTGTTTTCTTATAAGATAATAAATATAGGTTTGACTCTTCTGTTTCAATTCTAACGAAATAGCTAACAATTTGTTTGTTCCTCTGCCATTATCAAAGTATAGCTTATGTCAATACTGATGAAGTATGGTACATGTACTTAAATAGCCATTAGGTAAACGGTTTATCAATGTCATCTGCAAATCTTTTTTTTTATCAAAGTATATATATGTCTTGCATTTTTTTAACACAATAACAGCATCCATTACTGTGGTTTACATGCATCATTTACACTGCTTGATGTATAGAAAATGAGAGAAATCTGTAGCTTTCTTAATCCTTAAATCTGTAGCTTTCTTAACCCTTTTTGCCGTCTGATGAGGGTTTGGTCTGTTTACTTTTGACATGATATAAATATGATTCTACATTTTTTGTCAGAGCAAAGAAATTTCTTGAAAGGTTTACATTATAACAATTTAGCTAATAAATATTCATGATGTCATAATTTCTTACACGTTTATTGAACAGGGAAAGAGTTAAGGTGTCAAGCAAAACATGAATAGCCAATAATCTTTACTACCGATTGCATTAACGAAATTCGACTAGAGACACCATAGAAGCCATGTAAATGCCTTTTCTTTAATACCACCTATGAGTCCATTTACAAAGAATGGCTTATCGGAGCACCTATGAGGCCATTTACAAAGAACGGCTTATCGGAGCACCTATGAGGCCATTTACAAAGAACGGCTTATCGGAGCACCTATGGAGAAAATGATAATCAGAGCGTGTGCATGATAAAACAATATGTGACCAGTCAGTCATATTTAAAGATGCAAATTTAAAGGGGTTGGCTTTTTCAAAATTACATAACTTCTGTAATTTGTGTCCAAATTTTCGTCATATCAAAAAGCATTGTCTCAGTGATTTTCATATCTTACTTTGATTGTCTAACATCAAAAGAACGTAATGGGAGGCAGAATTTCAAGGGTCTTAAAACTAAAATATTGCATAACTCCTAAATGGAAGGTTTAATAAAAATTCTATGAAAATTTGGTTCATTGAACATGCTAACTACTTACACATTTGCTAATTGCAATGACTAGTTACACATTGGCCAATTGTCTTTAGTTACACATTGGCCAATTGCAATGACTTAAGTTACACATTGACCAATTGACTTTAGTTACACATTGACCAATTGCAATGACTTAAGTTACACATTGGCCAATTGACTTTAGTTACACATTGACCAATTGCAATGACTTAAGTTACACATTGACCAATTGCAATGTCTAGTTACACATTGGCCAATTGACTTTAGTTACACATTGGCCAATTGCAATGACTAGTTACACATTGGCCAATTGACTTTAGTTACACATTGGCCAATTGCAATGACTAGTTACACATTGGCCAATTGACTTTAGTTACACATTGGCCAATTGCAATGACTTAAGTTACACATTGACCAATTGCAATGACTAGTTACACATTGGCCAATTGACTTTAGTTACACATTGACCAATTGCAATGACTTAAGTTACACATTGACCAATTGCAATGACTAGTTACACATTGGCCAATTGACTTTAGTTACACATTGGCCAATTGCAATGACTAGTTACACATTGGCCAATTGACTTTAGTTACACATTGGCCAATTGCAATGACTAGTTACACATTGGCCAATTGACTTTAGTTGCACATTGACCAATTGCAATGACTTTTACACCTTTGCAAACAGAATAGACTCGGAACAGTTGGCACCTGCTGCAGCCATTTGATCAGTCTGAGCACTGTTTACCTATGGAATGACAAAGACCTGATTCTAAAATTTCTACCATAGTAAAAAGAATTCCAATGTTCATTTACAATTATAAAAAATCAGCAAATAAATATCCATGATGTCATTATTTCATGAGGTGAAGGGTTAAATATTTGTTGCAGCACAGGTTATTCCAGAATTTAGATGTTTTATTCTCACTTCTCAGACGTGCTAGATAAGCTGAGTTACTAAAAATAGCCATACTAGAAATCCTTATCTGGAACACCCCTTGTCTAGTGTATTCATACGCACGATTACGTAAAATCAATACAAGGGAAGGAACTCTTACAGAATTATACCAACGTTTCTATATGCAACAACCTTATAAATTAAAATTAATATAAGTAATTAGCACAAATATGAATTTCTATTTATCATATAAACATTTCAAAAGCCTATTTAATTAACCGAACATGTTGTATCGTAGCCACTCAGTAATTTATATTTTATGCCAAAACCTAACGTTTGTGGTTGTCATAACAAATGACGTCATTTGGTGTCACGCTTTTATGCTGCAGTTTGTTCCTATTAGATATGGAAGTCGTATTACGCAATGTAAAGTAGTACTTCACAAAACCCGTTAATTTACTTGGTTTTAGGGCGTATTTCAGCGAGAAAAATAATCAAGCATGGATTTTGTTACAGCCGGGGGTTTCTATGATTCTTTTATTCTAAGTAACCTACAAAGAAGGTAAAATTATGTTTTTAGTAGCCTGAAATACTGAGCTTTCCCATGGTTAACCTTATCACTATGTACCTAGTCAAACTGTAATTACCTTAGTAAATAGTGTACATCCAGATGAGAGTGTGGGTATCTCTTCAGTACCCCAGCTGTATCATACACTTAGTGTGGGTATCTCCTCAGTACCCCAGCTATATCATACACTTAGTGTGGGTATCTCTTCAGTACCCCAGCTATATCATACACTTAGTGTGGGTATCTCATCAGTACCCCATCTATATCATACACTTAGTGTGGGTATCTCATCATGATCAGTACCCCAGCTGTATCATACACTTAGTGTGGGTATCTCCTCAGTACCCCACCTGTATCATAACACTTAGTGTGGGTATCTCCTCAGTACCCCAGCTGTGTCATACACTTAGTGTGGGTATCTCATCAGTACCCCAGCTGTATCATACACTTACTGTGTGATTGCCAAGAAACTGAAGAAAGCCTGCTTTGAAATCTGAATTAGAAGATAAACTCTGTAGCCCAAACTTTCCTCAGCATGCTAAAGGCTAAACTGATGATACTGATGATGATACTGATGATGATACTGATGATGATACTGATGATGGTACTGATGATGATACTGATGATGATACTGATGATGGTACTGATGATGATACTAATGATGATACTGATGATGGTACTGATGATACTAATGATGATACTGATGATGATACTGATGATGCTACTGATGGTACTAATGATGATACTGATGATGCTACTGATGATGATACTGATGATGCTACTGATGATGATACTGATGATGATACTGATGGTACTGATGATGGTACTGATGATGGTACTGATGATATTGATGATGATACTGATGGTAATTTCATTTAGAATATTCCCAAAATCCAACAAACTTAGCTTTAACATGTTTTGGATGATATTATGATGACCTATGCAATCAGTTTGGCTCTAGATGTAATAATACCAATTAATCTGGATCAAAACAGCTAAGTAATATGTTAAGAATGTTTTTGTGTTTGTTAATTTTTTTCTGGAAAAGAAACAGCACAACTTTTTACTTCAAACAACTGACTGCCACAGCATTTCCTGCAAGCATTTAGTGTTACCAAGTGAACTGCGAGTTCAGTTCTAGAAAATTCTTTAGGGAGCAAAATTTCCAGTAATAACAAGTTGCCACAGTTTGGAAGCATTTAGCTCTTAGCTGGAAAAGCAATAATGTCATCATTAAATATTTCTGTCAGTTTTAATTCTTAAAGAACATAATATTTCTTTCTTTTCATTTCATTTAAGAAAATAACCAAAATAAAAGTGAAGCAGTTTGGATAGTGAGGAGATGCCAAGTTGGCCTGCACCACATCATTTGCAAATGTTAATGCCAACTCATCAAAAACACACTTAAAGTTAAAAGTATTTCAGTATAATTAAAACACAATCACAAAATCCTCCAAGCACTTTTAGAAGATTTTATTACAGACTAATTAGTATAATTTCAAAATAAATGTTAAACAATAGCTTGGAAATAAACATGGCTTTGATTACTTTGAACGAAAATAGGTCTGGAACTGCAGATTTTCCTAACTTGCAGGTACTTTTCCTTGAAGTAATGAACCATGGAGGAAACTCAATGTAATATTTTTGGTTTTAGTATTCCAATGTTGCTCTTGACCCTTCAACTCAGATTCAAATACATAAATGTGTTCAACCTTTTCTGTTGGACACATTATCACTTCTTTGACAATCCAAGTACAGACATACAGTGTATTAACATAATTATCCCAGAAACCTCAGCCAATATTGCACCTAAAGTAAAATAAGGAAATTTATTGCCATGGCGAACAGAAGAAAATCAGATGTGTAACTTATGAGCAAACAAGAGCAGACATGCTGGCATTAAAAGGTGTGATTATCAATGGAACTTTTAACTTTACAAACCCATCAAGAGTGTTGTTTAGGTGTCCAAATATTGTGCCTGATTACAAGGGATGAAACTTTAATGTTATATATCAATTTAATAATTTCATAATTTGTTAATATGACAAAATAGTTTTTTGTTGAATTATTTCTTTTTATAATGAACAGGTCATTATGAAATAAATATATGCAACAAGCTGTTGAATGACAATCTGAGTAGACCCTGAACTGAAGACTACCACTAGAAACACTCTAATCTGGATTGACATGATTTTCAAATTCAGGGTAACTTGTTTCCCTGCATTAAAAAAGGATAATCAACCCTTCCCGACAAAGATGCCTATTAACGATTTCGCAAACAGAATAGACCCAGACCAGACAACTCCCATAGGAGCGATCTGATCAGGGTCTGCTCCATTTGCTTATGAAAATTTGAAACTATCCTATATTAATTCATAAGCCAACAGAGCAAACGTTGATCACACAGCTCCTACAGGATCTGTCTGATCTGTGTCTACTCTGTTTGCAAAGACATTAAAAGGAAAATCACTGGAGTTGAGACAAAACAAAGGCTGGCAAAAAACAATACCATCTATATGCTCTGCCGTATTTTGTCCCATGAAATATTTAGAAGTCTGATAATGGCTAAAACCAAATTACACTATTTTTTTTTATAGTTTTCTGTCAAGCTCAATTTATCACAGACAAAATCATCAGAAGTGACTTTTTAAAATAGTAACCTAATTACCTGAACCAAAGACACAATATTACGTTTTATGTATGTCTACAATTCAGCATCCATAATTATAATTCTTTACCACAGTATATTTATTGTACCTTTAACAGTTCAGAAAAAATAATTATCTAGAAGTTGTTCAAATAATCTATAATTCTTCTATTTCAAACTAAGTAAACATCATATATATTTGTTAAATATTGATCAAACTGATAAGTTGTCAAAATAATTATTTTTAATCTGCTTCAGCTTGGTAACAAGTTGCTACATGAATATAATTGTGTATTAGGACTGTAGAATGAGGGACATGCCTACCAAGAAAACAACACATTCTCAGCAACTCAACTGTCCCCTGCTTTGTGTTTTAAATAACAATATAAATTCCTTGTTCTCCCAAAATATAATGGCAGTTACAGTTTCAATGCTGATTACAGGAACATAAGGAATAGCAACTGTTTGCCAATGTGATCATGGCTTACAGAGCAGTCAGCTAAAGTGCTTTGCATGCCGGCATTAAGTTCATGATAAACTATGCAAACAGTTTGTATCTAGATGAGATGTATGATGGGTCCAGATGAGATGTATGATGGGTCCAGATGAGATGTATGACTGGTCCAGATGAGATGTATGACTGGTCCAGATGAGATATATGATGGGTCCAGATGAGATGTATCTGGTGGGTCCAGATGAGATGTATGATGGGTCCAGATGAGATGTATGATGGGTCCAGATGAGATGTATGATGGGTCCAGATGAGATGTATGACGGGTGGTGTCATCAGCAACCTAACAGTTTATATACCATTATAAAATGCACATCATATTCATGATGTCATTATTTTTTACATGAATATTCATGGGGTAACTCGTGATAGAGATGATGGTCACTTACGAGAGTGTAGCCCTAATGGTGGTGAACAATTGTGTTTGAAAGGGGAAAATGTACAGGTGTGGAAACTGTAAGAAACTGTCTCAGTTTTCCCCATGGCAACATCCACGTTGACAACATCATGGCTACTGCAAATGGCTTGTTCTTATAACACAGAGGCGCAAGGTATATCAACAAGGTATATCAACAAGGTATATCAACGCTTTACTAATTTACAAATACATCTTATAACACCTTTGCAATCCGAGCAGACTGCTATCAGATATGGCTCCTGTGATAGCCGTCGGATCAGGGTCTGCCCATGGTCTGCTCTATTTGCTAATGGAAAAACATAGATCCGATTCTACCAGGGTTGCCACAAACCAGAGGAAACAAAATTCCCTGACATTTCCCTGACACAATTTCAAATTTCCCTGACACATTACATCGCGAAATTTGGTCTTTCTTTTGTAATTTCTGTAATACTTTATGAAACTTTTAAAAATATATGACCTTCATTCCAATGTTTTCAAAATTCGCTGACAATTCCCTGACCTTGAAAAAATTTAAATTTCCCTGACTTTTCCCTGACACGTGGCAACCCTGTCTACAGTTTCTGCACATTTGAATTCTTCTTGTTTAGCTTTAACAAATTCCCACATAAGAATGAACAGGATAGCTCAAGAAATGCATCCATTATAAAATTCCTTTTCATCCAATCTCTTGCCGACCCTTATAGCTCTTTATCACTATCATGTTAAACCTTGGAATGCTGAATATTCAAAGTAGAATGGCCCACCAGTGTTTAACTATAGTGTCCATTCAGTATGAAAGGTAAACATGTTAGAGAATTTTGTATGACAAACAGTGTAGACCCTGATAAGAGAGCTGTTTGTAAATACTGGTGCAAATGTTTGCACATGCTGGTACACTGGTTTGTGGCATTCACAGGGTTAAGGTTAATGAAGTTTCTAAAAGTGCTAGGTTCCATGATAGCCTTACACTTATGAATAAATTATCATCAGAATGGGCCAAGCACTTCACTCTTAATCGTTGAGATAGCCAAGTAGCTGGAACTGTTAAACAGTCTAGATCTAGATCACACATTTAACTTTCATGTTGCAGCATAAATTGCATTTTTACAATCATCAAATTAAGAGCTGAGAAGAAAACAGTTTTTGTGGTAATACTCTTAATACTCTCAGAACTGGTAACTGTAACTTAATCATATCTCCTTTCAAATAAAACAGACTTGATAACTTTGATCTAGATCCAGTCTACCTGCAACCACTAGAGATTTTCCTTAATGTTGTGCAAGGAAAAAATTGGTCTGTATACAGTCTTTTTCAAAGAAAACCTGCAAACTGTTTGATTTTCAGACTTATGAAACGCAAACAACAGATGATGCAGCCGGAAAACATTACCAAGGAGATAGTCAGGGTCTTCTTTTACTGGAGAGCTGAATGAATACAAATGAACATATTAATACCAGAGTGGTTCTCAAATGGAGCCTTCGCACTCATTTGATCGACGTTGTAAATATTTAATCAGCCGATAAGGATCGTACATCACACCATGCCATGGCTAGCCAATCAGAAAGGTCTTTATGCAATTAGCAAAATTTTGTAAAGCCAATTGAGAAAGGAAAAAAGGGTAAAAGAAATGAGTTTAAGTATCAATTACACTACCGGCTTAAATCAATTTCAGGCAAAAGAACATGCAGTAAAAAACTAATGAGACAAGGTATGGACTGTATAGTCATAATTGGTAAAGCAGTACCTATTAGACCAATAAATCTAATAATTAGAGAGAACAAACCTAACCAAAGTGCACAAATATTTACCTTAGGGTACAAGTTGGCCAACAGGTCAGTAAAACATACAATGAAACAGCAGTTAAAATATCACATTGAATTAGGTTTTACTTTACTAATAGCTAATTAAAATATTTCAAACAAAATTAATATTTTCAAAAATGCTATTATTTTAAAAAGATTCCAACTTATTATAACATGCACTTGTATCATACTTGTGTCACCTAATACACATCTAACCAGTGGCAGACTCATTTCATAACGCCTGATTATATCATGCTTAATGACACTAATTAACACTTTCCCTGTTCTATATTGTTTATTCGAGATTTCAATACCTGCCGAATATTCATGGTCAAAATAGTTACAATGAAATATGAAAGGTGGAACACTGTAGCCATATTAGAATGTAAAGAAACACATCTATTAGAGTGTATAGGAGCCGACTGATCTGGGTCTACTCTGTTTGCTAATATGTGTGAAAGAAAAAAAGCTTAAAAAATGTTAAAAATAGCATTTATTCAAGCATCCTTTTGTTTATGAGCAGATAAAGCTTGAACAGGCAAGTATACATAAAAACAGACATATGAAACAAACCTCCGGTAACACATTGTTCGTTCGTATTCGACTGGTAAATGTGCATTCGTAACTATTCGTTGTATTCCGTAAGGGTTAGGAATATAGAAATAGCTGTGTTCCCAATCGTAACTACTTGCCGTATTCCGTCTGGGTTCGGAATGTATGTCTATTTCGATAGAAATAGCTGAGGTGTTCCGAGAGCTGTGTTCCGTGTGGTAAATGTGTCGAATGTTGCTCCGCAGAGAGAATCAACCAACCAAATTTGAGGCCGCGATTTAGCCATGACATTTGTTAGTGTAACCCTTTCTCAATGGAAAATATCAATATATAGTCTACATGTAAGATGTATAACTGCGGACATTACTTTGATCTTGAATCATTTATCTATTTACACAAGATTTACGTCGTGGGGCAACCAAAGAATGATGGAATAGCCTACACTTTCGCCAGTTATGTACAACGCACTTTGCTTTCACAAACAATAAAACTTTCATTTTAACACGTTCTCAATTCCATGTATGACCTGGCACATCTGTAACAGTCAGGTTTACGTCACGTAGCTGCTTTTTATAGCGAAATTCAAGCAACGATTCATATTTCATTCGAGAAACCAATAATAACCAAGGGAGGATACTACAGTAGGTACTTACCATACGTCTATACTATAGAGTTATCGGGTACCCGCGGGTAATTACAGAACGGGTACCCGGGTAGAAAAGTTGTACCCGTTTCAGCCCTAACAGTAACATCATGAATACTAGATAACTAGATCATTTTTTATATTGCTATATGAACACAATGTTTCGGTCACGGCAGTAACTGCAGAATCAGATCTTTATTATTCCATAAGCAAACAGAGCAGACCCTTATCATCAGATGGCTTCTTATAATGGAGCTGTTTGATCTGGGTCTATACTGTTGAGGCATCTCTATCAGGTACAGGGGTAAGCACTACTTCCTTAAATACTGGGAACATTAAGAACCAGAGAATTACAAGTGGCTCTTTTCCCATAGGAATTTCTTATTGCCACAGACAGCTTACAAACAAATACACATCTACTACACTATAAATATAAGAATAATGGACGATCTGGCAGCTGCTTTTTATGTTTAAATTAATAACTACTACAAGTAGTTATGATACTGATAATACAATAAGTAACTAATGTTTCACACCCTGATTGTGTTTCTGTAGTTATGGATCTGATAATACAATAAGTAACTAATGTTTCATACTCTGATTCACACTCTGATGTTTCACACTCTGATTGTATTTTAGTAGTTACCAGGTACTGATAATACAATACGTAACTGTTTCACACTCATGTTTCACACTCTAATGTCTCACACCCTGATGTCTCACACTGATGTATCATACTGTTTCACACTCTAGTGTCTCACACTCTTATGTCTCACACTGTCTCACACTCTGATGTCTCATACTGTTTCACACTCTAGTGTTTCACACTCTATTATGTCTCATACTCTAATGTGTTACACTCTAGTGTTTCAAACTCTAATGTCTCACACTCTAGTGTTTCACACTCTGATGTCTCACACTCTGATGTCTCATACTGTTTCACACTCTAATGTCTCATACTCTGATGTGTTACACTCTAGTGTTTCAGACTCTAATGTCTCACATTCTAGTGTTTCACACTCTGATGTCTCAATTTACTCTAATGTCTCACACTCTGATGTCTCATACTCTGTGTCACACTCTAGTGTCTCATACTCTAATGTCTCATACTCTAATGTTTCACACCCTGATTGTTTTTCTGTAGTTATTGTATTTTCTGTAGTTATGGTACTGATAATACAATAAGTAACTAATGTTTCACACTCTGTGTTTCTGTAGAATAATGGTACTGATAATAAAATAAGTAACTAATGTTTCATACTCTGATTGTATTTAATATGCAAATTTTAGATAATGAAGAAAAGTCAATTTGGAAATTTATGTAGAAGATTTATTCAGTTTAAAGAAGTTGGTAACAGTTTTGTACTAGTTTTCTGTCCAAATGTCGATGTCTCAATATGTAGAAACCAAAACACAGCGACAAAACAATTGACTTAATATGCATGTTAAGTAGATATCATCTGTAAGTTTGCTATCAGCTACACATTTTAAAGCGAGTTTCAAAAAACATGTAAAGAGTTAACCCTTTCCGACATATAAATGCTTTTTCACACATTTGAAAACAGTGTAGATCCAGGGTCTGCTCCGTTTGCTAATGGAATTTGATAGATCCGTTTCTTTACTTTCTAAAATGGCTACAATGTTCCACCTCCCATATTAAAACTATTTTGTCCATGAATATTCAGTGGGTACTAACATTTGGAATTAAAACACAGAACAGGGAAAAGGTTAAGAAGCCATTATAGACTGGGTCTAAGATGGCATATTATGGATGAAACTAGAAGTCTACAGGGCTAAATACGGCACTCCGCAGGTCCACCTAAATTCAGTTGACATTGTCACAGTTTAAGACGGATATTCCTGACAGGTGGTATTACAAGAATTACGTGTCGGCCAAACCATTTTTACCTAATTTCAGCAAAATTATCCTCTGAGTTTTGGTTGCCAGATCTCAAGGTGGATTTGTAAGCCAAAAATGAGACAAATGTAAGCATCTGCAATAACACATTTAAAACTGTGATCTTATATTAAACCCCAATAGCCCAGTGCTCATTTTCTGTTACAGCTTGAAACATTTCATTGCTTATCAGTTGTGATTGTACAGTGTGATGTGATGGTACAGTTAGATGATGTGATTGTACAGTTAGATGTGATGTGATTGTACAGTTAGATGTGGTTGTACAGTTAGATGTGATTGTACAGTTAGATGTGGTTGTACAGTTAGATGTGATTGTACAGTTAGATGTGGTTGTACAGTTAGATGTGGTTGTACAGTTAGATGTGGTTGTACAGTTAGATGTGATTGTACAGTTAGATGTGGTTGTACAGTTAGATGACGTGGTTGTACAGTTAGATGTGGTTGTACAGTTAGATGTGGTTGTACAGTTAGATGTGATTGTACAGTTAGATGTGATTGTACAGTTAGATGTGGTTGTACAGTTAGATGTGGTTGTACAGTTAGATGTGATTGTGATTGTACAGTTAGATGTGGTTGTACAGTTAGATGACGTGGTTGTACAGTTAGATGTGGTTGTACAGTTAGATGTGATTGTACAGTTAGATGTGATTGTACAGTTAGATGTGATGTGATTGTACAGTTAGATGTGATTGTACAGTTAGATGTGATTGTACAGTTAGATGTGATGTGATTGTACAGTTAGATGTGATTGTACAGTTAGATGTGATTGTACAGTTAGATGTGATGTGATTGTACAGTTAGATGTGATTGTACAGTTAGATGTGGTTGTACAGTTAGATGTGATTGTACAGTTAGATGTGATTGTACAGTTAGACGTGGTTGTACAGTTAGATGTGGTTGTACAGTTAGATGTGATTGTACAGTTAGATGTGATTGTACAGTTAGATGTGGTTGTACAGTTAGATGACGTGGTTGTACAGTTAGATGTGGTTGTACAGTTAGATGTGATTGTACAGTTAGATGTGATGTGATTGTACAGTTAGATGTGATTGTACAGTTAGATGTGGTTGTACAGTTAGATGTGGTTGTACAGTTAGATGTGATGTGATTGTACAGTTAGATGTGATTGTACAGTTAGATGTGGTTGTACAGTTAGATGTGGTTGTACAGTTAAAGCTATTGTCACACATTCCCTTGCTCATGGGTCCATTGTAAATGTTCAGCTAATTAATATTTATGATGTCATTATTTTTTACATGAATACCCATAAGGCAAAAGGTTAATTATGCAGCTACATATGAAAGTGTTTGTAACATATGAAAGTATATGAAAGTGTTTGTAACATATGAAAGTGTTTGTAACATATGAAAGTGTGTGTAACATATGAAAGTGTTTGTAACATATGAAAGTGTTTGTAACATATGAAAGTGTTTGTAACATATGTATAACATATGAAAGTGTTTGTAACATATGAAAGTGTTTGTAACATATGTGTAATATGAAAGTGTTTGTAACATATGTGTAACATATGAAAGTGTATAATAGAAACATGTGAGCCACATAAACATGAATATCATATACAAATTGGAGGTTGGTTTCTGTCTGTCAACAAAATAGAATTAACAAATACTGACAAGGAAAATACAATAAAATGCACAAAGATTTTTTTTTGAACAGCCCTGTCAGTTTTCTCTATATCAATCCTTTGAATGCAGGGAAACAAGTATACAGACATTTTGCACACAGTGTCTAAAGACCCAGATCAGTGGACTCCCAGAGGAGGCCAGGGTCTGCACTGTTTGTCTTTTGATAGAAACATCTACAAAATTTGTTCCAAGAATACTTTCTTACATTTATTTTCTAACATGCCATCAGTGACAGTTTGAACCGACTGATGTGACACATTTTCACACATTTGCAAACAGAGTAGACCCAGATCAGACAGCTCCTGTAAATGATGACCCTTTGATCAGGGTCTGCTATGTTTGCTTATGACATGATATACATCGGATTCTACAGTTTCTGGCAAAACAAATTCCCTTGAAGCAGTTACTGTAGAAACATTCAGCAAATAAATATTCATGGTATCATTGTTTCTTACATGAATATTGAACAGGAAAAGGGTTAAGCCACTTACTCCAGTCTCTCATCTGGATACAAACGGTTCATAAAGTTTAGCAGGTTAAGGCCACCAGAATATGCTATTTTTGTGTTAGAGCCACCAGACAAGTCCCAGTGTTACATGCTAAGTGTTAGGACCACAGACAAGTCCCAGTGTTACATGCTAAGTGTTAGGGCCACCAGATAAGTCCCAGTGTTACATGCTAAGTGTTAGGACCACCAGACAAGTCCCAGTGTTACATGCTAAGTGTTAGGACCACCAGACAAGACCCAGTGTTACATGCTAAGTGTTAGGGCCACCAGATAAGTCCCAATGTTACATGCTAAGTGTGAGGGCCACCAGACTAGTGAGTGTTACATCTATTTACAATGGCATGTATGGGGTATTACTTCTGTTTGTATACCTTTCGGCAGGGATGATTTTTAGTGTATCAAGTTTCAGCATGGGGCTGGTTTTGTTCCACTAACATCTGATAATTGGATTCAACTAGCAACTCAAGGTGTCACAGAACTCACAACATGAGGATCTGAGAGGCTTTGTTACAGAAACCGGCTGACAAAACAAGTCCATATGTTTCAGCTCACTATACAACAAGCTGTGTTTTCCAATCCTCCAGCAGTCATCTTCATCAGTATTTAAGCCTTTACCTTACAGTGCTGCCTTCAAGGCAAAGTAGACTCAGATCAGAAAGCTACTGTAGGATCAGGGTCTGCTCTGTTGGATCATGAAATAATACAGATCTGATACTACAGGTACCACCATGGCCAAAACATTCTACCATATAAAATCTAAGCTAATAAATATTCATGATGTCATTACTTCTTACAGTAATATTCATGAGGTAAAGTTATTTAGTGTGTACTGGGTTAGTCGTCACTTAAGCTTGATACTCCAACATTGTTACATCAGTGCAAACAGAGCAGACCCATCTCAGACAGCTCCTGCTGCAACTGCCTGATCGAGACCACCTCTGTTAGTTCTATGTTACAAATCTAATTCTCTACTAATTGCCATAGCAATAGGTTTCCTTATTTTTTTTATAGCTAATACAAGAATGAAGTTTTTATATTTATTAATGTTGATTTTATATTTGATATTCATAATGTGCTAAGTCTTACATGAATATTGTCAGATAAATGGTTAATTCTGATTAAAATAGTGTGGATCTCTTAAACAGGAACAATAAACCATAGCTGAGCACTTCAAAGCTTCTTTAGAGCTCTGGCAGTCACAATATGCCCAATTTGTTGTCAATCAGCAAAACAATTATTGCAGGGGAAAATAAATTTTGCAGTCAAATTGGAATGAAAATTACATGAGAAATTACAATGTATTTAACACTTTACTCCACAAATATGCCTTTGCAAACAGAGTAGACCCAGATCAGACAGCTCCTAATTGAGCCATCTGATCAGGATCTGCTCAGTAATTGCTTATGATATAATATAGATATGATTCTATGATATCTGCAATGGCCCAAATATCCATGTAAAGTAAAGTGCCTAGTTATAATCTACTTTCAGTCCGAATGACCGCTCAGCCATGTGCTATTATAACAATAAATCTAATTAATATTCATGATGTCATTATTTCTGACATATTCATGGGGTAAAGGGTTAAAAGATTTTAACTAAAGCCTTTGGCACCACCAAATGTCTTTAAACCTTTTATTTCATGAATATTCATGAAAGAGTGTCACTTTCCTTCTTGTATTAAAAATATACAGAATAATCAAATTTATTGTCATAGCAATAGGGAATCCGGTCTGTAAGATAGAAGCAAACAAAGCAGACCCTGATCAGATCTTGGTGTAAACAATTACTGTCAGGATGTATAATCAGATTGGCTCTAGATCTGTTATGGTTGATGGGACTTGGTTTACACAGTAATGAATACTCTTTGTAAGAAATAGTGATTGTATGAATTTATTTAGCTGAATTTTTATTATGGCATTACGAACAAAGAAACTGTTGACCATGGTAGACACTGAAGAATTCTATCTGTTAGTTCATAAGCAAACAGCAAACCCTCATCAATGGCTGCTTCAGAAGCTGTCTGAATTAGGCCGGTCTACTCTGTTTGTGGTGTACCTATGAGGTAAAGCTGTCTGAATTAGGCCGGTCTACTCTGTTTGTGGTGTACCAGTATTAGGTAAAGCTGTCTGATTTAGGACGGTCTACTCTGTTTGTGGTGTACCTATGAGGTAAAGCTGTCTGATTTAGGACGGTTTACTCTGTGGTGTATTCTATGAGGTAAAGCTGTCTGATTTAGGCCGGTCTACTCTGTTTGTGGTTTATCTATGAGGTAAAGCTGTCTATTTAGGATGGTTTACTCTGTGGTGTATTCTATGAGGTAAAGCTGTCTGATTTAGGATGGTCTACTCTGTTTGTGGTGTATGGATGAGGTAAAGCTGTCTGATTTAGGACGGTTTACTCTGTTTGTGGTGTACCTATGAGGTAAAGCTGTCTGATTTAGGACGGTTTACTCTGTTTGTGGTGTACCTATGAGGTAAAGCTGTCTGATTTAGGATGGTTTACTCTGTTTGTGGTGTACCTATGAGGTAAAGCTGTCTGATTTAGGATGGTTTACTCTGTTTGTGGTGTATCTATGAGGTAAAGCTGTCTGATTTAGGACGGTCTACTCTGTTTGTGGTGTACCTATGAGGTAAAGCTGTCTGATTTAGGACGGTCTACTCTGTTTGTGGTGTACCTATGAGGTAAAGCTGTCTGATTTAGGACGGTCTACTCTGTTTGTGGTGTACCTATGAGGTAAAGCTGTCTGATTTAGGACGGTCTACTCTGTTTGTGGTGTACCTATGAGGTAAAGCTGTCTGATTTAGGATGGTCTACTCTGTTTGTGGTGTACCTATGAGGTAAAGCTGTCTGATTTAGGACGGTTTACTCTGTTTGTGGTGTACCTATGAGGTAAAGCTGTCTGATTTAGGACGGTTTACTCTGTTTGTGGTGTACCTATGAGGTAAAGCTGTCTGATTTAGGACGGTTTACTCTGTTTGTGGTGTACCTATGAGGTAAGGCTGTCTGATTTAGGATGGTTTACTCTGTTTGTGGTGTATCTATGAGGTAAAGGGATAATTAACAACCATATTAATCAATGCTGATGGACTTGTCCAAAATTCAAACAGGTGATATTTCTAAAGAAAAGTGTAAAATGGTGTAGACCCTGAAGAGAGGGCTTCTCTAGGAACCCTCTCATCTGTGTCTGCACTGTTTGCAAAGGACATTAGTGATGCACTTCATGAATTATAAGGATTAACTTGCATTTGCACACAATGTAATTCAAGATCAGAAGGCTCCTGCAGGTACTATTTCGTTGATGTCTGCACTGTTAGCCATCTCAAGGTTCCTGCAGGTACTTGCAGGTACTGATCGATGTCTGCACTGTTAGCCATCTCTATCTGATTGATGTCTGCACTGTAAGCCATCTCAAGGTTCCTGCAGGTACTTGCAGGTACTGATCGATGTCTGCACTGTTAGCCATCTCAAGGTTCCTGCAGGTACTTGCAGGTACTATCTGATTGATGTCTGCACTGTTAGCCATCTCAAGGTTCCTGCAGGTACTTGCAGGTACTATCTGATTGATGTCTGCACTGTTAGCCATCTCAAGGTTCCTGCAGGTACTTGCAGGTACTATCTGATTGATGTCTGCACTGTTAGCCATCTCAAGGTTCCTGCAGGTACTTGCAGGTACTATCTGATTGATGTCTGCACTGTTAGCCATCTCAAGGTTCCTGCAGGTACTTGCAGGTACTATCTGATTGATGTCTGCACTGTAAGCCATCTCAAGGTTCCTGCAGGTACTTGCAGGTACTGATCGATGTCTGCACTGTTAGCCATCTCAAGGTTCCTGCAGGTACTTGCAGGTACTATCTGATTGATGTCTGCACTGTTAGCCATCTCAAGGTTCCTGCAGGTACTTGCAGGTACTATCTGATTGATGTCTGCACTGTTAGCCATCTCAAGGTTCCTGCAGGTACTTGCAGGTACTGATCGATGTCTGCACTGTTAGCCATCTCAAGGTTCCTGCAGGTACTTGCAGGTACTATCTGATTGATGTCTGCACTGTTAGCCATCTCAAGGTTCCTGCAGGTACTTGCAGGTACTATCTGATTGATGTCTGCACTGTTAGCCATCTTAAGGTTCATGTAGGTACTTGCAGGTACTATCTGATTGATGTCTGCACTGTAAGCCATCTCAAGGTTCCTGCAGGTACTTGCAGGTACTATCTGATTGATGTCTGCACTGTTAGCCATCTTAAGGTTCCTGCAGGTACTTGCAAGTACTATCTGATTGATGTCTGCACTGTTAGCCATGTCAAGGTTCCTGCAGGTACTTGCAGGTACTATCTGATTGATGTCTGCACTGTAAGCCAGCTCAAGGTTCCCGCAGGTACTTACAGGTACTGATCGATGTCTGCACTGTTAGCCATCTCTATCTGATTGATGTCTGCACTGTAAGCCATCTCAAGGTTCCTGCAGGTACTTGCAGGTACTGATCGATGTCTGCACTGTTAGCCATCTCAAGGTTCCTGCAGGTACTTGCAGGTACTATCTGATTGATGTCTGCACTGTTAGCCATCTCAAGGTTCCTGCAGGTACTTGCAGGTACTATCTGATTGATGTCTGCACTGTTAGCCATCTCAAGGTTCCTGCAGGTACTTGCAGGTACTATCTGATTGATGTCTGCACTGTTAGCCATCTCAAGGTTCCTGCAGGTACTATCTGATTGATGTCTGCACTGTTAGCCATCTCAAGGTTCCTGCAGGTACTTGCAGGTACTATCTGATTGATGTCTGCACTGTTAGCCATCTCAAGGTTCCTGCAGGTACTTGCAGGTACTATCTGATTGATGTCTGCACTGTTAGCCATCTTAAGGTTCATGTAGGTACTTGCAGGTACTATCTGATTGATGTCTGCACTGTAAGCCATCTCAAGGTTCCTGCAGGTACTAGCAGGTACTATCTGATTGATGTCTGCACTGTTAGCCATCTTAAGGTTCCTGCAGGTACTTGCAAGTACTATCTGATTGATGTCTGCACTGTAAGCCATCTCAAGGTTCCTACAGGTACTTGCAGGTACTATCTGATTGTGTCTGCACTGTAAGCCATCTCAAGGTTCCTGCAGGTACTTGCAGGTACTATCTGATTGATGTCTGCACTGTAAGCCATCTCAAGGTTCCTGCAGGTACTTGCAGGTACTATCTGATTGATGTCTGCACTGTAAGCCATCTCAAGGTTCCTGCAGGTACTTGCAGGTACTATCTGATTGATGTCTGCACTGTAAGCCATCTCAAGGTTCCTGCAGGTACTTGCAGGTACTATCTGATTGATGTCTGCACTGTAAGCCAGCTCAAGGTTCCTGCAGGTACTTGCAGGTACTATCTGATTGATGTCTGCACTGTCAGCCATCTCAAGGTTCCTGCAGGTACTTGCAGGTACTATCTGATTGATGTCTGCACTGTTAGCCATGTCAAGGTTCCTGCAGGTACTTGCAGGTACTATCTGATTGATGTCTGCACTGTAAGCCAGCTCAAGGTTCCTGCAGGTACTTGCAGGTACTATCTGATTGATGTCTGCACTGTTAGCCATCTCGAACGTTTTTCCTTGTACAACTTGAAATTGTGGTAATGTATGCTAGCAGTTTGGATGTAGTTAAAAGTTCGAGTTATTCTCTATCGCACAAGATACAAACTGTTTGTTCCTCTGATCATATATTTGAAGAGAAACTAAAACAAAAACGTAGAGAACTGCAGCAGGTCCCATGTTTGCAAACAATAATTACTTAGTGTGCAAAGAGTTCAAAATGGACTTTACCTAACACAAAGATTACTTGCAGAATTGACAGACAGAGCTTTATGTCCCTAACACATATGTAAGATATAGACAAGTTTTGACAGTCTGTTCCTGGATAGGGCATATTTTGTTGAACACTAAGAAATTTTCATCTCCAAAAGTTTTCCTTGGATGAAATTGTGAAGGTTGATTTCTTGTTCCAATGCCATGCATTCTTGTGTCCAAACTCTTTTGTCAGATTCAATTTCTAATTATTCTTTTTTCCTTAACCCTTGTACTCCATAAATAAGCCTTCTTATGTCTTTCCAAAAAGAGTAGACCCAGATCAGACAGCTCCTAATATGTTAATTAGATCTTTAATCATTTCTTATAAACATTCCCTAGATGAATAAATATTAAACTTTGCAAAAGTTCAGCTTCAGACTAGACACCATGAAAATAGCCAATCTCCTGTCACTGAACATTGTTAAGTTCAACTTTCAGACTTTTTAATGAATTTCAAATGGCAAACAATGTGAACCCTCAACATCAAGTTCCTCTAGGAGACATTTGACGAGGATCTACACCAATATCAAGTTCCTCTAGGAGACATTTGACAAGGGTCTACACCAACATCAAGTTCCTCTAGGAGACATTTGACAAGGGTCTACACCAACATCAAGTTCGTCTAGGAGACATTTGACGAGGATCTACACCAACATCAAGTTCCTCTAGGAGACATTTGACGAGGGTCTACACCAACATCAAGTTCCTCTAGGAGACATTTGACGAGGATCTACACCAAGATCAAGTTCCTCTAGGAGACATTTCACAAGGATCTACACCAACATCAAGTTCCTCTAGGAGACATTTGACGAGGATCTACACCAACATCAAGTTCCTCTAGGAGACATTTGACAAGGATCTACACCAACATCAAGTTCCTCTAGGAGACATTTGACGAGGGTCTACACAATAGTTATTTTGCACCATTCTGAATTTAGAAATAGTGTTTTAGAGCATAGTGATTGAAGTCTACCATACCTTACTAGTACTGACATGGGTCCGATTTCCTAGCAGGTGGAATGGTTATGAATAAAACATTAGCTGAGTGCTCTAAGAATGTCATTTGGAACCTGGTGACATTTCTAAGTCCCTTGTCAAGTCTCAACTACTCCCACCATCTTGTCACCTAGCAGCATTATACCAGCATGAATAAAATATTTCCCTGTTTTAGAAAAAGCTTGGATATACTATAAAGTTATATTATTGTCAGTAAACAGATTCTTAGACCAACAAACAAAAGAAACTAGGCTGAAATGGCAATGTTTGAATTAGATGGCATTTGCTTCATAGGAACAAATACTTTATTAATCACAATGGTTTCAAAATTGCACAATTCTAAACTTTTCCTTTTTTCTAGTAAATGCTCCTTTTCAGTAGATTGATTTTATTCAAAGTGCTTGGACCTAAAACTCTCCTATGAGGTAATGGGTTAACTGTTATGGTACAGAGCCTGTCAACTGTCTGAAGTGCAGCACACCATCAGCACTGGTCTGATGAATCATCTTAGCACCCACGGACACATCCCAAACTGCTGAAGTCATCGTCTTCTTCATGATCGAAGAACGAACATACATGTATATGGTACAATTTGCAGGACTCTTTTCAGTTTACTAATTATTGAGCACCTCAATGGGATCAAAACTGTTTGGCAGCCTACTGACATCTTTGGAAAGAAATGAAGCACTTAACCCTTTCATCCATAGGCTAGTTTTAGACCAAACCTCTTTGAATGAATCTACCCAACAGGAGCAAACTTTACTAGAGAAAAAGTAAAATTTTATAATTTTGTAGTTTGAAACCATAGTGATAAATAGAGCATTAATTTGCTCCTATAGGAGCAAATGCTCTATTTATCACAATGGTTTCCAGAAGTGGTTATTACAGAGGCATAGAAAGGTGTATTTATGGAGGAAAGGGTTTGGTTATTACAGAGGCATAGAAAGGCGTATTTATGGAGGAAAGGGTTAAAGACAAAGTGGTGGACACGTTCATTATCCAAAGTATTACACAGACACCTAATGTCCTCTTTCCAATAGTTTGTGAAGCTTAACCCATTCCCGCATATTGACACCTTTTGACGCTTCTGTAAAAGTCACTTTGTGAAACCATTGTGATAAATAGAGCATTTGCTCCACAGGAGCAAACTCTATTTATCACAATGGCTTCAAAACTACACATTTCTGATGAAAAATTCCTTTTCTCTAGTAAATGCTCCTTTTTGGTAGATTTAGTGAAAGAGTTTGGATCTAAAAATAGCCTAAGTGGGAATGGGTTAATACAGTCAAACCCTGACAGTTCAAACACTAAAACATGTAGCATTATCAGTCTTTAAGACAGGTTGCAGGAGCTTTCTGCAGGACTTTAAGACAGGAGCTTTCTGCAGGACTTTAAGACAGGTTGCAGGAGCTTTCTGCAGGACTTTAAGACAGGAGCTTTCTGCAGGACTTTAAGACAGGTTGCAGGAGCTTTCTGCAGGACTTTAAGACAGGATCTTTCTGCAGGACTTTAAGACAGGTTGCAGGAGCTTTCTGCAGGACTTTTGCCCTGCACTAAGCAGTCATCTTTCTAAAAAGGCATCAATTCTTCATTACTTAAAGGGATCAGGAACTGTTTATCTGGCTCTACACTATTGGCTTATGTTTGTCTGAATACTGAGATGAGGAGCTGTTGAATACTGAGATGAGGAGCTGTTGAATACTGAGATGAGGAGCTGTTCATCTTGTTCTACACTACTGAGAGTAACTAGGGTAGTCAGTACAATCCAATAACAATTAAGCCTAAATTTTGGACTTTTAAGCTGGCAGTAATTTAAATTATGCAGGACAGGATTGCAGAAAGCTCCCAAATCAGATTTACATATCCTCTAAAAGAGATGAATGGAACAGGGTAACAGTTGGTTTGGGAAACTGTAATACTGACATGTTGGTCTCTGAAATGTCTTCACACTTTACCTGATGTCAGCGTTCATTTAAGAAATGATATCATCAATATTTATTCACTCAATTTTTTGCAATGGCAGAATCAATACAATTCCATAAGCAAAGAGAGCTGACCGTAATTAGCCCGCTGTTGTAGGAGCCATGTGATCTGGGTCTACTCTCTTTGCAATGGCTCGAACAGGCATACGTATCAGGTCGACACGGTTCACTATTTGCACTATGCAGCGAATTTGTGATTACCTATGCAAACAATTTGGGTCCTCATGAAATGCCAAGTAATTCGGTATCTGTGACGGTCACTAGCCAGTACTGTGGCTGCAATATTGCGCCATGTAGGTGAATGGCTCCATGACCATGTACAGTTGGATGAGCGGTCATTCGGACTGAAAGTAGACTATATCTAGGTACTTTTACTTTGCATGTATTATGAAGAGAAATGGATGTCAGTATTACATAAAAATATTGTAGCTGACAAGTTTTGCTGACAATAATTGCCTTATCATAGGATCGTAAGAACATATTTAATTATTAACCCTTATCATAGGATCATAAGAACACATTTAATTATTAACCCTTCTCATAGGATTATAAGAACATATTTAATTATTAACCCTTCTCATAGGATTATAAGAACATATTTAATTATTAACCCTTCTCATAGGATCATAAGAACATATTTAATTATTAACCCTTATCATAGGATCATAAGAACATATTTAATTATTAACCCTTCTCATAGGATCATAAGAACATATTTTATTATTAACACTTATCATAGGATCATAAGAACATATTTAATTATTAACCTTTCTCATAGGATCATAAGAACATATTTTATTATTAACACTTATCATAGGATCATAAGAACATATTTTATTATTAACCCTTCTCAAACTCTGATTTATAGAGACTGTAATTTTTACTGTAACTATTGACCAAGCGTCAAAATGTTTTCTGCTCCTTTTTTTTTGCAAATGTCAGTCAGTTTGTGTGTACTGGTAGCATGATAAAGCTTGATAATAAATGCGTCATCCAATGAAAGTTTATACAAGCTAGTTTCCTGCTAAAGTTTCATAACCAGTCTCCTGAATTTCTTGAGGATTGCCCCAGTGTGCAATTACACAACCCAATCTCACTAAATTGTCCTTCTTATTTTCAAGATATGTCTTGCCTGTAAATTCAGCAAAATTGGGCCCTTTTACACATAATTACCAATAAAGAAAGAGCCTTTATCATCACACAACTATCAGAAATATAAAACTATGGAGGCAGAGATTTACTGTACAACACAGGCTTGTGTAGTAGTTATATTGGTTCCTCCTGGAATTAAATTTACAGATAATAAGCTATCATAAACCTTTCAGTAAAATCCCAATTTCTTCCAGTAAATCTTTTGTTTCTATAGCAACCAATTTTCAGAAGAAAAAAATCTCAAGATATATGTTTCATACAGCTAGATGACAAAAGATGTTTAATTTCAGCATCTTATGGAAACAGATTTCTATAAAAATCTATATATTATTAGAAAATTCTGTAAATACCCACATTCTTATAAGCCTAAGTGTTCACACTCTCAATCTCCCTACACTTATTACCCCTAAATGTTCACACTCCAAATATTTCTACTCTTACTACCCTTATTAGTGTTCACACTCCCAACCTTTTACTTCCCTACCCTTACTACCCCTATTAGTGTTCCCACTCCCAACTTGTTACTTCCCTACCCTTACTACACCTATTAGTGTTCCCACTCCCAACTTGTTACTTCCCTACCCTTACTACCCCTATTAGTGTTCACACTCCCAATCTTCCTACCCTTACTACCCCTATTAGTGTTCACACTCCCAACTTGTTACTTCCCTACCCTTACTACCCCTATTAGTGTTCCCACTCCCAACTTTTTACTTCCCTACCCTTACTACACCTATTAGTGTTCCCACTCCCAACTTGTTACTTCCCTACCCTTACTACCCCTATTAGTGTTCCCACTCCCAACATTTTACTTCCCTACCCTTACTACCCCTATTAGTGTTCCCACTCCCAACCTTTTACTTCCCTACCCTTACTACCCCTATTAATGTTCACACTCCCAACCTTTTACTTCCCTACCCTTACTACACCTATTAGTGTTCCCACTCCCAACTTGTTACTTCCCTACCCTTACTACCCCTATTAGTGTTCCCACTCCCAACCTTTTACTTCCCTACCCTTACTACACCTATTAGTGTTCACACTCCCAACTTGTTACTTCCCTACCCTTACTACACCTATTAGTGTTCCCACTCCCAACTTGTTACTTCCCCACCCTTACTACCCCTATTAGTGTTCCCACCCCCAACTTGTTACTTCCCTACTCTTACTACCCTTATTAGTGTTCACACTCCCAATCTTCCTACTCTTACTACCCCAATTAGTGTTCAGACACCCAATCTTCCCTTTCCTTACTACCCATATTAGTGTTCTCACTCTAAATCTCCCTACCCTTACTGCCCCTATTAGTGTTCACACACCCAATCTCCCTACCCTTAATACCCCTATTAGTGTTCACACACCCAATCTCCCTACCCTTACTGCCCCTATTAGTGTTCACACACCCAATCTCCCTACCCTTAATACCCCTATTAGTGTTCACACACCCAATCTCCCTACCCTTACTGCCCCTATTAGTGTTCACACACCCAATCTTCCCTTTCCTTACTACCCATATTAGTGTTCTCACTCTAAATCTCCCTACCCTTACTACCCCTATTAGTGTTCACACTCCAAATCTCCCTACCCTTACTACCCCTATTAGTGTTCACACTCCAAATCTCCCTACCCTTAATACCCCTATTAGTGTTCACACTCCAAATCTCCCTACCCTTACTACCCCTATTAGTGTTCACACTCCCAATCTTCCTACCCTTACTACCCCTATTAGTGTTCACACTCCCAATCTTCCTACTCTTACTACCCCTATTAAGTGTTCACACTCCCAATCTTCCTACCCTTACTACCCCTATTAGTGTTCACACTCCCAATCTTCCTACTCTTACTACCCCTATTAAGTGTTCACACTCCCAATCTTCCTACTCTTACTACCCCTATTAAGTGTTCACACTCCCAATTTTCCTACTCTTACTACCCCTATTAGTGTTCACACACCCACTCTTCCTACCAAAACCACCAAACCCTATTTTGTTGGTATTCATTAGGATTGTTTCTCTTTGGTGGTTCTAATGAATACCAACAAGATTTGACTTAAGAAATATCTTCCTTGGATAACACTACATGAATATGCCTCTTTCTCTAGGGTGTTTCTTTCGAAGCCACGTACAGTTGCTGGAAGGTTGTAGCTCACATTCTTGCACAAAACGTGCTGTTGTAGTCCTGCTAGACAATGTATTAACAAGGCGATTCTCATGCTCACGCGCTGTTGTTGACCGGTTTTAATTATACCTATTCGGGGCCTAATGTAAACAATGGACGCCAACGCTGTAGCGTTTTGGCCTAACCTAGATGAACGGTGCGAGTATTTCAGGGGCACCCACAATGAACTGCTTTTAGTGATAGACATATTGAATGAAATCCCGTGTAAACGTATTTGATACAATCGTGGAATGACGTCAGAAAGAAAAGAGTGGCCCGGAAACTGCATAAATCGAATGAGCGGAAGTATCAAAGAAGTGTATAGTTTTGCTTGTATTTGGAAGAAATAAATTGATGCAGGAAAGCAGAAAATGGGTTTATGCAAGAATATAGCATTAATACACGTTTGTTTTCGGGCAATAACATCTGCAGTGTCCCTTGGGAATTTGTTGCCCTTGCCCTTTGGGCTCCGGCCAACAACGGTCCCTCAGGACACTGCAGATGTTATTGCCCGAAAAAACGTGTATTAACCCTCTATTGACATTACTATCACAGTATATAAAATGTCACATTGACATTACTATCTCAGTATATAAAATGTCACATTGACATTACTATATCAGTATATAAAAAATGTCACATTGACATTACTATCTCAGTATATAAAATGTCACATTGACATTACTATCTCAGTATATAAAACTATCACAGTATAAAATGTCACATTGACATTACTATCACAGTATATAAAATGTCACATTGACATTACTATATCAGTATATAAAAAATATCACATTGACATTACTATCTCAGTATATAAAATGTCACATTGACATTACTATCTCAGTATATAAAATGTAACTTCTATTACAAATTTTCATCAATCAAAACAAAACTAGATGTTCCCATATTCCATCAGACTTTTCATCTTGAATAAATAACAGATACGGAACTCCCAAGAATTTAATCATAGCTATTTTGATTCCGGATAAGTCCTCAGTCATAAAAAAATCTATGTTGTTTTAGAGCTCAAGGAAACTCTTGCCATACAACAGATAAAGTTTGTGATACTTGTAACCTTATAAGGATTCAAACAGTTTGACACGCTGAAATTATTTTGAGGAGAAGAAGAAGAAGAAATAATATATTTCAATTAATGAAGATGAGTTTTGCAATAAAGTTACTTTGAGTTCTTAGACATATTGCACAGGAATTCAGCAGAGCATCTTAACCCTTTCCTTCAAATAAACACCTTTGCAAAGAAATAGAGTAGAACGAGATCAGACAGGTCCTGTAGGAGCCATCTGATCAGGGTCGGCTCTGTTTGCATATTGAAATTTATGGAGTAAGACCCAAGAGGTTCTTCTGTACAGGGAACAAATTCATTGTTTCATGCATAGCAGAACATCGAAGTAGAACCACCAACCTACCGCAAGCCAGCTGGAAGGCTTCCTCACATGAAAAATCCAAATGCCCAGACAGTGATGTGAACCAACAGCGGTGAGGGGCTAAGCCATTGTCAGTCGAAGACCATAACCACTCAGCCACGGAGGCCCCACATGAATATTAATCAGATGAATATTTATTAATGCATTTGAACATTATTGGACTTTTTGGCCGTGGAAAACTGCAGAATCAGATCTATATAATTCCATAAGTAACAGTGCAGACCCTGATTGGACGGCTCCTGGACGGCTCCTAGTGCAGACCCTGATTGGACGCCTCCTATTTGCAATGGTGTCAAAAAGTGCCTCTATCATGTAGTGTGGTTTGCCATTCCCCATCATGTAGAGTGGTTTGCCATTCCCCAAAGTAGGAAAGAATCAGATTAAACCACTATTGGTCAACCTTTACTTCAGAGTGCTAGCTATAATTTTGTTAGGACTCCTGCCACTTGGTGAGCAAGACAGGGGACACAAAGGGGACATAAATCAATTATGTGGGCCATTACCAAGACAAGCCCCTACTGTTTCCCACTCATCAATTTTAATATAATATTTGGTGAGGAAGATAGAGCCTAGGCAAACATGTCCACCCCATGCTGGTTGGCTTGGACAAATCTGACAGGATCGGCTGAAATGGCATGGTCATGTGATTGAACTCAGCTGGCCAATGACAAACATATTAGCACTGATGACTCCTGGACAAAATGTCAGATGCATCATAAACAATTAACAGGGAGTAAAGCTGCCCTGGCCTTATGAATTTATCACATGTGACAAAAAGCAGTTGTTTCTGATTATTGATTATGATTTGCTGAAACCCACTTCAAAGGAAAACAGATAAAGAGCAGAAAACAATTATTGAGCACTTTACCTCATGAATATTTATGCAAGAAATAATGACATGAATATAAATTAGATGAAATTTATAATGGCATATAAACACAGACTATTTGGCCATGGCAGAAACTAGAATCAGATTTACATTAGTCCATAAGCAAACTGAACAGACCATGAGCAGATGACTTCTGTAGGAGCCATCTGATCTGGGTCTACTCTGCAAATCATTTATTCAACTATTTCCCTAATGAACAATCTATTCAACTATTTCCCTAATGAACAATCTATTCAACTATTTCCCTAATGAACAATTTATGCATGGATTGTTCACTTCATGAATATTCATTCACTAATTTTTATAAGGTAAATTTTTCAAAGGAACTTTTGACTCAGACAAAAACTGTACATAGAATAAAGATTGTTAAAGTTCAATCCCATGACACACTGATGATATGGTGAACATCATGTCCTTACCTATAGAGTCCACTCCGTTTAAAAGGGTAAGCTTTGCTCAAATACTTGGCATAACAGTGTAGACCACGACCAGAGGGCTCCTCTAGTAGTCTTGCATTTTATACACACATGGTTGACTAATGCAGAAAGCTACAGGGGAGCTTTCTGCATTGCTTTCAATCTGCATTAAGTTAACACCTGCATTTTGAAAAAACCAAGCTTTATTAGTTATTGACTTGTTTTAATATTGGGGTTTAGTACAGTACAGTCTTACAGTATTTAGGTAACCTCTTATCTACAGCTCTGTATTTAGGTAACCTCTTATCTACAGCTCTGTATTTAGGTAACCTCTTATCTACAGCTCTGTATTTAGGTAACCTCTTATCTACAGCTCTGTATTTAGGTAACCTCTTATCTACAGCTCTGTATATCATGTCATCATGTCAACAATGTGTAGAGCAGATGACATAACTTCATCATGTCAACAAATGGTGTACGAGGCCACTTACCAGCAGCTGCTTTTCTACAACTGTTTACTGCACATTCAGCTGTGGAGAAGCTACAGCTGAAGTCACGTAATGTTGCAATAAATTGGTTTATGTGTCTTCCCATTGTTCTCCTGTGAATTGTGCTTGTCATATTTCAGTCCCACTTCAAAGGGAACACAGATGCAATCTTACTGCTATGTGCTCTTGTCACATGATTCATTTGTCAAACATAGCTAGAAGCTCACAAGGCCATCATCCGTTACCTTTTCCAGCGACTATTTTTTCCCTGATGTCTTCCCTTCAAATATGTAAAGAAAAGCACTAATTGCTAAGCCCAGAGAACAAACGGCAATAAACACAAAGCAAAGCAACTTAACCTTTTGAATGCAGAATTTTTAAAGTGGAATGGTCCATCATTGTTTAATGATAAGAGTCCATTCAGAATGAAAGGGTATAATAATTATTGAGAGGATTTTGAATGACAAACCGTGCAGACTCTGATGAACGGGCTCCTGCAGGATTCCTCTAATCTGGATCTACACTATTTGCAAATCCCTGTATACTTGTTTCCAACATTTAAAGAGTTAATCTTACAAATGGCAGTATCCCCAATCTCAATGAGCTATTTTCATGGAAAAAACAACACTTATTGACCTGAAAAAATGATGTGTGTTAAATGATTTATCTCTTACAATGTATACTTGCTTGTGGTTCTATCATTCTATCATTTACAATACTACAGTCTGAGTGTCAAACAGCTTTATGTGTACTACAGTCTGAGTGTCAAACAGCTTTAGGTTTACTAGTCTGCGTGTCAAACAGCTTATGTGTACTACAGTCTGAGTGTCAAACAGCTTTAAGTTTTACTACAATCTGAGTGTCAAACAGCTTTAGGTTCACTACATTCTGAGTGTCAAACAGCTTTAGGTGTACTAGTCTGAGTGTCAAACAGCTTTAGGTGTATTACAGTCTGAGTGTCAAACAGCTTTAGGTTTATTACTGTCTGAGTGTCAAACAGCTTTAGGTTTATTACTGTCTGAGTGTCAAACAGCTTTAGGTTTGGTGCCAATCAGGTAGTGCTTAAAACTACATCGGGATAACTTTGGGTTTTTTCTGTATTCTAATATATATATATTCAAATATCATATTTTCTTTTTCTAGTACATATAATATAAACAAGTATTCTATGACAACTTTTTTTCATGATGAAAACAAATCAAATATTTCTTATGAAGGTAATACCCAGCAGGACTGTACGTAAAAGCTAAAGAACAGTGGACAATAGTTAAAGGGCAATGAGACTTGTGTAACAGTGGTCTCAACTTGTATCTTTCCTCAAGAACCTAATGCTACGTCATGCAGACGGCAGATTGTGTTGGTTTTATATTTCAATTAAAATGACTTTAAATTTATTAAATTTCTTCCGACAGTTGAAATAAATACAAAGCCCTACCTGATTAAAAGTTTCACAATCACTGTTGTATTTGCGTTTTTCAATTAAAAGTTGTGAATTTTGCCGTAAAGTTACCACAATATATCCCTCACCCAGTTGTGAAACTGTCTTATCAACATTGCTTATATGTAAAAAGCATCTTAAACATTGCTTATGTAAAAAGCATCTTAAACATTGCTATGTAAAAAGCATCTTAAACATTGCTTATGTAAAAAAAAACATCTTAAACATTGCTTATGTAAAAAAAAAAAAAAAAAATCAAAAAAAAAAATCTTAAACATTGCTTATGTAAAAAAAAGAGAGAGAAAAAAAAAAAAGCCCCCATCTTAAACATTGCTTATGTAAAAAAAAAAAAAAAACAAAAAACATCTTACACATTGCTTATGTAAAAAAAAAACAAAAAAACAACAACATCTAAAACATTGCTTATGTAAAAACCATCTTAAACATTGCTTATGTAAAAAACATCTTAAACATTGCTTCTGTAAAAAAATTGGAATATTTACTAAGTGGCAAACAAGTAAGATCCCGATGCGAGAATGAGTTACTTAGTGTGTAATCAGCATGCAAGCTTACAGCTATAAATATCAGTCAAGCTGTGACTGTCGGACAAAGCGTTAACAATAGAAGCATCTGCAGTAAGCTTTCCTTATAAACACTCCCATCAAATTACCGGTATCCTCAATTTCAATCTGGTCGCCTGATTAGTTTCTCTCCTAATTTCATCATTTGTTATATTCTTGCAATTCTGGTTTTTTGCTCACCTGAAAACTATAGTGTCAATTTTGTGATTACCTGTGCAAAGAGTATGGGTCCTGATCAAACACTGCTTGAAACTCTGGTTGAATTTGGCAAATGAAATTATTTTGTAAAACTTTTTGCAGACACTTAGTGTTGAAATAGTCCAATATGGAAGTTTCTGTCATCTAGGGTGGTTTAATACATTAAATGCTGAAATTTAAAATGGAATGGGCCACAGATGTTTAGCCAGGGAATATTCACATTAGTAATAAATACATCATGAATACATATTAGCTGAATTGGTATAATGGTATAAGAACACAAGATTATTTGGTGGTGACGGAAATATAGAATCAAGTCTGTATAATTTCACAAACAAACAAGAGTTATCTGATCTGGGTCTACTCTGTTTGAAAAAGTGTCAAAGGCATCCCTATAAGGTTGAGGTTTCATGATAAAATCCATTCAATATGAAAGCATTAGATAAGATTTTGCAATTTACTTGCACAACCATTTTAACATCAAATGTAATAATGTATATATCACTACATTCAGAAAAGTTTCATTCCCAGAAGAGCTTTTGACATATATATAAGACACAGAATTAAGATAATTAGTTTATGACTTCTTTGAGCATGACTTTTGAGCCAATATAGTGTTTTCGAACTGAAGGTATTGTTTATATTTATAACCTAACAAAGTATAAACCATCTATCTGACACTCCTACACTCTATCTTTGTTTACAAGTTGTATTGTAAAACCCGTTTTAGTAAAGAATCATTTAGATCATTTTTAGCAGATGACTGCTTACCTTTTTACATATGTAAGAAGTTAAATAACACAGCAATATATTCATTACCTGTAATAACACAGCAATATATTCATTACCTGTAATAACACAGCAATATATTCATTACCTGTAATAACACAGCAATATATTCATTCCCTGTAATAATACAGCGATATATTCATTACCTGTAATAACACAGCGATATATTCATTACCTGTAATATATTCATTACCTGTAATAACACAGCGATATATTCATTACCTGTAATAACACAGCAATATATTCATTACCTGTAATAACACAGCGATATATTCATTACCTGTAATAATACAGCGATATATTCATTACCTGTAATAACACAGCAATATATTCATTACCTGTAATAACACAGCGATATATTCATTACCTGTAATAACACAGCAATATATTCATTACCTGTAATAATACAGCGATATATTCATTACCTGTAATAACACAGCGATATATTCATTACCTGTAATATATTCATTACCTGTAATAACACAGCGATATATTCATTACCTGTAATAACACAGCAATATATTCATTACCTGTAATAACACAGCGATATATTCATTACCTGTAATAACACAGCGATATATTCATTACCTGTAATGGTATATGAACACAGGATTTTTGGTCATGGCAGAAACTGTACAAACTGATCTATGCAATTCCATAAGTAAAGCGCGCACACACTGGTCAGATAGCTCCTGCAAGAGTTGCCTGATCTTGTTCAACTACTTTTGTAAATGTGCTAATCCTTACGTCCACTGTGAACAAATTTGTTCAAATCTAAATCTGCTGCAACTACTTCCAAGAACTGATCAAGATCCGCTGCAACTTCTTCCAAAAACTGATCAAGATCCGCTGCAACTTCTTCCAAAAACTGATCAAGATCTGCAGCAACTTCTTCCAAAAACTGATCAAGATCCGCTGCAACTTCTTCCAAAAACTGATCAAGATCTGCTGCAACTACTTCCAATAACTGATCAAGATCTGCTGCAACTTCTTCCAAAAACTGATCAAGATCTGCTGCAACTACTTCCAATAACTGATCAAGATCCGCTGCAACTTCTTCCAATAACTGATCAAGATCTGCTACAACTACTTCCAATAACTGATCAAGATCCGCTACAACTACTTTCTGATCAAGATCCGCTGCAACTTCTTCCACTAACTGATCAAGATCTGCTGCAACTACTTCCAATAACTGATCAAGCTTTTGAGAAACAATTGTCTGAGTATCAAGCAGTTTGGATTCTGACGAGACGCTGAAATCCCCAATGTTTCATCTGGATCCAAGCTGTTTGAAAATGCGAGTCCATTCATGCAACCTATCTCAAAGACTGGCGCATCAATACAGTATTAATTTGAATGACCTATATAGAGGGTTTTGGACCACTGACTGTATGTAAGTATGGACAATGAAAATTTTCAGAGAAATCATGTTGTTTTAGTGATGTTACAACTGAAGTCCTTGGGAAAACTCCTTTGTCCAGTATTTGTATATTTTGGTCACATGGAAGATGAAACTTTCCAAAGGACACAATAGGGATAAAAATGCCTATACTCGGAGAAAACTACCGCATGTGAATTACTGTCCATTATTATATAAAACCATCTCATATTAATCTGTCTACAGTTGAGTAAGTTACAAACATGTGATGCTTTGAATTGAACGAGAGATCAAGATCAAAAACATCACACAAAATTCATCTTGGTTTTGTATCACCTGTCTATGCACATTAATACAGTCTCGCACAACATGTCAAGCTGACCAATCAGATTCTGAGATTTTTCTTTTTCAAATAGCAATTATCAATGCATTTTCTGAGCATTTTACCTGTATCAAATCATCATACCAACCTCCCTCAGCTTAGCTGAGAAATCTGTCTGCCGCCAGACAACCATTATACAGGTGACAACAGTCAAGATCTCCAGTAACCCAGATTAATCTTCACATAATCCCCATTATTACTGATTGATACAATAATCACAGACAAAAGCACATTAGCTAATTGTTAATGGTCGTCTTTGATGTCGCAATTTTTTGATTGTGCTGTTGGATATGAAAATTGGCTTTAATTTGATGCCATATTTGGTCTGCTGAAAAAGCTCTTCATCATGCAAGGACAGATAACGTAATTTTCCATCTATCAAGGTGTTCCATTTGGAATTAAATTCTCTAAGAAATATTGGCTGAAAGGAAACCTTTCAGGCATTATTAACTGTTGATGCCTAGACTGGAATCAGGCACGGAAGACATGTGCCTTCATTGCATCCAATTGTTTGTTCATGTCACTGTTGGCTGCAAATGATTGTCAACTGAACTTTTTTTCTGCTACAAATTGTAAACATATTACTTCATAAACACTTTTGTAAGAAATACTGCTGACTTGTTTTATAATGGTATATAAAAACAGAATTTTTTGGCTTGGGCTGAAAATGTACATAAAACTAAAATGCTCAGACCTTTGATATTTGGTATAATATCATTATTTAATAGTCCTCTACCAAGATTGTTCAAATTAGGACCCCCAGACCAAAATGGCCCCATGCACCCTGAGGTTTCTCAGTTTTGTATGGTCCTTTAAAAATCTTGCTGCTTTGCCTTGTGGTTCTCTACCAAGGTTGTACAATTGATGACTTCTGGGTCAAAAATGGCCCGCACAAGGGGTTATCTCAGGTAAGCGCTTCAGGACCTCATGGCCTTCTTGTATATATATAACAATATATGGATATTATATATAACCCTTTCCTTCATGTATATGCCTTTTCATGCATCTGCAAACAGAGTAGACCCAGATCAGACGACTCCTATAGTAGCCATCGGATCAGGGTCTGCTCTGTTTGCCAATGGAATTTGATAGATCTGTTTCTTTACTTTCTAAATGGCTACAATGTTCCACATTCCATATTTCATTATAACTATTGAACAGGGAAAGGGTTAATAAAGGGTGGAGTCTATCATTAATGTTTATATGGGTAAGCTAACATGTGTCTGAATAACATAAACTAGAAAGTTGAGCAGTTGTTGTAGAAGGCTGCAAAACCAAGGCTATGACAATGTGTTGACTTGTTTGTGAAAAACTATCTTGCAAAGAAAGAAAACACTCAGACCAAAAGATGTAGTAGATCTAGATTAATACCTCCAAAGCTGACAATGTCTGTGCAGAATAAGAGATAAGGACAGATTAGTCTGTCTGGTCAGAGGATTAGAAAACTTTGATGGCAGAACTAATAAATTCTACAACACATGTACTATAGAGCACATCAGTTGATCATGTATATAAAATACACACTCTCATATCAGTTAGATGAATTTTTATTATTGCATAATAACGAGAGAGTTTTTGGTCATGACAGAAACTGAAGTATCAGCTCATAGGAGCCATCTGATCAGGATCAACTCTGTTTTCAAAGGTGCTAAAGGGCATTTGTAAGAGTTAAAGAGTTATCTTGTTGCATAATCAGTAATTTTCGTCTGCCTATTGTCTGCCACAATTTTCTTTTATATCTCTACAACATCCAGTCAGGGTGTCAAACAGTTTCTTTTATATCTCTACAACCTCTAGTCAGGGTGTCAAACAGTTTCTTTTATATCTCTACACCATCCAGTCAGGGTGTCAAACAGTTTCTTTTATATATCTACACCATCCAGTCCGGGTGTCAAACAGTTTCTTTTATATCTCTACAACATCTAGTCAGGGTGTCAAACAGTTTCTTTTATATCTCTACACCATCCAGTCAGGGTGTCAACACTTTATTTTATATCTCTACACCATCCAGTCAGGGTGTCAAACAGTTTCTTTTATAACTATAACATCTAGTTAGGATGTCAAACGGTTTCTTTTATATCTCTACACCATCGAGTCAGGGTATTAGTGGAAACTGCTTAGTCCAATCTATTACTATTTAACAGTCAAACAGAGCACTGAGCTTGAACAAAGGGCTCCTACTGGAGGCATCTGATCTGAGACTACCCTGCTTGCAAAGGAGTAAAAAACCATTGACATGAGGCAAAGGGTTAAACCTCCAACAGGCCCACTGACTGATTTCAATACATTTGTGCCATTGCTGGACCTGTTGATTGCATCAGTATAAATGTAGCTTGATCTGAATTTACATTCAAATATAAGCGGATAATGTAGAAGAGATCGTTAAGTATCAGGTGACACAAACATTATGCGCCCTTATAGTATCATAAATACATGTACTCAGATAAACTTCAAACTTAGGCAAATAGTGTAGACCCAGATTGTGCATCAGCAGTTTGATGTATCTGCTACCATGTCAATCCTATTTACTGATGCTAAATAGACTTATTTAGCCTTACAAACTAACTGAGAAGCAAGTATTTACAATTATTAGGGTAAAGCAATTCCTCACTGGCTGCCAACTATGAACAACATTGTCAACTTAAAATTGTGTTCTATTACCACTGATGTAATGATTTCAAAATCAAACAAGTTTACTAAACAGTACCAGATTTATTAAGCGTACACGCTACTTTACTCATTAGAAATACTTGATAATGTGGCATAGTTACACGTTTGCAGACAAGTTTAAGTGGCATAGCCCCAGATCAGACATGCACTCTAGTTGTCTGATCAAGGTCTGCTGTGATTGTATATACAAATGTAATTATATTGCAGAATACATTCTGTACCATTGCAATACCAATAAATGTCTTTATTTTCTTATTTTAACCCTTACAATATGGGAAACGAATCACTAATGTCCGTTGCAAAGAGTGTAGACTCAGATAATAAGACTCCTCTAGAAGCCCTATCATCCAGGTCTGCACTGTTTGTTATGTTATACTTTTCTTTAGAAAAATCCCTAAATATTTACCATAAGCTTGACTTGTCTGAATTTTCGACTAGTCCATGTGAAAATTCACCATTGAAAGGGTTAATACAAGAATGAATTACCATTCAAAATAGTCGTGTGTTCATGAATATTCATGAAGTAACAGGTTAACTCAGTGTACAGGGTAAAAGCTGTGACAAGATTCTGATAGGTTTCAAGGAAAACTTGACTAATCAATATGGCCAAGGGATATATATCATCCATTAAACAACACCAAATATTCCTACTGATGACAATAATAACAACCAAGGGACTCCAAATGACCATATTGGAGAAAATAAATAATGGAACCGCCACACCTTTCTCTCACTCTCTTTTCGATTTCTAATGACTTGTCTTTTCAAGGCTTATTTTCCATCTTTATTTTAAGTATCAGGTAGGACGAAAGCTAAGCAGAGAGCACTAGAAGCTTTCTACATTACTAGAGCAGGCAGCTATGAAAAGCTTTCTATATTACAGCAGCTATGCAGAGAGCACTAGCAGCTTTCTACATTACTAGAGCAGCTATGAAAAGCTTTTTATATTACAGCAGCTATGCAGAGAGCACTAGCAGCTTTCTATATTACAGCAGCTATGCAGAGAGCACTAGCAGCTTTCTACATTACTAGAGCAGCTATGAAAAAAGCTCTCTACAATACAGCAGCTATGCAGAGAGCAGTAGAAGCTTTTTACATTACTAGAGCAGCTATGAAAAGCTTTCTACAATACAGCAGCTATGCAGAGCACTAGCAGCTTTCTACATTACTAGAGCAGCTATATGAAAAGCTTTCTATATTACAGCAGCTGTGCAGAGAGCAGTAGAAGATTTCTATTACTAGAGCAGCTATGAAAAGCTTTCTACATTACAGCAGCTATGCAGAGAGCACTAGAAGCTTTCTACATTACTAGAGCAGCTATGAAAAGCTTTCTATATTACAGCAGCTATGCAGAGAGCACTAGCAGCTTTCTACATTACTAGAGCAGCTATATGAAAAGCTTTCTATATTACAGCAGCTGTGCAGAGAGCACTAGCAGCTTTCTACATTACAGCAGCTATGCAGAGAGCACTAGAAGCTTTCTACATTACAGCAGCTATGCAGAGAGCAGTAGAAGCTTTCTACATTACTAGAGCAGCTATGAAAAGCTTTCTATATTACAGCAGCTATGCAGAGAGCACTAGCAGCTTTCTACATTACTAGAGCAGCTATATGAAAAGCTTTCTATATTACAGCAGCTATGCAGAGAGTACTAGCAGCTTTCTACATTACTAGAGCAGCTATATGAAAAGCTTTCTATATTACAGCAGCTATGCAGAGAGCACTAGCAGCTTTCTATATTACAGCAGCTATGCAGGGAGCACTAGAAGCTTTCTACATTACTAGAGCAGCTATATGAAAAGCTTTCTATATTACAGCAGCTGTGCAGAGAGCACTAGCAGCTTTCTACATTACAGCAGCTATGCAGAGAGCACTAGAAGCTTTCTATATTACAGCAGCTATGCAGAGAGCACTAGAAGCTTTCTACATTACAGCAGCTATGCAGAGAGCACTAGAAGCTTTCTACATTACAGCAGCAATGCAGAGAGCACTAGCAGCTTTCTACATTACAGCAGCTATGCAGAGAGCACTAGAAGCTTTCTATATTACAGCAGCTATGCAGAGAGCACTAGCAGCTTTCTACATTACAGCAGCTATGCAGAGAGCACTAGAAGCTTTCTACATTACAGCAGCAATGCAGGGAGCACTAGAAGCTTTCTACATTATTAAAGCAGCTATGAAAAGCTTTCTACATTACAGCAGCTGTGCAGAGAGCAGTAGAAGATTTCTACATTACTTTCATTCTGCATTAAACCTTTACTCAATAAATATGCCTTTCAATGACTTTGTAAACATAGTAGACCCAGATCATATGTCTCCTGTAGGAGCCGTCTGATCAGGGGTTGCTTGTAAAATAAAGTAGATATGATTTTATAGTTTCTGCCATTGCCAAAGTCCCATTATTCAAATGATCTAATCAATATTCATGATGTCGTTATTTCTTACATCTTACATGAATAATTATGGACTAAACCATTAAGCAGCCACCTGCTTTAACCCACTGAATGCCGGAAATGAGTGTAATCACATTCACAGTGTAGTCTCAGAACAAAGGTCTCCTAGAAGAGTCCTTTGATCAGGTCTGCACTGTTTGTCATTGGAAATCCTCTAGCAATTTATACTGAATAGCCTCTCAAATTAATACTGATGGGCCATTACACTTTGAATATTCAGCTTTCAAAACGGTTAAAATCTTTTGTTTTGTTTACCCTTGTCATGCTAAGAATAAGCTGACTCCCAATTCAAAACAGCTTGGATGTTGATGAGATTGCGAGTAACTCTGTGTCTCATCAGGATCCAAGCTATCTGACTCTTAGACCACAGTTTCTCAAACACTTATACAGTTCAGAAGTAATGGATTGCAGACATAATTTTTTTTAACTTGACGAGGGTTAAGTGATCACCATAGAGAATTTCTACTGTATATACTTATATTTTCCTGTTGATTCATTGAGGAATCAGACTGATGTACTGATGTATGTTGAAATCTTCACCAGTGAGACAGAATAATTTTTCCATTTATCTCCGAAACAAGGTCCGTTTTGTCTCCAGGCAGTGACTGGCACTCGGAGGCAGAGACTGCTTGATGTAACTTACAATACATGTATTTTGTCTGAGATCCAGAGTGCAGAAAATTGTAATACCCGGGGGGACAGCCAGTTCTACTGCTATTTCCTTCCACGGTCTCTCCTCATATTTAACTCCTAACACACTAAGTAACTATCATCTGCCACATTTCTCCAAGTTAATATTTTCTTCCATTTCTTCTAAAAATATGACCAGAGTGTCAAACAGTTTGGATCCTGACACTAACTGACTTGGCATCTCATCTGGGTCCAAACAGGTTTGATCCTGACACTAAGTGACTTGGCATCTCATCTGGGTCCAAACAGTTTGGATCCTGACACTTAGTGACTTGGCATCTCATCTGGGTCAAAACAGTTTGAAAATAGTCTGAGCTGGGTGTACTATCTTTGCAAAAGGTGTGAAAAGGCCTTTATATGAAGGCAAGAGCTTAGTCTCTTAGCATACTGGTAGGAATACGGGATCTTGTGCAGTTATATCTCCTTTAAATACTCTCAATGAGGGATTTGTACAGTAATCTGCTTTGAATACTCTCAATGAGGGATTTGTACAGTAATCTCCTTTACATACTCTCAATGAGGGGTGACTTGTACACTAATCTCCTTTGAATACTCTCAATGAGGGATCTTGTACACTAGTCTCCTTTGGATACTTTCAATGAGGGATGTTGTACACTAATCTCCTTTGAATAATTTCAATGAGGGATGTTGTACACTAATCTCCTTTGAATACTTTCAATGAGAGATCTTGTACAGTAATCTCCTTTATATACTCTCAATGAAGAATCTTGTACACTAATCTCCTTTGAATACTCTCAATGAGGGATAACTTGTACAATAATCTCCTTTGAATACTCTCAATGAGGGATCTTGTACAGTAATCTCCTTTATATACTCTCAATGAGGGATCTTGTACAGTAATCTCCTTTGAATACTCTCAATGAGGGATCTTGTACAGTAATCTCCATTATATACTCTCAATGAGGGATCTTGTACAGTAATCTTCTTTATATATTCTCAATGAGGGATCTTGTACATTAATCTCCTTTGAATACTCTCAATGAGGGATCTTGTACATTAATCTCCTTTGAATACTCTCAATGAGGGATCTTGTACATTAATCTCCTTTGAATACTCTCAATGAGGGATGCTGTAAAGTAATATCCTTTCTATACTCTTAATGAGGGATCGTATACACTAATCTCCATTTAATAGTCTCTCACAAAACTTGTAGGTCCAACTAATTAGTTTCCTCTGATTTTATAATTTATTTCTGCAATTGCACTGAAATGGCATATCTCAAGCTGTGACCACATTACAAATGGTTAAAATAGTCAGTTCTTTAAGCTGTCACCACATTACAAATGGTTAAAATAGTCAGTTCTTTAAGCTGTGACCACATTACAAATGGTTAAAATAGTCAGTTCTTTAAGCTGTCACCACATTACAAATGGTTAAAATAGTCAGTTCTTTAAGCTGTCACCACATTCCATATTAGTTTGTGTCATTAGTTCTTTACATGCTAAGAACATTGTAATCTGCAAAACATTGTTGTCTGCTTCATGTTTTGTAGCTTACATTTCTTCCACTTCCTTGTAAAAATATAATCATATTTTCAAATACTTTGGATATTCAGAACCCTAAACTACTTGCATATCATCTGGATCCAATGTACATGCACTGATCCTCTCTAATTTACATCTAGTGTGTTAAGAGTTAATGGGCGAGATGTTCTCCACTAGTGAATGTTTTATTCCGTTAGTGCCATGGGGACAGAACGCGTTGACAGATCCCAAAAGATGACAGCAGAGATAACATGCCTTTGTCATACAAGGGATACAAACTAGGGGGCGCTGGCTAGATATAGTCTCAGACTTCAGAATCTGTCAGTCAGAAATGACTTTGAAGGTTTGAGCTCACAAAAGTTGAGCCTTTTAACCCTTTCCTCCATAAATACGCCTACTGGTATCTACACTTCTGTAAAAGTCACGTGTTGAAACCATTGTGATAAATAGAGCATTTTATCGCAATGGTTTCAAAACTACAAAATTCTTAAAAAAAATTCTTTTCTCTAGTTAATGCTCCTTTTCGGTAGATTTATTCAAAGAGGTTGGATCTAAAAATAGCCTATGAGGGAATGGGTTAACTCTTTTGAATGCTGTTATACCCTTTACTTCATGAATATTCATGCAAGAAGTAATGACATTATGAATATTAATTTTATTAATTGTGACACTAGCACATGGACACTGGACTTTTGACCATGGCAGACAATGTAGAATCATATCTGTATTATATCAAAAGCAAACAGTCCAGGCTCTGATCAGGTGTCTACTTTGTTTGCAATTTAGGCATAGAAGGGTGGTTTTTAGCATTATAGGGATAACAACAGAATCCATTCAGTATCAAACATTTGCAAGAGGGTGTTGAATGAGAAACAGTGCCGACCATAACTAGAGGGCACCTCTGTGATCTAGGTCTACACTGTTTGCAAAAGTCAGACACACAATGCCCGCATTCAAAGGGCTAATGGAATGAATGGTACCCCTTACAATCAGCTTGGTCACAGATCAAATGCTTAACTCATCCAATCAGCTTGGTCACAGATCAAATGCTTAACTCATACAATCAGCTTGGTCACAGATCAAATGCTTAACTCATACAATCAGCTTGGTCACATATCAAATGCTTAACTCATACAATCAGCTTGGTCATAGATCAAATGCTTAACTCATACAATCAGCTTGGTCATAGATCAAATGCTTAACTCATACAATCAGCTTGGTCACAGATCAAATGCTTAACTCATAGGCATAGAAGGGTGGTTTTTAGCATTATAGGGATAACAACAGAATCCATTCAGTATCAAACATTTGCAAGAGGGTGTTGAATGAGAAACAGTGCCGACCATAACTAGATGGCACCTCTGTGATCTAGGTCTACACTGTTTGCAAAAGTCAGACACACAATGCCCGCATTCAAAGGGCTAATGGAATGAATGGTACCCCTTACAATCAGCTTGGTCACAGATCAAATGCTTAACTCATCCAATCAGCTTGGTCACAGATCAAATGCTTAACTCATACAATCAGCTTGGTCACAGATCAAATGCTTAACTCATACAATCAGCTTGGTCACATATCAAATGCTTAACTAATACAATCAGCTTGGTCATAGATCAAATGCTTAACTCATACAATCAGCTTGGTCATAGATCAAATGCTTAACTCATACAATCAGCTTGGTCACAGATCAAATGCTTAACTCATACAATCAGCTTGGTCACATATCAAATGCTTAACTCATACAATCAGCTTGGTCACAGATCAAATGCTTAACTCATACAATCAGCTTGGTCACAGATCAAATGCTTAACTCATACAATCAGCTTGGTCACAGATCAAATGCTTAACTCATAACAGTCAGCTTGGTCACAGATCAAATGCTTAACTCATACAATCAGCTTGGTCATAGATCAAATGCTTAACTCAAAAATCAGCTTGGTCATAGATCAAATGCTTAACTCATACAATCAGCTTGGTCATAAATCAAATGCTTAACTCATACAATCAGCTTGGTCACAGATCAAATGCTTAACTCATACAATCAGCTTGGTCATAGATCAAATGCTTAACTCATACAATCAGCTTGGTTACAGATCAAATGCTTAACTCATACAGTCTGCTTGGTCACATATCAAATGCTTAACTCATACAATCAGCTTGGTTACAGATCAAATGCTTAACTCATACAGTCTGCTTGGTCACATATCAAATGCTTAACTCATACAATCAGCTTGGTCACAGATCAAATGCTTAACTCATACAATCAGCTTGGTCATAGATCAAATGCTTAACTCATACAATCAGCTTGGTCACAGATCAAATGCTTAACTCATACAATCAGCTTGGTCACATATCAAATGCTTAACTCATACAATCAGCTTGGTCATAGATCAAATGCTTAACTCATACAATCAGCTTGGTCACATATCAAATGCTTAACTCATACAATCAGCTTGGTCATAGATCAAATGCTTAACTCATTCACAATCAGACTGATTCAATAGGGCATTTTTATATCTCATCAGAACCATACCGATTAAACAGGGCATTTGGATGTTTCATTCAGAACCATACCGGTTAACTAGGGCATTTGGACATCTCATTCAGAACCATACTGGTTAAATTGGGCATTTTGACATCTCTTTCAGATCCATACTGGTTAAATAGGAATTTCTGGTGATAGATAGATTTATTTCAACATAAAAAAAATGTACAATCACATGGCAATCTGTTATTAAAACATACATACATTATAAACAAGCAACAATATGTATGAATTTTAACAAAGCCATGTCAATCAACATTATATGCCAAGGATGGAAGAAACTGTAGAATCAGATGTTTATTATTTACTTTTTGCATACAGAGCAGACCCTGATCAGATGGCTCCTATAGCTGATTTAACAAGGTCTACTCAGTTTGCTTATTAAGGGTTACATATTTGCAAGTAGTCTTGATGATCTACCACAAATGAAATGCATAGCAACTCTGCACCTCCTTACCATAGCAACTCTGTGCCTCCTTACCATAGCAACTCTGCATCTCCTTACCATTCAAACTTCTCACAATTTGAAACTGTCTTTGAATTGGGTCTAATAAATAATACAATAAAAGTCAAAGCTGACAATATGAACAGAACTGATGAAACCTACTCAGTACTGGAAGGCTTTCTAAAATTTTAACACTAATGATCAATGACCTTTAAATGAGTTCATTGACCCACCAGACCCTAGGGTCCTGTGTGATCCCTTGTCTATTACCAATACAATCTAGGTACACCAGCAATACTGTGAGCATGGATCATGTCCTCCGTGACCACAGCAGTGGCATGAACCTTGACCAGACCCATCCAGTGACCACAGCAGTGGCATGAATATTGACCAGACCCATCTAGTAGATGACTTACCTGAAAATAGAAAAAAACAAACATACATGAGTATAATAATGACAATAAGGCACTCACGTACCAACCTTTTTTAACCCTTTACCTGATACTGCTTTTGACATGTTTGCAAACAGAGTAGACCCAGTAGACTCCTATAGGAGCCATAGCATCGGGGTCTGCTGTTTTCTAATGAATTTATATAGATCTTTCTGCCAAAGAAAAAATCTGTGTTCTTGTACTGTTATAAAAATTTATTCAATGAATATTCATTAGGTAAAGGATTAACATGAGAAAACTGGCAGGTGGTCAGCATGAACCGTGGAGAAAGGCAAGGCCCATTTATAAAAGATGAAGAGCATCAACTATAATAATAGTTTAATACAATTGCTCTTTATCTACCAGACATGTTTTTGCTTTGTCACTTGACACAAACACAACCCTAATTGCAATAGGTATTCTAAGACAAATTTAGGCAAATTGTGCAGACCCAAATCAAACAGCTCCTGAAGGAGTCATTTATATAGTCATCATTATTTGCTACTAAATGTCTAATTTAAAGTTATCCAATGATACCAAATTGTATTACAGTTGAACCTGTCTTAAGTGGCAATCAAACAGTGGTTAAATTATGGGTCTATAATGCAGTTGGTAGCTTAATGCAGGTATGGGAGCTTTCTGCATTACTTTTGCCCTGCATTAAGCAACCACCTGCTCTTTAAGTCATAAGTTAAGTCATAATTTCAATAAATGAATGGCCACTTAAGACAGGTTTTTCTGTATTCACACTTTACAAACAGGTGGAGAGAGATTTTACATCAAAATACTTGAGGTAATTAGTGTAAAACGTGTAGTTAGTGTAAAACGTGTAGTTAGTGTAAAACATGTAGCTTGTGTAAAACATGTAATTAGTGTAAAGCATTGTAGTCTGTTGAAATTACTGCCAAGAAGTGACAGCTTGTTAACCCTTTCCCTGTTGCATATCAATATATAAAATCATGAATATTTATTTGCTGAATTTTTATAATGGCCTACATACTCTTGATGTTTTGGTATTGGTAGAGTCAGACTTTCATAAACAAACAAGAGTAGACCACTATCAGAGAAAGGATTAATTAAAAGAGATAGAATTTAAATTTTAGCAAAAACACTTCTCTCCATTTCAACATTGAAAATGACATAGCAATAATCTTGTCCAAATGTAATGGAATTTTGAACAAGTAATATGGACTGAGACTATCTGCCGTCACCCAGTAGATCAAGAGGCAGCTGACGACATGGTTTCCATGTTACCATCATCCATATTGGATTACATTTTACCACATGCCTTACATGTAAACTTGAGACACTTCTTGTAATCAAATTAGTTTTTAAATTCAATTGAAATTTGTCTAACACTACAAAAACCTAGCTTGGAGAATTATTTCATTCAGTTTTGACACTTTCTTCCAGTGCATTTAATTATTGTACATGTAAACGACAAGTTAACTATCAAGCTGCACGTTCCTATCAGCCATTAAATTGCCTCACGTCTTTAGATCCACACCATAATAGGTTCCTCTTGTATAAATTTGGGCTACTTGATTTTGGTAGATGAGCTGAAGTGATGCATTGCAAGGGTTTTCTTCAGCTTCACAACTGTTATGAAGTCATGTAAACATCTGAGCCCGGAAAAAGCTGTGAGCTCTTTTAACTCTTGGCTTGCTAGCAGCGAGTTAGTGATCAACTCTTGGCTTGCTAGCAGGGAGTTAGTGATCAACTCTTGGCTTGCTAACAGGGAGTTAGTGATCAACTCTTGGCTTACTAGCAGGGAGTTAGTGATCAACTCTTGGCTTACTAGCAGCGAGTTAGTGATCAACTCTTGGCTTGCTAACAGCGAGTTAGTTATCAACTCTTGGCTTGCTAGCAGCGAGTTAGAGATCAACTATGAAAACATGTTGGATCCAGATGAAAAATTGATTAACACAGCATCTCATCAGCATCCAAACTGTTTGACGCCCTCACTGTATTGTTTGACGCCCTCACTGTATTGTTTAGGAGAAAAATATAAATATTGAGAAATGAAGTAGGAAAATTTTTACAGTCCATAATACTTGTGTGTAAAAATTAGAACTCATATGTAACAGTCTTCTTCGTAATTAAATCATTATTTCAATTTGATCTATTTCTTTATAAAAAGTGACAGAGAGTTAAAACATGTGAAGCGTTAACTCAATCAGCCTGTGCAAATGATGGGTTGTTTAAATTTATGTGTTTATGACACCATGTAAAAACACTTTGGATCAGGATCAGACACTATATATAACGGTGACATCTCATGAGAAACTATATAACAATGGTATTTCACCAGACACTAACTAAATAACAATGGCATTTCACCAGACACTATATAACAATGGCATCTCAGGAGAAACTAAATAACAATGGCATCTCACGAGACACTATTATAATAATGGCATAATATAGATGTATAGTTTGTGTTATGATAAAACTTTCCTTGTTCATTATAAGTGCCATTGTAGAAGTTGTTTATTAATAGTTAAAAATATCCTCATTCTTTATGCAAGTAGTTCATGAAGTAAAGGGTTATAAGAATTTGCACAACTGTCCTCTTCTCATATTCTGAGTGTGATACCATTATTAGTCCGTCAGTTTGGATCCTGATGAGACATCAAGTTCTTGGCATCTTATCTGGATTTAAACTGTTTGCCAAGATACCAAAGATTGCAGTAACAAGAATTTGACACTAAATCCTCGATTTGTGCCAGTCAGAAGAGGACATGTCTTTGCTGACCATAATTTGTGACTGGAGTATGACTGTGAAGCACCCTCTCATACTTCACTTGTAAAGCTTTCTAAGAACCATATAAATTTCCTCTTTGACACTTCATTTTCGCTTATATTTCAATTTGTGTCAGGCTGGCTCTCACCAAGCCATTGATCTGCATTGTCCTTGGGTCCCTAGTGACTGAGAAGCAAAAAGTCTCTCAGAGAAACCCTTTAAGGGCACAATCTCAAGTTAACAAACAGGCTCCTACGGAGCTGTTTTGTGCAGATTATGTTACACATTGTCTTGTGGACTATACTGGCATGTAAACGTCTTTAAACTTTTTGCCTGCTAAGTAACTATTGTCTGAAAATATTTTTCATTAATTTCAAATAAAGGATAAAAATTATTTTACCCTTTACCTAATGGATATTTAACATAATTCTTGACATCATGTACATTAGTTAGTTTTTTTGTTTTATAATGGCATATCGACACATGCATGGCTGGCCATAGAAGAAACTGTAGGATGTGTATTATACCGTATACAAACAGAGCAGACCCTGATCAGACAGCTCCTACATGAGAAAGCTTATAATATTATACAAACAGAGCAGACCCTGATCAGACAGCTCCTACATGAGAAAGCTTATATACAAACAGAGCAGACCCTGATCAGACAGCTCCTACATGAGAAAGCTTATATACAAACAGAGCAGACCCTGATCAGACAGCTCCTACATGAGAAAGCTTATATACAAATAGAGCAGACACTGATCAGACAGCTCCTACGTCAGAAGGCTTAGATACAAACAGAGCAGACACTGATCAGACAGCTCCTACATGAGAAAGCTTATATACAAACAGAGCAGACCCTGATCAGACAGCTCCTACATGAGAAGGCTTAGATAAAACAGAGCAGACCCTGATCAGACAGCTCCTACATGAGAAGGCTTAGATACAAACAGAGCAGACCCTGATCAGACAGCTCCTACATCAGAAGGCTTAGATACAAACAGAGCAGACTCTGATCAGACAGCTCCTACATGAGAAGGCTTAGATACAAACAGAGCAGACCCTGATCAGACAGCTCCTACATGAGAAGGCTTAGATACAAACAGAGCAGACCCTGATCAGACAACTCCTACATGAGAAGGCTTATATACAAACAGAGCAGACCCTGATCAGACAGCTCCTACATGAGAAGGCTTAGATACAAACAGAGCAGACCCTGATCAGACAGCTCCTACATGAGAAAGCTTATATACAAATAGAGCAGACCCTGATCTGACAGCTCCTACATGAGAAGGCTTATATACAAACAGAGCAGACCCTGATCAGACAGCTCCTACATAAGAAGGCTTATATACAAACAGAGCAGACTCTGATCAGACAGCTTCTACATGAGAAGGCTTAGATACAAATAGAGCAGACCCTGATCAGACAGCTCCTACATCAGAAGGCTTAGATACAAACAGAGCAGACCCTGATCAGACAGCTATGAGAAGGCTTACATACAAACAGAGCAGACCCTGATCAGACAGCTCCTACATGAGAAAGCTTAGATACAAACAGAGCAGACCCTGATCAGACAGCTCCTACATCAGAAAGCTTATATACAAATAGTGCAGACACTGATCAGACGGCACCTACATCAGAAGGCTTAGATACAAACAGAGCAGACCCTGATCAGACAGCTCCTACATGAGAAGGCTTAGATACAAACAGAGCAGACCCTGATCAGACAGCTCCTACATGAGAAGGCTTAGATACAAACAGACCAGACCCTGATCAGACAGCTCCTACATGAGAAGGCTATTTTATGGAATAGAGGGTTTGACTCTTTGTCTGTTAAGTTACTATTTTCTGAAAATATTTTTCAATCATGTAAAAATAAACAAAACATTCCCTCATATAGACAACTTTGGCATCTTTGCAAACAGACAAGGCTCAGATCAGACAGCTCATGTAGGAGTACTCTGAGCTGTTTGATCAGGGTCTGCTCCGTTTGCTTCTGGAACAATATAGATCTGATTCTGAAGTTTCCGTTACAGCCAAAAATATCCTTGTGAATGTGTAACTAGAAAATATCCTTGTGAATGTGTAACTAGAAAACTGACTAAGTCAGAGAGGGCCCTGCGGATGATCTTTTGTTGAATATGGCATTTTGATAAATCAAGAGCAGTTAACTCTGGACATTCAACCCAAAAACAATAGGTGTCTTCCTCTCATAATACTAGGCATATGTCCTTAACATGAACCAAACATGTGAAGTACTATTTGAGTTATCAAGTCACATCAAAAGTGTTGACAACAATTTATATATTTTGGATGAATCAAGGGCAAATAACCGATTCAACCCAAAAACTATAGGCATCTTCCTCTGATGATACTTACCATATGAAACCAATATGTGAAGTACTATTTGAGTAATTATGTCACATCAAAAGTGTTGACAAAAATGGCATTTTTTATGAATCAAGGGCAGGTAACTCTATACATAGTGATCTGATTCAACCCACAAACTATAGATGTCTTCCTCTGATGATACTAAGCATAATATGCTCTCAATAAAAAACCAATATGTGAAGTACTGTTTGAGTTATCGCATCACATCAAAATTTTGACAGACGGAAGGACGGACAGACAGACAGAAAATGTGATTCCTATAGGGCTCCAGCATTTTCAATGCAGGGCCCTAATTACAGACATTCAGTCCATGAATATTCATGCAGTATTAAATTCTTAAAATAACCATTGCCTTCACATAAATACCCTATCACACCTTTGCAAACAGAGTAGCCCAAGATCAGATGACTGATAGCCGTTTTTGGCTACAGACCGTTCCAAGGCAGTACTCCTGCTTTCAGCCTATGGTCAACTTTGTTGTTTAATATGCTTAATGTTTAATGTTTTACGTCTTGATATGTGTCCCGTTATGTTTTCTCTTGCAGCTGTACCATTTCTTGTTTGATGGTATTTGGTGCGGTGTCATTTTCGTATGTGGCTCTCCCTGTTTTACTATTTTTCCATATTTAGGATATGACTGTGATGTTCATTTGTTTTGTTGTCCACAAGTAAATATCCAAACCATTCACACGTGAGAACCAAGATAGATGAAGTTGTCAAACGTAAACAAAGAAAGCTTTGTACAGGTCAATAGCTTATTTTGATCCTGACCAAGATACCCCTAATCACCCCAGGTATGTGTACAACTAGTGCACACCCAGAGCCAGGGGGTCTACACAATGTGCTAATATGTTGGTCTAAATTAAAGTTATCTAACTGATACCCAATTGCATTATTAAGCTTTACAAACCTGAGTAGCGAGGGAGACTGTGTGTCCAAATACTTAGGGTACTGACTGTAACATTAGCCCAATCTTATACATTGTGCCATACTAAGGGTACTGACAGTAACATTAGCCCAATCTTATACATTGCACCATACTTAGGGTACTAACAGTAACATTAGCCATATCTTATACATTGTGCCATACTTAGGGTACTGACAGTAACAATCTTATACATTGTGCCATACTTAGGGTACTGACAGTAACAATCTTATACATTGTGCCATACTTAGGGTACTGACAGTAACAATCTTATACATTGTGCTATACTTAGGGTACTGACAGTAACAATCTTATACATTGTGCCATACTTAGGGTACTGACAGTAACAATCTTATACATTGTGCCATACTTAGGGTACTGACAGTAACAATCTTATACATTGTGCCATACTTAGGGTACTGACAGTAACATTAGCCCAATCTTATACAGTAACATTAGCCCTGTCTTATACATTGTGCCATATTTAGAGTACTAACAGTAACATTAGCCCAATCTTAAACATTGTGCCATTTGCCAAATTTGCTTCACTGAAATCATTAACCCTTTATTCCATGCATCTGGGGTGACAGTGTAGACAGTGAACACCAGTAAGTAAGTACTGTATGCATCTGGGGTGACAGTGTAGACAGTAAACACCAGTAAGTAAGTACTGTATGCCTCTGGGTGACAGTGTAGACAGTAAACACCAGTAAGTAAGTACTGTATGCCTCTGGGTGACAGTGTAGACAGTAAACACCAGTAAGTAAGTACTGGATGCCTCTGGGGTGACAGTGTAGACTGAACACCAGTAAGTACTGTATGCCTCTGGGGTGACAGTGTAGACAGTGAACACCAGTAAGTAAGTACTGGATGCATCTGGGGTGACAGTGTAGACAGTGAACACCAGTAAGTACTGGATGCCTCTGGGGTGACAGTGTAGACAGTGAACGCCAGTAAGTAAGTACTGGATGCCTCTTGGGTGACAGTGTAGACAGTGAACACCAGTAAGTAAGTACTGGATGCATCTGGGGCGACAGTGTAGACAGTGAACGCCAGTAAGTAAGTACTGGATGCCTCTGGGGTAACAGTGTAGACAGTGAACGCCAGTAAGTAAGTACTGGATGCCTCTTGGGTGACAGTGTAGACAGTGAACACCAGTAAGTAAGTACTGTATGCATCTGGGGCGACAGTGTAGACAGTGAACGCCAGTAAGTAAGTACTGGATGCCTCTGGGGTGACAGTGTAGACAGTGAACACCAGTAAATAAGTACTGTATGCATCTGGGGCGACAGTGTAGACAGTGAACACCAGTAAGTACTGTATGCCTCTTGGGTGACAGTGTAGACAGTGAACACCAGTAAATAAGTACTGTATGCATCTGGGGCGACAGTGTAGACAGTGAACACCAGTAAGTAAGTACTGGATGCCTCTGGGGTGACAGTGTAGACAGTGAACGCCAGTAAGTAAGTACTGTATGCCTCTGGGGTGACAGTGTAGACAGTGAACACCAGTAAGTACTGTATGCCTCTGGGGTGACAGTGTAGACAGTGAACACCAGTAAGTAAGTACTGGATGCATCTGGGGTGACAGTGTAGACAGTGAACACCAGTAAGTAAGTACTCCATGAACATGTATGTAAGAAATAATGGCATTGTTAATATTAATTTGATTAATTATTTATAATGGCACATGCACACCAGATTTTTTGGCCAAGGCAGAAACTGTAGCAAACAGTGCAGACCCTGATCAGACAGCTCCCCTAGGAGCTGTCTGATCTGGGTCTACTCTGCTAAGGCATAGAAAGGGATATTTATGGAATAAAGGATTAACTGATATTCAGTGTTTATCCAACTCAAATTCAAAGATATCCTCAAGTTGGGCTACAAACTATCATCCGTTATTTCCTTGTCAAAATCAATTTAGAGCTAATACTTTAGGTAAATATAAACATCTGCTTCTCTATCAGTGTTTGTTCCTTCTTAAATGACTTGGCAGTGACCCTTGGTCACTTGGAGGTCCCGATGTGACCCGGCTGCTTTGGTTTCAGGTGCTCCAGGGGTCTGTATCGGCTGCCTAATGCACGAGCCACTCGGGATAATTCTAGTTAATTATGGACAATGGGATGAATTATGGATGGTTGGGTTATCAGCATATGGAAGGCCTTTGTTTAATCCAACAATTTATAGAAGAGCATTTTTGCCAGGGGCGTGTTGGCATGGGTATAGAGGAGCCATGGGGTCTCTCTGGCTGTATCATATTTGCGGGTCATACTTGCCCCAGGGCACATCACATTGTTGTGGTCTGAGGTTCACCCCTATTTAGGTATCCAAGAACCAATCAAATCTCTTAAACCCTTTCCCTTTACAAACAGGGTAAACCCAGGAGCCATCTGATCAGAGTCTGCTCTATTTGCTTATGAAAATATAATAGATCTGACTCTGCAGTTTCTATGAATACCAAGAGTTCCCGTGTAAATATGCCATTATAAAAATTCAGCTAATATTATATTCATGATGTCATTATTTCTTACATGAATATTCAACAGGGAAAAGGTTAAGTCATTTAATATGGCCGGATATATCTGGGATGTTTTAATAAATATGGATTTATCTCTTGTGGTAATGCTTTTTGTTTGTTAGTAAGCCAGTGTATGCCATTTGTGGAAACAGATATCTGAGAGGGAGAGGAGTATATAGAACTAGACTAGAAAAGTATGCACCCCCCAGTGAATCATATTTCAAATAACATTTTAATTTAACAAGTGTTCAAAGGAACACATGTGTTTCCTGCCAAAAGAAGCAAGACCAAAAAAGCATGAGAGTCACAGACAGATGGACTGACAGAGGGAAGGACAACTGAGAGAGTGACAGACAGACAGATTGACTGACAGAGAGAAGGACAACTGGGAGGTGATCCCTAAACCAGTGTCACAACAAGAGTGCCAGTGGGCACAATATACGGCCATCGAGGCCTTGTTCAACATAAATTGAGGTTAACATATTTGCTAAACGCAAAATTTTAATGCTAAACACAAATTCGAATTGTGTGACCTCGACCTTGGCTATACATGTACGCACCGGGATACACCCAAGCTACTTTAGCATGTCTAGATAAACATTGTGGTGAAATTTGAGAAAGATCCACCAAGCAGAATTTGAGTTAGAGATGTTACAGACAGACGTAAACGCAAATGCTAAAAGCAAATTCTAAGTCCAATTTATGCAACCTTGACCTTGGATATATGCACTGGGACACACCCATGCTGCTGTGTGTTGTAGCTAAGGTTCGTTGAATCCATTCTACAGTTTGTAGCTAAGGTTCATTGAATCCATTCTACAGTTTGTAGCTAAGGCTTCATTGAACCCATTCTACAGTTTGTAGCTACTATGGTTCATGGAATCCATTCTACAGTTTGTAGCTAAGATTTCATCGAATCCTTTCTACAGTTTGCAGCTAAGGTTGGTTCATGGAATCCATTCTACAGTTTGTAGCTACTATGGTTCATTGAATCCATTCTACAGTTTGTTGCTAAGGTTCATTGAATCCATTCTACGGTTTGTATCTAAGATTCATTGAACCTATTCAACAGTTTGTTGCTAAGGTTCATGGAATCCAGTCTACAGTTTGTAGCTACTATGGTTCATTGAATCCATTCTACAGTTTGTTGCTAAGGTTCATTGAATCCATTCTACGGTTTGTATCTAAGATTCATTGAACCTATTCAACAGTTTGTAGCTAAGGTTCATAGAATCCATTCTACAGTTTGTAGCTACTATGGTTCATTGAATCCATTCTACAGTTTGTAGCTAAAGTTCATTGAATCCTTTCTACAGTGTGTAGCTACTTAGGTTCATGGAATACATTCTACAGTTTGTAGCTAAGGTTTCATTGAATCCATTCTACAGTTTGTAGCTAAGGTTCATTGAATCTATTCTACAGTTTGTAGCTACTTAGGTTCATGGAATCCATTCTACAGTTTGTAGCTAAGATTTCATCGAATCCATTCTATAGTTTGTAGCTAAGGTTCATGGAATCCATTCTACAGTTTGTAGCTAAGGTTCATGGAATCCATTCTACAATTTGTAGCTAAGGTTTTATTGAATCCATTCCACATTTTGTAGCTAAAGTTCATGGCATCTATTCTACAGTTTGTAGCTAAGGTTTCATTGAACATATTTCCATTCTACAGTTTGTAGCTAAGGTTCATGGAATCCATTCTACAGTTTGTAGCTACTTAGGTTCATGGAATCATTTCTACAGTTTGTAGCTAAGGTTTCATGGAATCCATTCTACAGTTTGCAGCTAAGGTTCATGGAATCCATTCTACAGTTTGTAGCTAGGAATCCATTCTATAGTTTGTAGCTAAGGTTCATGGAATCCATTCTACAGTTTGTAGCTAGGAATCCATTCTACAGTTTGTAGCTAAGGTTCATGGAATCCATTCTACAGTTTGTAGCTAAAGTTCATGGAACCCATTCTACAGTTTGTAGCTAAGGTTTCATTAGGCTCAAATAACATAAAAGTACTTTAAGTTCAGAATTAAAATTATTCATCATCAATACCTTGCAAGATTAAACAAATCAGAGTCCTCCAATTAGCCCTTTGAATGCAGGTGACAAGTGAAGTAGCATTTGAAAACATACTCTACCCAGTTCAGAGAGCTTCTATATGAGCTGTACACTTTGTTCTTCCAAATCCTCTTGCAAATTTAGCCTAACATACTGAGAGAACTCAATAATTAACCACAAATGGGCCATTCTACTCAGAACATTCAGCATTCAAAAGATTAATCGTGAGCAAGATGAATTACAGTAGAGATGATATGTTTTGTAATCATTAGTCAGTCTTAGCTCTTTTACTGCCGCTAATTGTTGTCTGCAGGAGTTGTTGGCTGCTTCAAATTTCTTCATTTCTGATTTTAAAAAACCATAAACTGTTTGCATTTATGATCTCAGATTCACATTTGGCAGTGAAAGAGTTGGAGGATTTGTAAAGCTGTTGAAAGGTTGTACACTATTTAAACCTTTACCTCATACATTTTTTTAACCAACCTCTTTGAATAAATATACCTAAAAGGAGCAATTACTAGAGAAAAAGAACATTTAAAGAGTTGTGTAGTTTTGAAACCACTGATAAATAGAGCATTACTTTTGCTCAATAGAAGCAAATGCCCTATTTATCACAATGATTTCAAATCTGGCTTCAAAGGGAGTCAATATGAGGGAATGGGTTAAACCTTTACACCATGACTATTCATGTAAAAAATGACATCATGAATATTTATTACCAGTAGATGCATTTTCACAGTGGTATAAGTTTTAACCATAGTAGAAACTGTAGAATCATATATATATTATTTCATAAGCAAACAGAGCAGACCCTGATCAGTGCAGAAATGAAATGAGAGTTGTTAAACAGATTTGATGCTGATGGGACAGTTTTTGCAGATATTTTAGTACTCTGTACATTATATGAAGAACTGAATCAGGAGGTGATTAATAATAACTTGCACAATAGGGGAACATCTCAGGACCAGGAGTATGGCAATAAATGGAAAGATTTGGACAAAAATTACTTTTCATGCAAATAGTTAACAATACTTTTCATGCAAATAGTTAACAATACTTTTCAAACAAACACACAGGAGTTGGTTGGGATGACACTGGGGCAAGCAGCTGTCTCCAGTGACAGTCTGTGCATCACTGATGTTAATGTTACCAGACATTGCCAGCAATTTCATTCACTTAGCCATGGTTTCATGCATTCCTGCCATATGGCACAGAAAAAGGTGGTGAAGAAGAAAATCTATGAAACTCAATTTTCCCTTGATTGAGTTAACTCTGCCCACAATGTGGGTGACTTCAATGACCTTTACACGCTGGGTCCAGATGAAACCCAGACTAGCTCATCTAAAGCAATACTGTTGGATGCTCTGAGTTTTTAAAGATAATGGAAGATGATTCTACCCTGAGAAAGTCTGAAGCAGACAACAACTTTTACTGACAACTTTATGTTCCAAAGGGTTAAACAGATCCTGGTCTAATGTGGCAAAACTTTATTCATCAAGTGTGGAAAATTGTAGACTCTTGTGTCAATGCTAGTCTCTAATCCCCGAGCAGCCTGTACAAATGATTTGTTTTAGCATGTTCTGCCATGTAATTAAGTTAAAATGGTCACCACTCCATGAATTTTAATTACTATAACTTTCGTGGCATTCATTTACTCCTAATTTCAGCAAGTGTAAATTGAATAGAAACTGCAGACAATTTGAATCAAGATCAAACTATGTGTACCAAATCAACTTATTTGAGACTGGCTTTTGTCCATAAATACACTTTTTAATGTCTCTGCAAATAGAGTAGACCCTGATCAGACAGCTCCAGTTTGATCAAGGTCTGCTGAATGTTTGCTAATAAAATCTGACTATACTATTAAATCTGCCATGGCCAAAATTTCTTGCATTTTGTTTACCAATAGAAAAATTAAACTAATTGATATACATTAAAAATGATAATTTGGTTCATCTCTAAAAATGCACATAAATAAACCACATAGATATGCCATTAAATGCATTTGCATAGAGAGTAGACGCAGATTAGACAGCTCTTGTCAATCATTTGACAATAAGTGTTTTATTGCAAAAACTGGAGACTGGAGCAAATCAAGCAGATGACAATTTCTGCAGAAAACATTAATTTAAAGGGCAAAGAAAATGGACAAATGTGAACATCTGTGGTGTAGAAGAGTTTTCAAAAAACTAATCCTATCACAGATGAGTTTAGAAGAACTGTTAAAGTGTTCTGTCTTCTCCTTAGGGCATTTGTCCGAAATAATTGGGCTGAATAATTTATGGGTGTAACTTGTCTGATGTCGCCTGTGATGTCTTTCCTGTACCCTGTCAACCTATACAAAAATATGAGCGTAAAACTCATGAATATTTAACGAAATGGACAATTACAGATAAAATATGTTTTTGTCTTCTCCTGTCTTCGTGGTTTGTACTGGATAAATCATCATAAGCAAGGGTCTCAACCTACTGAGACTGTTTTAGATAGACTCCAAATTTCTCCTAAAAATGTTCTTTCTCATTTATTATTGATGAATTCTCCCATCTTATCATTTCCAGTAGTAGTATTGAACATTTGTCAGTAAATCAGCAAATTTAATCACGCTGCCTCGTACATCTGCAGTCAGTTGAAGGCAGAAAACTTTAACTCTTTGCATGCTAAGTAACTGTATATTAAACAAGATGTGTTTGTGAAACACTATGCCCCCAATTATCGCCAATATAAATTTGACCCGTAATTTGACCTTTGTCCTTGATATATGACCTTGACCTTAATAGGTCACCCTTAAAAATCTTCACCACCAGAAGTTTCAAATGCATGCCAGTTTGAAGTATGTATGTGCAATGGCTACAAAACTATCACCAACATTAAAGTTGTCTACAAACCAACCAACCAACAGACAAACAGACAGGTTAAAAACAATATGCCTCCTCCTTTGATCAGGGGTGGGGTTTGGGGTGGAATTAAAAATTGTCGTCTGCTGCAATACTCTAAGTTACTCATTTTTAATGGTTTTTCCAATTCCTCTTTATAATTACTGTCAGAATGTCAAACAGTTTGGATCCTGATGAAATGCCAAGTTACTCTCAGGCTCATCTGGATTAACAAGCTTTTATCACAAACTCAATGTTAGAATTAGCCCTTCACTCCATAAATACTCCATTCTATGCCTTTGCAAACAGAGTAGATCCAGATCAGACAGCTCCTGCCTGATAAAGGTCTGCTCAGTTTGCTTCTGAAATAATATAGATTATGATTCTTCAGTTTCTGCCATGGCCAAAAATGGATGTCTTCATGTCATTCAAAAAATTCACATATTTGATATTCATGATGTCATTATTTCTTACATGAATATCCAGTCTGCTGAAAATATTGTCTTCTTCATATTCAAGAGAAAAAATAAATCAATATTTTTTTTTCCAAAAGTTCCATGGAAATGTGAACTAGCTGTTATCTTGATGGCACAGATTCACTTATCTTGAGGCCATACAGTAGACAACAATGATCTGCAATTAACCCTAAACTACTCCATTCAATATATTCACACATTAAATAATGATACCATGAATATTAATGATTCCATAAGCAAACAGAGTAGACCCTGATCAGACGGCTCCTATTCTGTTTGCAAAGGCGTTAAAAGGCGTATTCATGGATTAAAGAGTTAATACATGTCACGTATAAGGTCAAACATTAAATATATTGTCAGTTCTATATGAGGACACCTTATTGTTAGATAAATGTTACCCAAAAGCCGCACGCCATGCTCGATTAATATTGTAGACTTAACCTTGTATTTCCTAATATGGCATTAAATAACGGTGAAGCTAGTGGTAATAATATGGTAGGATGTATTAGCATTGGCACCAAGTCGACACTCTGCCATTTAAGCACGGGTTACACAGTGATCATTAACCAATCAGAAAGATAGTGGAAAATTTACGATCATTTTTCAATCAAACACAGAGATTTATATTCTACTCCATCACAACATTACACAGGCAAGTTTTGTCTGACATTTTGGAAATTGTTCCTTGACAAAAACTTCAACTCATAAATGCTTTAATACAGCAATGAAATACTTCTTAAATTGAACTATAAATTTAACCTTCTGCACTCTGAGCAATTGTTGTCCACAAAATTAATATTCTCATCTATTCCAATTCTAAAAGTACAGTTTTCTTCCATTTTATTTTTTCAAAATTGAGTGTCAAAGTGACAAACATTTTTGATCAGTCTGTTCAGTGTCTGCTCTGTTTAAGGAGTATAGATCTGATTCTACAGTTTCTACCATGGCCAAATTTTTCTGTGTTCTTGACTTTATTAAAGATCATCTAATTACCACTAAACTTAGGGTATTTTATGTACATGTAGTGCATGTATTGGGAAAGGGAAAAAGTGAGAATATGAACTATTCATCAACTCTTTGCATGCTAAGTAATTGTGATATCTGCAACAATTGTTGTCTGCTGTAATTCTCAATGTTATTTTTTCCCTCCAATTTCCATAAAAAAATATAGTGTGATTGTCAAATAGTTTGAATCCTGATCAGATATTGGATTAGGTCCAGTGTTATCTGCCCTTGAATTGTCAACAAGAGGGTCATGATGGTGATACAGATTGTAATTAGTTTAATTCAGATAGTTAAAAATGTGGATATTGATTGAAGGACAACGCACACTCACCATGAGCACTTTGTGCTCAGGTGAGCTAAAAAATTCATAAACTCTTTAACCCAATATTCATTGGCCTCAAAATGATTCTCGGATGACAATTATAGTGTCCTATGACCTTGGATTTGTTATTCTCAGAGACCATCAGCTATTCTTCTCTATCGAATGTTGGAGTCCAATTATTTATCAAAATGTTATTTTACAGAACTTCCATCTCAAAGCCTCATTCGTTTTCCCTCAAAACAATCTGTACTGAAACTGTCTAGATCAATATACAGATATTAAGGTCCATAACTAAAACAATCTGTACTGAAACTATCTAGATTAATATACCGATATCAAGGTCCATAACTAAAACAATCTGCACTGAAACTATCTAGATCAATATATACCGATATCAAGGTCCATAACTAAAACAATCTGTACTGAAACTATCTAGATCAATATACCGATATCAAGGTCCATAACTTAGGCAATTGCATATCACTTTATTTTGTTTTGCATATCACTTTATTTTGTTTTATCATATAATTATTTTAACCCTTCGCTTGCTGAATTTTAAAATATATTTCTCCTTCTTTACCCATGCCCTGTGGTATAAATACAGATATCTTCACAGTGTATAAGTATTTCACTGTGCAATCACTGCTGTGGAGTGCACTGGTTGCACAATCAACATGTAAATAGTGCAAACCCTGATGAGACAGCTCCTGCAGGAGCTGTCTCATCTGGGTCTTCACTATTTACAGGTAGGTATATTGACGCGAATAGCAAGCGAAGGGTTAAGATTTATTTTTTGTATAGAACAAAGGCCCAGGTAAAATGCGTTTACATACCGAAACATTTTCAAAAAAGCTCTTTTAGTTCTCCATTAAAGCTTATGTTGTGACCAGTCTTGAGAATCGGCTCTTCAAGGCGCTTCTAAGGAGTGGTCACAAGGTAGAGTTTGGTGGAAAAATGACAATTTTAGTATTTGAATACACACCGTTATATACTGCTCTGATAGAATTATCAATATATGTAGAAATGACATGTAAATTTATTCGTTGCATGGAGCAAATAAATTGCTGTATGTAAATGAATTTCAATGCCTTACTGTACATATCATCATTTTTCACAGATTTCACAAACTGTTCTTTACAAACTATTTCCATTTCAAAGAGAAAGCACTACCATATGCTCCCTAATAAATGCCCCTCACTAATAAACACCCCTCACTAAATAAATGCCCTCACTAGTAAATGCCTCTCACTAATAAATGCCCCTCACTAATAAATGCCTCTCACTAATAAATGCCCTCACTAATAAATGCCCCTCACTAAATAAATGCCCTCAGCTTTAACCCCTATAATAACCATTCAATAAAGTAACATACTGGTAGGTTTTTCAGGCGATAGCTTAATGCAGATTGAAAACAACAGAACTTTCTGCATTGCTTTCATTCTACATTAAGCAACCACCTGTGTACAAAATGCAAGAAGTTCCCTTTAAAAAATGCAATGCCCCTGGGAGCATGTATTAGAGATATTATACAGTATTTGAATGGATAGAAACAAACTTCACATTGTTTCGCAAACAGAGCCATCTGAGCAGGGTCTACTCTAAACAAACAGAGCTATCTGTGCAGGGTCTACTCTGTTTGCAAACAAACAGCACCATCTGTGCAGGGTCTACTCTGTTTGCAAAGGCATAAAAAGATGTTCTATTAAGTAAAAGTTAACCCTTTAAGCTTACATTTCCACAGAATTCTTTGCATGCTACATACTAATTGTCTGTAAAATTTGCAATCTTTTTTAAATTTTCTTGAAGTTGATTTTCTTCATTCTTTTTCAAACAATCAAGTATTGTCAGGCATTCCATTGTCCCCCACCATTGACTGCTCTTAGCAGTTATCACCTTAAAACTGTCCCCCATCGGAGACTGCTGTTAGCATTTTTACAGTCACCACCATTGAGTTGGATGTTACAAGTCTAATAGGGAATATTTCTGAATATCACAAGTATATATATATGAGTGATGCTGTGTAACTTTTTATCAACAGACCATATACATTGTAGTAAGATTAGATAATTTTTCAAGTGTAGGCATGTTTCAACATTTTACTTCCCTGTTGGGTGAGCGAGACATATAAAAGTAGTATTTGACACTCTGCCTTTGTAAGATGCATCCACACAAGACATTTTGAAACTGTAATCCAAGTGGTTGAAAATATCTCATTAAGACAAAATTTGCAGACAAATGTTTACTTAAATTGAGTTCAAGGTCAGGTAAAGCTCAGGTCAAGGCCAGAGAAAATGAGTATGAGACACTCTTCCATCTGAAGATACATCTAACCAAGAAAATTAAAAAACCCAATGGTTGAGGAGGTATCCTCATGACAAATCTCTTGATAAACTATTAATAAAATAGGTCAGGGTCAAGGTCATAGAGACATAAGTAATATACATGTAACACTCTGCGTCCCCTAGATGCATCCACACAATAAATTTCGAAATCCAAACACAAGGGATTGAGAATATATCATCTGGACAAATTTCAAACAGTTTTACTAAAACTGAGGTTATTTGTAACACTTCACCTTCAGAAGATGCACTTAAATAATGAATATGGAAATCATATCCCAAGGGGTTGAGGATATTTCATCCAGACAAATTTCAAATGTTTACTAAAACTGATGTCACCGAATAGGTCACAGAGACACCAAAGTAGTATGCGAAAAGGGGTTGAGGATATAATTATCACCCAGACAAATTGCAAATTTTTAACTGAGGTCGCGGTCAAAGTCAAGGTCACAGAGATACTAAAGTAGTTTGTAAAGATACATTCACAAAATAAATTTGGAAATCCTAACCCACGCAGTTGAGGATACATCATCGAGACAAATTTCCAGCATGCTTTGCAAACAGACAAGATCCAAACCAGACAGCTCTTGTAGGAGGCGTCTGATTAGGATCAGCTAATCTTAGCCGTCTGATTAGGATCAGCTAATCTTAGCCAACTGATTAGGATCAGCTAATCTTAGCCGTCTGATTAGGATCAGCTAATCTTGGCCTCTGATTAGGATCAGCTAATCTTAGCCGTCTGATTAGGATCAGCTAATCTTAGCCGTCTGATTTGGATCAGCTAATCTTAGCCATCTGATTTGGGTCAGCTAATCTTAGCTGTCTGATTTGGATCAGCTAATCTTGGCCTCTGATTAGGATCAGCTAATCTTGGCCTCTGATTAGGATCAGCTAATCTTGGCTTCTGATAAGGATCAGCTAATCTTAGCCGTCTGATTAGGATCAGCTAATGTTAAAGTCTGATTAGGATCAGCTAATCTTAAAGTCTGATTAGGATCAGCTAATCTTCCTGTAAAGTCCCTCATTATCAGCTTATTTGTGTCTTTTCCTTTTTTTCAGCGGAACATTACCATGGATTCCTATTTATAAAGAATGGCAACCGAATGGCAATGCCGATTTATGATCTTGATGGAAACTTAGCTGGATTTCGGACAGAGGTAAGAGGCAATTATAAAACAGTTTCAGGAGAAAAAATTAGCATTTAACAATAGCAATTGCATGCAAGTGGTGAATTCAGCAAAAGTTAAGAAAAAAGTTTGGACCCAGATGAGACACCTTACCTTAAATATTGGGACACCAAGTCTCTCACCATTGGTTTATAAATGTGAGTTAATTCAGTATGAAACACATCTGATTACTTCAATTTTGATCAAACTGCTCCTTAAACGGAAAGTCCCTTCAATGAACACATATTTTCAATATCATAAAACTTGGTATTTATTTTGTTCAATCATTGCTATGAATATTGTTAATTTGAACTTATATCGACAAACGCTTCTATGAAATAAAATAAACCATTTCCATCGATACATGTACTTATAATTTTTGTTCTACAATAAAATATCCACGTTGGTCGAACAGTTAATGAAACTAAAACGCAAGCCAAATAAATACTAATGCATTGCTGAATAACATAACAAACACAAAGTTGTGTTTTTTTTCTGAGTTTATTCAACTGGTTTGCTTGTGTTATATTTCTTTTCAACATATAAACAAATGGTTTATGTATGTAACTGTTAGGCATTTTTGTATTCTTCGCGTAATCAATGAAATAGGTTGCGTTCCACCATCGGAACCATGGTAAACTTGCCTACCTGACAACTGCCATTCCGTATAGCTGTCTAGTACAATTTATTGACCTACATTTGATGGATACAAAAGGTGTGTTTAATAACATGGCATCCAGAAAAATCATGGTATACTATTTCTGACATGAAAATGCTTCATAACATTAGCTTTGGTTTAGTATGTGCATCAAAATCCACAAATTATAGCAATGTGTAAGAATGGCACACAAATATACAAATATCAGTCACATGACAAAAATCATGTGTCCATAACATGAATGAAAGTATTCTCCAAGAGGCAGTTACTCAATGAATAAAGAAGTGGCATACTATGTATTCCACTATTAACCCTTCATACTGAATGTTTTTCACTATTAACCCTTCATACTGAATGTTTTTCACTATTAACCCTTCATACTGAATGTATTCCATTATTAACTCTTCATACTGAGTGTATTCCTATTCCTCTGTTTACAATACATTTCATATTGAATATATTCCACTGTTAACCCTTCATATTGAATATATTCCACTGTTAACCCTTCATATTGAATATATTCCATTGTTAACCCTTCATACGGAATATATTCCACTATTAACCCTTCATTTTCATATTGAATATATTCCACTATTAACCCTTCATACGGAATATATTCCACTATTAACCCTTAGCCCACCACATACCTTGAAATAATTTTCCTAGGCAAAAGCATAGAGCATGCAGGCATGGCTTTTCCATGGCAAACAGTGTTTGCAAATGCAACTATAGTTGTGACTGGCTGGCTATGGGTTAATATATTTTTCCATTATACCGTTTAACCTTATGAATATTGATGCAAGATATAAATGAATTTCTATAATAGCATATGAAAACCAGAATTTTCAGTCATGGCAGAGACTGCAGAATCAAGTCTATATTATTCCAAAAGCAAAAAGGGCTGATCTGGGTCAAGTCAGTTTGCAAGTGCGTAACTACGCACTTTTACCAAGTAAATGGTTCAAACATGAACAATCCATTTTGAACATTCAGCTTTCATTGGGTTAAGGGCTTTTTTGATTGACTTTTCCCCATGGCTGTTTGAAAGTCTTCATAAATTGTTCATAAATGTTTCATCAGTAAACCCTGCCAGCACTAATTAGTTCCTTTAAATGAACAAAGTACCGCACCACTAAAAACTTTTTATGGCTTAGCCCGCTCCATGTTGAAATTACAATGTTCAACTTATTCCAATTAGAGAAGATGCGTGTAAGTTATGTGCCCTTTGATAATTAACTTTTTATGGCAGTATAATTGGCTTTTTCTACAGGGAGTTTGCTTTCCAAATATCATTCAATATTTAAGCCCTATACAATGCTTTTATTTTACTTCTTAGATTGTTTTAAACACTAGTAAACATTTTTGACATCTTAATTCAGATTCTATGAGTTTCAAAATGGTAGTGAGTGTAAACGAAATAACAATTTTTACCCTTTCAAACTAGTTGAAATCATCATCTTTATTGTGGCTTGGAATCACCAAACATTGTCAATATTTCATCTCTAGCACTCATAGGATTAATCCTCATTAAGCTAAGCATGATCCAACTTATTTTCAAACAGCCTGAATCCAGATAAAACATGTCTCACATGTTTGACACACGGTCAATATTTTCTCAAAAGCTTGAAACAATAGGTAACATCACTAAAAAGTGAGCATGTTTAAGACTTTGAGTAGGCATTGGTTTTTACAGCATGAGAAGGATTAGGACATGTCGTAATGACACTGTAGTATTAGGCACCATCTGACACTGTAATATTTGACATTATTTGACACTGTAATATTTGACACCATTTGACACTGTAGTATTTGACATTATTTGACACTGTAGTATTTGACACTGTAGTATTTGACACCATTTGACACTGTAGTATTTGACACTGTAGTATTTAACACCGCGATTTTGATAATAAATCGAAGGTGCTGAATCATAATCATAATTATTAATCTGATTAATTTTTATAATGGCATTATGAACAAGAGATTTTTTTACTATGGCAGAAACTGTAGAATCAGATCTATATTATTGTATAAGCAAACAGAGCAGACCCTGATCCGACAGTTTCTACAGGAGCCATATGATCTGGATCTAGACTGTTAGCAAAGGCCGTTTATTATGAGATAAAGAGTTCAATATCCATTTCCTGGGTGAGGCTTTTGTGATGCCTGATGTCCGTCGTCTGTTAGTGTGCGTCATGCATCATCAACAATTTGAACATTTAAAAATCTTCTCCTCTGAATCTACAGGGTTCTCAGCTTTCATCTGAATCTACAGGGTTCTCAGCTTTCATATTTGGCACAGAGCATCATATTCAGGACTCTGCACAGAGCATCATATTCAGGACTCTATAAAATTGTATAAATTAAGTTCCAAGGGTCAAAGTTGGCTCCGCCCAGGGATGGCTAGTTTTCAATATAAACATATAGTGAAAACTTTGAAAATCTTCTCCTCTGAAACTGATAGGTTCTCAGCCTTCATATTTGGCACTAAGCATCATGTTCAGGTTCTCTACAAAAGTTATGTAAATTATGTCCCTGGGGTAAATATTGGCTCACCCCAAGGGTGGCAAGTTTTCAATAGAAACATATAGAGAACTTTGAAAATCTTCTCCTCTGAAACTGGAAGGTTCTTAGCTTTCATATTTGACACATATCCTTATGTTCAGGTCCTCGACAAATGTTATATAAATTATGCCCCTGGGATGAAAACTGGTCCGCCCCTGGGGTGGCCAGTTTTCTAGAGAAATATATAGTGAAAACTTTGAAAATCTTTTCCTCTGAAACTGGAAGGTTCTTAGCTTTCATATTTGGCACATAGTATCATGTTCAGGTCCTCTACAAAAGTTATATAAATTTTGTCCCTGGGGTGAAAACTGGCCAGCCCCTGGGTTGGCCAGTTTTCAATAGAAACATGTAGTGAAAACTTTGAAAATCTTTTCCTCTGAAACTGGAAGGTTCTTAGCTTTCATATTGGCATATTAGTATCATGTTCAGGTCCTCTACAAAAGTTATATAAATTTTGTCCCTGGTGTGAAAACTGGCCCACCCCTGGGGTTGCCAGTTTTCAAAAGAAACATATAGTGAAAACTTTGAAAATCTTTTCCTCTGAAACTGGAAGGTTCTTAGCTTTCATATTTGGCACATAGTATCATGTTCAGGTCCTCTACAAAAGTTATATAAATTTTGTCCCTGGGATCAAAACTGGCCCGCCCCTGGGGTGGCCAGTTTTCAATATTAACATATAGTGGAAAATCTTCTCCTCTGTTTGTGATTGTGAGTGATATCAGGGCCATCATGGCCCTCTTGTTTCTGGAATAGAACAGAGATAATGGCTACCTTATTAACAGATATTGCTTTGCTTTGTGAGATAATGGCTACGTTATCCCCCCCCCCCCCCCCCACCACACACACACACACATTACCTGGTTTACCTGTTTCTTCTACACATTAAATATTATGTAGTTTATATATGTATATAACTCATGTTGACATTGTTAAAAAACACATGTATAATAGAAGATGTACTATGTACAAGTCTGAATAAAAAATGTTCTGTTCTGTTCCTTATTAACCATAATTATCCGGGCACCCACTCTCATTTCTCTACCAGTTTGAAAAGCTGAGTAAGTCAGTTTGGAACCATTTTGATCTGGGTCTGCATAATTTTCCTTAATTTGTTGACATTCTAACGGAAATTTGGATATTATCGTTTGAATACGTATTATTGGAAATAAAAACAAAAGAAACTAAAGTATTTCAGCAATACAGAGTTTTAAAATGCCGTCTGCAAACTTTTCTTATCAGCTACAAATTATTTTAATGAATTTTCTCCATTACTATTAAAAAACCTTGATCCATGTATGAAACAGTTTGAATCCTGATATGAAGCAGTGATGGATCCAAAGAGTAATCTGTGCCACTATAGTGGGCCTAGTTAAAGAGTAATCTGTGCCACTATAGTGTGCAAACTTAAAGAGTAATCTGTGCCACTATAGTGCACCTAGTTAAAGAGTAATCTGTGCCACTATAGTGCACTTAGTTAAAAAGTAATCTGTGCCACTATAGTGCACCTAGTTAAAGAGTAAGCTGTGCCACTATAGTGTGCAAACTTAAGAGTAATCTGTGCCAATATAGTGCACCTAGTTAAAGAGTAATCTGTGCCACTATAGTGTGCAAACTTAAAGAGTAATCTGTGCCACTATAGTGCACCTAGTTAAAGAATAATCTGTGCCACTATAGTGTGCAAACTTAAAGAGTAATCTGTGCCACTATAGTGCACCTAGTTAAAGAGTAATCTGTGCCACTATAGTGTGCAAAGATAAAGAGTAATCTGTGCCACTATAATGTGCAAAGTTAAAGGTCAGCACCATACAGTAAACACAAGTTAAGCACCCAGGAACAGCTTTTAAACTGAGAGGCAATGTTTTATTTAGTTGGTAGCCATTAACTTCAGACTTCCTGGAACATGTCTATACCTGGCTTACATGGAAAACTAATTTGAATGCTTGCCTAAATGCTGTTAAACAATGAGAATGAACTCCGTTAACACTTTCAACACTCAACTTCTAATGCACTATTCAAATATTCCAAAAGGTCAAGCTTGCCACGACTGTTCAGGGATTGTGGTTTAAAAGAAAGTGTAACACGACAAATAGTGCAGACCCTGATGAGAGGGCTCCTCTATACTGTTTGCAAAGGGCACTAGTGACTTGTTAGTGCTAGTTCATTCTGTATGAAAGGATTAAATTTTCTCAAGGTTTTGAATAACCAGCAGTGCAGACACTGATCTGAGTCTCTCAATAACCAGCAGTGCAGACACTGATCAGAGTCTCTCAGTAACCAGCAGTGCAGACACTGATCAGAGTATCTCAATAACCAGCAGTGCAGACACTGATCAGAGTATCTCAATAACCAGCAGTGCAGACACTGATCAGAGTCTCTCAGTAACCAGCAGTACAGACACTGATCAGAGTCTCTCAGTAACCAGCTGTGCAGACACTGATCAGAGTCTCTCAGTAACCAGCAGTGCAGACACTGATCAGAGTCTCTCCATCCTGATCAGGAGCTCTCTCTGATCTGGGTCAACAGTTTTTTATAGGCAGTAAAATTGTGTCCCACATTCAAAGATTTAACAATGAGAAAGTAAATCCTTACATGTGGACTGTATTGCTCCAGATACCTTGACCTTTGACCTAGTGACCTCAAAACATTAGGGGTCATCTAGTGGTCATGACTAATCACCATGGCAAGTTTAAAGATCCTAAGCCAAATCTTTGAGCAGTAATATTGATCGGAAACCATTTCACCAGTTAAGGTCATGTGACCTTGACCTTTGACCTAGTTAGTTGAAAAAGATAGGGGTCATTTAGTGGTCATGACCAACCACCACAGCAAGTTTGAAGATCCTACGCCTGGCAGTTTATCAGTTATTGATCTGAAACCGTGTGATCGACCAACTGACAGACAGACCGACTGACTGACATGTGCAAAGCAATATACCCCCACTTTTTTCAAAAGGGGGTATAATAAATAAGAAACATACATAGCTAAAATCTGAACCCTAGATCAGCCATGTTGACTTAGCCACACCTGCCTCATTTACATGTATAGACTTCCGTATGTTACTTTAACCCATTCCCTCACAGGCTATTTTTAGACTCAACTTCTTTAAATCAATCTACTTAAGCCTTTACTCCATAGATACCGTATGCCCTTCTACGCCTTGGCAAACAGCACATCCACATGAGATGGCTCCTACGCTGTAATATAGATATGTTTGTACAGTTTCTGCTGTGACCAAAACTTCACATTGTCCCATTTGCTACTGTAACAATTAATCTTGATTAATATTCCTGATGCCATTATTCATACATGAATATTCATGGAGTAAAGGGTTAAAAGAAGCATTTGCTAGAGAAAAGGACAATTTTAGAACTGTTTAGGTTTGGAACCTTTATGATAAAAAGAGGCCATTATTGTTCCTATGGAGCAAATGCACTGTTCATCGCAATGGTTACAAAAAGTTACTTTTACAGAGTCTTCAAAAAGCATCAGTATGGGCTAACATACTCCTTATTTCAGATGGAGTTATTGATGTTTTCTCACAAAATGTTTAAAATTCTCTAACAAAATGTTTAAAATTCTCACATATCCTTCCACCAGACACATCCACGGTCTGATCAGCCTAAATTCTAGAATTTCCAATTGCCCTAGCTAATGTCAACAATTGTCTTTGCATAATTGCATAAAAATGCACTTCAATCAACTGTAAACTAGCATTGAAAGGGTTAACCCTTTCTTCCATAAACTAGAACTATCACTTAAAGTGATTAATACCCCCACTAGCACATTTGACACAGAAATGGGGTTATAGAAATAAAGCTGCCCACTGCTAAATTTGCATTTGTTAAATTACGAAAAGGGAAATCATTCATTCAAAACTTTTATCACAGGTGCAGAACTTCAGATGGTGTTCAACAATACTGCAAAATTTAAAAAAGTTTTGTTGAGGTATGGCAGGGAAAAGCTCCGGAAAAAAAATCATTTAACAAGCCAGATTTTGATAAAAATAACAAAGGGCAATAACTCCAAAAATACTGAAGACAGAGTTACAGACCTTGTGCACTGCACTTGTGGTCAATGTGGTCTATCTGTATATGAAGTTTGAAGTCAATAGCGTTTATACTTTGAAAGTTATGATCCGGACAAGCCAGATTTTGACAAAATTAACAAAGGGCAATAACTCCAAAAATACTGAAGACAGAGTTATGGACCTTGTGCACTGCACTTGCTGTCAATGTGATCTATCTGCATATGAAGCTTTTATACTTTGGAAGTTATGACGAATGAACAAACAGGCATGGTGAATCCAGTATACCCCCCCCCCCCCCCAACTTCATTTGTGGGGGTATAAAAACCCTTTATACATCTGTGCAAATAGAGAAGATCCAGATCAGATGGCTCCTTTAGGCGCTCAGGGTCTGCTGCGTTTGCTTTTATGATGCACATAATTATAATTCTACAGTTTCTGTCATGGCCAAACAATCTCATTTATATTCATGATGTCATTATTTTACATAAAATTAATATTTATGGAGTAAATGATTAAATTGTTAGCCATTGGTCAGATTCTTAACAGCTGTTAGAAGCTTCAAATTACAATTGCTGTACAAATAACATCATTTAACTTTGATATATAAATTAAGAAATAATAAATGTGTAGCTGTGCATTATCGCACATTAGATCACACTTAAGAGCTGAGATGTAAAGACCAGAGTGATCCAATTACCCACATCTCAACTACTAACTGTGATCTAATGCACGATAATGCACAGCTAAAAATTTGTTATTTAGATTCTAACACGACTTTTTTAAATAAAAAATACTTTTCCCGAAAAATACGCCAAAACCGGAAGCATTGTCAGTGGTTACGCCATTTTTGCCGTTACATTAAATTTTACTCTACATGACTTTCACCCATTGACGTTGTACAAGTAATTTGGGCCAAATGCCAACAGAAAACAACAATTCCAAGTCAAAAATGTTTCACCTTTCACATTGAAGGGAACAACTATACCATTTACATCATGTCTGCAACCTCTATGCCAGAGTCATCTTGTTTACAGATTTAGAAATGTGAAATTACATTTTGACTGTGTGTGGTTTGAACATGGAGCAGAACTTCACATGTGGGGAAAAATGGAACAGCCAATGGAAATGCAGTGTGTGCAGTTCATTATCACAGATTAAAACACGTTTCTCGGTATTCTTTGTTTATATGCCGTAGGTTCAGAGTCGTGTTAGAATGGTGAATATTCAACTTAATGTATAGCTGAATATATTTATACTAAGGGAGGAAAAATGGACTGTGAGCATTACTTAAATGATATGGATATGTGCACAACTTTTTATGTTGGTTCAGATTTATAAACAAATTGGCAGAACAGATTTAAACCCTTTACTCCATAAATAAGTCTTTTAATGTCTTTGCAGTGTTTGCACACACAGTGGACACAGATCAGATGACTCCTGTAGAAGTTATCTGATCAGGGTCTGCTCTGTTTGCTTATGGAATAACATTGCTCTGAATCTGAGGTTTCTGCTGTTAACCCTTCTCTTGCTGAATTTTAAAATACATTTCTCCTTCTTTACCCATGCCATGTTGTATAATTACATATATCTTCACTGTGTACAAGTATTTCGCTGTGCAATCACTGCTGTGGAGTGCACTGGTTGCACAATCAACTTGTAAATTTTAGTGCAGACCTTGATGAGACAGCTCCTGCAGGAGCTGTCTCATCTGGGTCTTCACTATTTACAGGTACGTATATTGACGTGAATAGCAAGCGAAGGGTTAAGAGTACAGAACACTTAACAAAAGAGACTGGGTGCCCGAATACTTAGGGTAAATAGGACACAGAACACTTAACAAATATGTGGAGAGGGGAGACTGGGTGTCCCAATACTTGGGGTAAATAGGACACAGAACACTTAACAAATATGTGGAGAGGGGAGACTGGGTGTCCCAATACTTGGGGTAAATAGGACACAGAACACTTAACAAATATGTGGAAAGGGGAGATTGGGTGTCCCAATACTTGGGGTAAATAGGACACAGAACACTTAACAAATATGTGGAGAGGGGAGACTGGGTGTCCCAATACTTGGGGTAAATTGGACACAGAACACTTAACAAATATGTAGAGAGGGGAGATTGGGTGTCCCAATACTTGGGGTAAATAGGGTAGATTAAGGGTTATCTTCCTCCTCTAATAATCTCCAAGACAAAATCACATTATTAAAAATTTGTCATCCTGCCTGTGACAGAGCAAGAGAGAGATTTTCTGTATGTGTAGTCATCACAGAATTAAAACTGCTAGACAAATTAAAATGAAAAATATTGTTCCGTGGGCATGATTATCTTTCATGTCAAAGACAAGCTTAGAAATATACCGATATTAAATCTGATCCTTCTATGGATAATTTACCTGGTAGTCATAGCAACCAAAATAATGAAAGCTACTTTTAGTTATTAATTTTCTCCGAGTTTACAGATATAATGGGACTGATAGAACATTAGAGAGATAAACAGTGGGTTTCCTTGAGCGAAATGTAGCAAAAAAATTATAATACGCCTTCTGCTGGAGACAAGATTTTCATCGCAAAATTATATTCTGAGTCTGTCAAGATAAATCATTCAGTTTTTAACTGAGCTAATATTCTCTGCCATAGTGCAGTGTTGTTCGCAAATTAAAAATGATTTATAGACAAAATAAGTTCTCGGAAATCCTCTCAGTAATTGATGTAAAGAAATGCCAGATGACAGTCAATCACAAGATTTATTTACCTTGGAGACTATAAATTAGAAACTTTCTCTGTTAACCCTTTAAATACTATGGATCAGTTTTTGATGATAATTATTTGCAAATTGTATCCCTGTAACAATCCCTGTATCCCTCTGTCTCCCTGTAACAATCTCTGTAACAATCTCTATATCCCTGTAACAATCTCTGTAACAATCTCTATATCCCTGTAACAATCTCTGTATCTCCCTGTAACAATCTCTGTATCTCTCTGTAACAATCTCTGTAACAATCTCTATATCCCTTTAACAATCTCTGTAACAATCTCTATATCCCTGTAACAATCTCTGTAACAATCTCTATATCCCTGTAACAATCTCTGTATCTCTATATCCATGTAACAATCTCAGTAACAATCTCTATATCCCTGTAACAATCTCAGTAACAATCTCTATATCCCTGTAACAATCTCTGTAACAATCTCTATATCCCTGTAACCATCTCTGTATCTCCCTGTAACAATCTCTATATCCCTGTAACAATCTCTGTATCTCCCTGTAACAATCTCTGTATCTCCCTGTAACAATCTCTGTATCTCCCTGTAACCATCTCTGTATCTCCCTGTAACAATCTCTGTATCTCCCTGTAACAATCTCTGTATCTCCCTGTAACAATTTCTATATCCCTGTAACAATCTCTTTATCTCCCTGTAACCATCTCTGTATCTCCCTGTAACAATCTCTGTATCTCCCTGTAACCATCTCTGTATCTCCCTGTAACAATCTCTGTATCTCCTTGTAACAATCTCTGTATCTCCCTGTAACCATCTCTATATCACTGTAACAATCTCTGTATCTCCCTGTAACAATCTCTATATCTCCCTGTAACAATCTCTATATCCCTGTAACAATCTCTGTATCTCCCTGTAACAATCTCCCTGTAACAATCTCTGTATCCCAGGTAACCCTAGCATCTCATCTGGATCCAAACTCTTAAATTCTGACTCTGACGTTTTGAAAGAAACAGAATAAAATTTACATTTGGAATTGAGCAGATGACAAGTTTGCATACAAGAGTTACATAGTGTCTAATAAAATATGATTGTGTTCCTCATGATTCTAAACGGAAATCAGTCTCTCTTATCAAGTTTCTGAAATTAAAATAGAAAAATAACATAATGCACATTTTCTTCTCCTTCAATTTTCAATGTTTCTCAAAACATGGCTTTGAGAATTGAAGCAGGTGACATGTATTCATAAAAACAGTTAATAAATGGTATTGAATATTGTGCACTTTATCTGATAATGGAATAGTTACATACATTTTATGGAACCCCCCCCCCCCACACACACACACACACATTACATTACATAACATAACATAACATAACATAACATAACATAACATACATACAATACATACATACTCCCTAAAAAAAAGCCACACACTTTTCCCATACCCTTGCCCCCCTAAACCAAGTACATTCAAAATCGGAAATCAAATCTTACATTGATAAAGTATCTACCTATTTTGAAATGCAGTTGATTGAGTCTTTGAAATATCTGCATGAGTTCACGTTCAGAAAATTTACAAAAGTAACCAGTATGCATGTCTGAAAATAGTGCCAGATCAATGTCTCGTAAGGACTATCGTTATTTCTATACTCATATAGCATGGAGCTGGTATAATATTAACGTCTGTCATATGTTTCGGTGATTTATGAGTATCAAATTCCAGCATCTGTTAATACATATATCAAGTTGTCGTATAATTTGAGCAAATAAATTCCCAGCTTGATATTCCGATATTACTCAAGACTTATTCTTTACTCTAAGCATGTTAAGTATTTGTTTGTTATCTTCTGCAAATATTGCTGTCTGCAAAAATTCAAAAGTTGAAATTTTTCACTTCTCTTTAAAATGTGATCGGAATATACAGGATGGTGATGACACAGACATATTCAGTATATCATCAGGATCCAAACTGATTGCATTGGCTATCTGCCATATATGTAGTGTACAAAGAGTTTAACCCTTTACCTGATAGACACATCGCCTAACCCTTATCTTCATATAGACGCCATTTCACTCATTGACAAACAGAGTAGACCCTGATCAGACTGCTCATGTAGGAGCCATCTGATCTGGGTCTGCTCTGTTTGCTTATGGTATAACATAGATCTGATTATACAGTTTCTGCCAGAGCGAAAATGTCTTTAAATTCCTTTATAAACAATGCTTTTTGTGAATATGGAAGTATATATATACATCTAATTCTACATTCTGCCATGGCCAAACAGTTGTGTGTTCATATAGCCATGGCCAAGCAATTGTGTGTTCATATAGCCATGGCCAAAACAATTGTGTGTTCATATAGCCATGGCCAAAACAATTGTGTTCATATAGCCATGGCCAAACAATTGTGTGTTCATATAGCCATGGCCAAACAATTGTGTGTTCATATAGCTTTATACACATTCAGGTAACAGATATATAAGATGTCATTATTGCTTATATGAATATTCAACTGTCAACTCTGATAATCATTTGCACACACAAAACAACAACGAAAAAACAAACAAACAAAAACAACATAAAAAACCTCTTACACTTGGTAAATACATGATCAGTGTGTCAACAAAGATCAGTGTGTCAACAAAGATCAGTGTGTCAACAAAGATCAGTGTGTCAACAAAGATCAGTGTGTCAACAAAGATCAGTGTGTCGACAAAGATCAGTGTGTCAACAAAGATCCTGATAAACCTTGAAGATACTCGGTGTTTCATCTGCATCAAATCTGTATATGACAACTGCACGGAAAAAAAAATATGCGGTATTTAACATTTTGTACAGAAACATGCTAAATTATTGTTGAATCTATAATTACTGAAACAATTAACCGTTACCTCAGAAATATTCATGTAAGAAATAATGACTATATGGACACTGTATGGACACTGTTATAATGGACACAATATATGCCCGTCAAATGTCTGGAAGTTGAAAGGCCATTACTCTATATCAGGAGGCATAAAGTAAAGGGAGATAATTCTGGAGTGTCAAGTGCAATCTTGCTTTTTATTGAACTTGACTGATACATTATGGTAATATACATACTGACATTATGGAAATATACACGCTGACCAAATTCGAAAAGGATTGGAATACGATTGTTTGAGTTAGAGAACGGACAACAAAAAGTTCACCAAAATTCATAAAGTAAGGGGAGATAATTCTTGAGTGTCAGAGACAATCATGCTGGCTATCAAACTCGACTGAGACATTATGGTAAAATTCATGCTGACCAACTTTGAAAAGGATTGGATTACATTTGTTTGAGTTAGAGAGCGGACAAGCAAAAATTCACGGAAATTCATCAAGTAAGGGGAGGTAACTGGAGAGTCTGGGGGCAAGCTTGCTGGTTATCGAATTTGACAGAGACATTATGGCAATATACATGCCGACAAAGTTTGAAAAGCGTTGGATTGCATTTGTTTGAGTTAGAGAGCGGACAAGCAAAAGTTCACGGACTGAGACAGACAGATGACGAACGGACGGACAGCGCTACCACATAATACATCCCGTCTGAAGACAGGCGTATAACAATGTATTTTTTTTGGACATTGCAGAAACAATAAAGTCAGATCTACTTAATACGAAAAGCTAACAGAGTAGATTCTGATCACACCACTCATACAAGTCAGGCATCTGATCTAGGTGACTACTCTGTTTACGAAGGTAAAGGCTTAAAGACTCAGAGACTTTCATCAAGATCCAAACTACTTGATACTCAGATAACATCACGATTCAAACTACTTGATACTCAGATAACATCAAAATCCAAACTACTTGATACTCAGATAACATCAAGATCCAAACTACTTGATACTCAGATAACATCACGATTCAAACTACTTGATACTCAGATAACATCATGATTCAAACTACTTGATACTCAGATAACATCAAAATCCAAACTACATGATACTCAGATAACATCAAGATCCAAACTACTTGATACTCAGATAACATCAAAATCCAAACTACTTTATACTCAGATAACATCAAGATCCAAACTACTTGATACTCAGATAACATCACGATTCAAACTACTTGATACTCAGATAACATCAAGATCCAAACTACATGATACTCAGATTACATCAAGATCCAAACTACTTGATACTCAGACAACATCAAGATCCAAACCACTTTATACTCAGATAACATCATGATTCAAACCACTTGATACTCAGACAACATCAAGATCCAAACCACTTGATACTCAGATAACATCATGATTCAAACCACTTGATACTCAGATAACATCAAGATCCAAACTACTTGATACTCAGATAACATCAAGATCCAAACTACATGATACTCAGATTACATCAAGATCCAAACTACATGATACTCAAATTGAAGAACAAGAGTACCACAAATAGCTATCATCATCAATGCTTGTCTTTTATGGCAAAATTAATGTTTTACAGGTCTATTACTCTTTAAATAGGCACAATAGAGTGCTGGGATATAGTGGTCTGTACCGCCCCCCTGTGAATCTACATAATTTTTATTATATTAATTATTATATAGTACATAATTATAGACTCCCAGGGAGCAGTACAGACCCCTATGTAATGGGCCCTTACAAGTTTGCAGCATTTATTATGGTGAACAAGCTTAAAAGGGATAGCTCTATAGATGTTCAAATTGTGAATTACACACAAGGATGACATAAAGACTCTCACAATGCCTTGACTTTTTTCTGTGACACACAGACAAGCTTAAAATCTACTTTGAAAATAGAAGCAGATGAAATGGTTTATTTTGAAATAAAGCTTCAGATTGGGGCCAGTAAACAGTAAAGTTCTGAACCATTTAGTTTCAAAGGAGAAGATTTTTAAAGATTTACCTATGAAAAACTGATAAGCCTTGGAGTGGGGTAACTTTTGGCCTGGGGGTCATAATTTGAACAATCTTGGTAGAGGACCATCAAATGATGCTACCTACCAATCAAGAACTGGGGCTTACAGTTTCAGAGAATATGACTTTTAAAGATTTTCCAATGAAAAACTGACAATCCCTAGGGCAGAGCCAATTTTTGACCCGGGTGTCATAATTTGAACTCTCTTGGAAGAGAACCATTAAAGGATGCTACATACCAAATATCAAAGGTCTAGGCCTTACAGTTTCGGAGAAGAGGATTTTAAAGATTTTCAGATAAACTTCGCAAGGGGGCCATTTTTGCCCCAAGGGTCATAATTTAAATAATCTTTGCAGATCTCAGGACCATTAAATTAGATCATGCTACATATATCATAGGTCTAGGCCTTACAGTTTAATAGAAGAAGATTTTTAAAGATTTTCCTATGAAAAACTGAAAAGCCCTGGGGCGGGGCCATTTTCAACCCAGGGGTTATGATTTGAACAATCTTTGTAGAGCACCATTAGTCTTCATGCTACATACAAAACATCAAAGCTCTAGGCCTTAGATTTTCAGAAAAGAAGATTTTTAAAGATTTTCCTATGAAAAACTGATAAGCCCTGGGGCAGGGCCATTTTCGACCGGGGGGTTATTGATTTGAACAGTCTTTGTAGAGAACCATTAGATGATGCTACATACCAAATATCAAAAGTTTAGGCCTTACAGTCTCTGAAGAAGAAGATTTTTAAAGATTTTCCTATGAAAAACTGATAAACACTGGGGAGGGGGCCATTTTTTGACTGGGGATCATAATTTGAGCAATCTTGGAAGAAAACAATTACATAATGCTACATACCTAGGTTTAGGCCTTACATTTTTTTTTGGAGAAGAAGATTTTTAAAGATTTTTCTATGAAAAACTGATAAGCCCCGTGGCTGGGCCATTTTTGGTCATGATTTGAACAATATTAATTTTGAAGAGAACCATTAGATCATGCTACATACCAAATATCAAAGGTCTAAGCCTTACAGTTTCAGAAAAGAAGATTTAAGATTTTCCTATGAAAAACTGATAAGCCCCGGGGCGGGGCTATTTTTTGTCCAGGGGTCATAATTTGAACAATCTTTGTAGAGGACCATTAGATCATGCTACATAACAAACATCAAAGGTCTAGGCATTACAGTTTCAGAGAAGAAAATTTTACATCAAAGGTCTAGGCATTACAGTTTCAGAAGAAAATTTTAAAGATTTTCCTATGAAAAACTGATAAGCCCCGGGGCTGGGTCATTTTTGGTCCAGGGAACATAATTTGAACAATATTTGGTTCCCCCTAGCCACTGTTGCTTCTGACAAAGTTTGGTTAAAATCAGGTCAGCGATTTTACAGGGGATGTCGTATTTAATGTATTTAATGTGAACGGATGCTGGACAGATCTCGGTCACAATAGCTCATCCTGAGCCTTTGGCTCAACGGTGAGCTAAAAATACACTTTTGGAAAAGTTCGCTTAGAACAATTATAGCTGTAAATGGATAAAAATATCTGTCTGGCTGTTTTCTTCAAAATCAAACAACACAGCAGCAAACACTTACAACAATAGAAAATGCATCTGGTTTGTAATATGTAGAGAATTACAGAACTTTATCATAAAATGGAAAGAATGCACAACCAGACATGTAAATGGCATAAAATAACAAGTTCAACATGAAACGTATTTAATTTGAAATCCCAAAATCCTCAAGAGGATTTGGATAGAAAACAATAAAATTGGGCCCTGAATAAAAACACTTGTGCACAGGCTTAGTAAACAGTAAAACAGACTTTAATTTATGACATTTTTCCATATGCATAACTGAAACTATGTGTTTTATCTTTATTTCTCTATGCTTCATTTACACCAACCCTTTGAATGCAGAACTTTCAAAGTGGAACAGTCCTCACAGTGGGATGGTCAATCATTGTTTCACATTCTGTCTGAAAGGGAGAGTGTGCGAGAGGATTTTGAATGACAAATAGTGCAGATCCTGATCAGAAGGATCCTCTAGGAGGGCTCTGATCTGGGTCTAAACTGTTCACAGATGCTAGTGCACAATTGTTTCCCACATCCAAAAGGTTTAACCATTTTAATCCAAACTTAATGACTTTTGTAGTCCCACACATCTGTGTACAAAATGTAATTGTCTGGAAGGGAAAATGAGTCACTGCAAAAAGTCAGACTTTGTCACCAATACATTTCATAAATACAGCAGCATAAAAGTGTCACAAACAGGATTAATGAAAATGATGAGCTGTAAGTCGTAACTATTACGACACATTGTGCCATTAGAACATGGTAGAAATTAAGTCACCTGACACTGCTCATTATGCCTTCATTACACATTGGTCTGTACAACACTGACGGCTACTCATAAAAGGAGCTTGATACCATACATTGGTCTGTACTATAATACTGACAGCTACTCATAAAAGGAGCTTGGTACCATGTATTGGTCTGTACTATACTGACGGCTTCTCATAAAAGGAGCTTGGTACCATACATTGGTATGTACTGCACTGACGGCTACTCATAAAAGGAGCTTGGTACCATACATTGGTATGTACTGTACTGACGGCTACTCATAAAAGGAGCTTGATACCAACTTGATATATAGAGTAACCACTACATTACATAGACCAGTCATTACACTTTACACTACATAGACCAGTCACTGCATTACCTAGACCAGTCACTGCATTACATAGACCTCATTCACTGCATAATACATAGACCAGTCACTGCATTACATAGACCTCATTCACTGCATAATACCTAGACCAGTCACTGCATTACATAGACCTCATTCACTGCATAATACATAGACCAGTCACTGCATTACATAGACCTCATTCACTGCATAATACATAGACCAGTCACTGCATTACATAGACCTCATTCACTGCATAATACATAGACCAGTCACTGCATTACATAGACCTCATTCACTGCATAATACATAGACCAGTCACTGCATTACATAGACCTCATTCACTGCATAATACATAGACCAGTCACTGCATTACATAGACCTCATTCACTGCATAATACATAGACCAGTCACTGCATTACATAGACCTCATTCACTGCATAATACATAGACCAGTCACTGCATTACATAGACCAGTCACTGCATTACATAGACCAGTTACTGCATTACATAGACCAGTCACTGCATAATACATAGACCAGTCACTGCATAATACATAGACCAGTCACTGCATTACCTAGACTAGTCACTGCATTACCTAGACCAGTCACTGCATAATATATAGACTAGTCACTGCATTACATAGACCAGTCACTGCATTACATAGACCAGTCACTGCATTCCATAGGCCAGTCATTGCATTACCTAGACCGCAGTCACTGCATTACCTAGACCAGTCATTGCATTACATAGACCAGTCACTGCATAACCTAGACCAGTCATTGCATTACATAGACCAGTCACTGCATTACCTAGACCAGTCATTGCATTACATAGACCAGTCACTGCATTACCTAGACCAGTCATTGCATTACATAGACCAGTCACTGCATTACCTAGACCAGTCACTGCATTACCTAGACCAGTCACTGCATTACATAGACCACTCACTGCATTACCTAGACCAGTCACTGCATTACATAGACCACTCACTGCATTACATAGACCAGTCACTGCATTACCTAGACCAGTCATTGCATTACATAGACCAGTCACTGCATTACCTAGACCAGTCACTGCATTACATAGACCAGTCACTGCATTACATAGACCAGTCACTGCATTACCTAGACCAGTCACTGCATTACATAGACCAGTCACTGCATTACATAGACCAGTCATTGCATTACATAGACCAGTCACTGCATTACCTAGACCAGTCACTGCATTACCTAGACCAGTCACTGCATTACATAGACCAGTCACTGCATTACATAGACCAGTCACTGCATTACCTAGACCAGTCACTGCATTACATAGACCAGTCATTGCATTACATAGACCAGTCACTGCATTACATAGACCAGTCACTGCATTACCTAGACCAGTCACTGCATTACCTAGACCAGTCACTGCATAATACATAGATCAGTCACTGCATAATACATAGACTAGTCACTGCATTACCTAGACCAGTCACTGCATTACCTAGACCAGTCACTGCATTACCTAGACCAGTCACTGCATTACATAGACCGCAGTCACTGCATTACATAGACCAGTCACTGCATTACATAGACCAGTTTTATCTGAATCTGCACTATTGGCCAAATTTTGTCCAAATATTACCAATAATTAGGATACAGTTTGGACTTTTTATTTTATAAATTTTGAGACTTTTGGCATAAGTCAAGTTCAGAAGTCAATAATTACGTGTAAAGAGATGTTTTTGTCTTGTGAATCCACTTACTTCCCTTTACTCCATAAATACGCTTTTCTATGCCTTTGCAAACTGAGTAGACCCAGATCATGTAGGCACTGTCTGATCACGACAGGGTCTACTCTGTTTGCTTATAAAATAACACAAGAGCTGTCCATGGACAGAGAGCTCCACTTTTCTTAGTGCTGGATAGTGTAATGGAAGTCTAAGTGGGAAAAGGAGGATAACTATGGCAAAATTAATTTTAGGGTTACCTGCCCTTGTGAAATTGGTTCCCTTTCTGATAGTAAACATGCATACCAAATTTTAACCAAATATCTTAAATGGATTTCTGAGAAATGGACCTTAACAAAAAGGTTAACCAACGCCGACGAGAGGGTCATGACAATGGCTCCCCTTTTCGAAAAAGTGGAGCTAAGAAATACGATTCTACTGTTTCTGTATTGTCCAAACATTCCTGTGTTCATGTGCCACAACCACTCTCTGTATGCTTAGTAAAAGGATGTTGAACTACACAACCACTCTCTGTATGCTTAGTAAAAGGATGTTGAACTACACAACCACTCTCTGTATGCTTAGTAAAGGATGCTGAAATTCACAACTGCTCTCTGTATGCTTAGTAAAGGATGCTAAGCTACACAACCACTCTTTGTCTGCTTAGTAAAGGATGCTAAACTACACAATCACTCTTTGTCTGCTTAGTAAAGGATGCTAAACTACACAACCACTCTTTGTATGCTTAGTAAAAGATGCTAAACTTAACACAACTGCTCTCTGTATGCTTAGTAAAGGACGCTGAATTACACAATCGCTCTCTGTCTGCTTAGTAAAGGCCACTGAACTACACAACCACTCTCTGTGTGTTTAGAAACTGTAGTCTGCAAAAACATTGCCCTCTGTTACAATTCTTAAAGTTATATTTCTTGTGTTTCTTTTAAAAAAATCCAATCATTGTGACAACAGTTCGTATCCTGACAGAGAGCTACTATTAAAATGCCTCCTAAGATCCACACTTAGTACACAAGTTATTATGAAATTGCTGCTAGTATGCAAAGAGATAGATGTCTAAACTGCCAACATAAACCACAAATCTTGCCAGTAATACACCAAGACACAAGATTGAAAGTTGCCAATCGTGTATGGGTCGGACATTTCAATATCACTCTGGCAAGCTAATCGGGTTTACATCTTTAGACATGCAAATCTATATCGATTCATGTGAACCCTTTCAATGTAAATAAAACTCCCAAACTTATTGACCATTTGGCAATGAATGGCATTTTGAATGATGGCATTATCTAAAGACAGGATATGTCCTGGACTTGGCATTTGTCCTGTCAATCAGGGTTAAGTGAAAATACATTTTAGTGTCACGAGAATGGTGGAAACAATCGGAGGGCAAGCTGCAGTGTTTACCCTGGTTAACCCTAACAGTGCGGGAAACGAGTCACTAATGTCCTTTGCAAACAGTGTATAATAATACCCAGATGAGCAGGCTCCAAAAGGAGCCCTCTCATCAGGGTCTGCACTGTTTGTCAAGTTACACTTTTCTTTAGTAGAAAAATCCCTAAATATTCACCATAAGCTTGACCTATTTGAATTTTGGAAAAGTTCATTTGAAATTCAGCAATGTAAGGGTTAACACTTTGAATGCTGAACCACCCCTGAACGAACCACCCTGAACGAACCACCCCTGAACGAACCACCCTGAACGAACCACCCCTGAACGAACCACCCCTGAACCACCCCTGCTGAAGGCAGCTAGATCAAGTCCATCCATTATGAAATCATTAACTTAGCTAGGAGTTCAAAGGTAAACAGTGCAGACCTCTGATCTGTGTCAACACTGTTTACTAATGTTTGAGTTCAAAGGACTAGATACTGCGTATGCATTACACAGCCATCTGCTTTCAAGATCAACTTGTTTATTCCTTTACTCCATGAATATTCATGTAAGAAATAATGACTTTATGAATATTAATTACCTGAATTTTTATCATGGGCATGGCACATGAACATGGCACATGAACATGGCATTTGAACATGGCACATGAACATGGTATTTGAACATGGCACATGAACATGGCACATGAACATGGCATTTGAACATGGCATTTTCTGCCATAGCAAAAGCTGTAAATCTATATATAGTATAGCATTATTCTATATATAGTACAGCATAAATCTATGGTATAGCATAAATCTATATATAATTCCATAAGCAAGCCGAAGGGACTGATCAGGCAGCTCCTCAGTGTTGCAAACATGTAAAAGGTGGCTGTATTAAAGATCCCATTATTTATTCAACATTCAAATTCCATTAGCAAATAGAGCAGACCCTGATCAGACGGCTCATATAGATCTGATCTGGGTTAACTCTGTTTGCAAATGCATGAAAAGGCATTTATATGAGGGAAAGGGTTAATGATGATATGGTTTGTCCCATTTTATGTAGTTAATGATGATATGGTTTATCCCATTTTATGTAGTTAATGATGATATGGTTTATCCCATTTTATGTAGAAAATGACTTATAACTGATGCAGTCAACTGATATTAGCAAATAGTGTAGATCCAGACCAGGGAGAGGGGGGGTCCAGAAGGTACACTGTGTTCAGGGACTTTAACGTTTGCTATTAACCCGTTACCTGATACACATATCTTTGCAAACTACGTAGACCCAGATCAGACACCTCCTGCTGGAGCCATCTGATCAGTCTGTTCTGTTTGCTTATGAAATTGTATAGGTATGATTCTACACTTTATGCCATGGTCAAATTGTCCGATGTTCATACGCTTTTAAAAAAAAATTGGGCTTATCATTATTCAAAATGTCATTATTTCTTACAAGACTATCCATCAGGTAAAAACACAATTTTACTTATAATACTGAATGGAATCAAAAGATAAATTATTCCACTTTGGAAAAATCTGCATTCAAAGCATTACAGGAGCTAATGAATTTATTGTCCTAGTTTTTAAAATGCCATAAACTATTTGACTTCAAGACTACAAGGGGTATGCAAACAGATTGGATTCAGATGAGATGCACTGTAACTTAGTATCTCATCAGGATCCAGACTGCTTCACAGTGACTCTCTTTTAAACAAGAGGGCCAAGATGGCCCTTAATCGCTCACCTGATTACCATAGATTTAAGATTATAGCCGGGTAGCCCCTGGGTGGGACCAATATTGACCGAAGGGACAATATTTGAACAATGTTGATAGTGGATCATGAGCAGTCGTTCTGAAGAACAAGATTTTCACAGATTTAGAATATTGATTTTATCAAGACAATCATTCTGACCAATGAAGATTCGGCTAAAAATGTGCCCTCTAGAGTGATTTTTTCTAAGATTGACCTAGCTTTGCTCAGGTGAGCTAATTATGAAAACAATAGAAGGTAGGGTTCATGGGATAAAAGGAACTATGACTTCTGCTGGCAGCGTACACAACTGTAGATAAGAATTGTGTGTCACAAATTTAAGTATACTGTTTTTCCTATTTCTCCGCCAATCCCTTTCTTGCTGGTACTCATTAAAATCACCCCTATGATAGCAGCAAGAAAACTAGATCGGTATAACCCCTATGATAGCAGCAAGAAAACTAGATCGGTATAACCCCTATGATAGCAGCAAGAAAACTAGTGTTTTGGTAGATCGGTATATCTTATCCACCGCTCTGAGTGTAGAACAATATCTGCTGCTGTGAGGCAAATCAGTGATACATATACACCGTTTGCCATTCAATAGAAAGAAGATGTTTAGTAACAAATTCAAAAGAGCACACCCTGATGAGATGCCATGTTCCAATACAAGAGAGCCAAGATGGCCCTTAATCACTCACCTGATTACCATAGATTTAAGATTATAACTGGGTAGTCCCAGGATGAGGTCAATATTGACCTAAGGGAACAATGTTGATAGTGGATCATGAGCAGTGGTTCTGGAGAATAAGATTTTCAAAGATTTAGAATATTGATTCTATCAAGACAATCATTCTGCCCAATGAAGATTGGGCTAAAAATGTGACCTCTAGAGCGATATTTCCTAAGATGTGACCTAGTGACCTACTGTTTGATCATGCCCTGACCACGATCAAACTCAACCTTGATATCACCCAGACAAACATTCTGAGCAAGTTTGCGGAAGATTGGGCTAAAAATGTGGCTGCTGGAGTGTAAACAAGGTTTTTCTAAGATATGACACAGTGACCTACTTTCTGGCCCCACTTAACCCACTTTCAAACTCTTCCAAGATTTTATCAGGACAATCATTTTGACTTAAGTTTAATGAAGACTAGGCTAAAAATTTCACAGTTCACAAGGTTTTCCTACCATTTACACAGTGACCTAGGTTTTGACCCACGTGACCCAGTTTCAAACTGGTCCAAGATTTTATCAAGACAATCATTAAAAAATGTGACCTGTAGTGTTCACAAGGTTTTTCTACTATTTGACCTAGTGACTTAGTTTTTAAGACCACATGGCCCACTTTCCTTTTAATCTAAGATTCTATCAAGACAATCATTCTGACTAAGTTTGATGAAGATTGGACAAAAAATGTGACCACTAGCGTGTTCACAAGATTTTTCTTCTGTTTGACCTAGTGACCTAGTTTTTGACCCATGTGACCCACTTTCAAACGCGGAGATTTAATCAAAACAATCATTCTGATAAAGTTTCATGAAGATTGGGCTGAAAATGTGACCTGTAGAGTGTTCACAAGGTTTTTCTGCTACTTGACCTAGTGACTTAGTTTTTAACCCCACATGACCCACTTTCTTATTCATCTAAGATTTTATCAAGACAATCATTCTGACTAAGTTTCATGACGATTAGACAAAAAATGTGACCACTAGCGTGTTCACAAGTTTTTCTGTTTAACCTAGTGACCTAGTTTTTGACCCCATATGACCCACTTTCAAACTTGTCTGAGATTTTATCAAAACAATCATTCTGATAAAGTTTCATGAAGATTGGGATGAAAGTATGACCTCTACAGTGTTCATGAGGTTTTCTCCTATTTGACCTGGTGACCTAGTTTTTGACCCCATATGACCCACTTTCAAACTCGTCCGAGATTTTATCAGGACAATCATTCTAATAAAGTTTCATTAAGATTCGGCTGAAAATGTGACCTCTACAGTATTCACAAGGTTGTTCTATTTGACCTGGTGACCTAGTTTTTGACCCCACATGACCCACTTTCAAAATTGTTCGAGACTTTATCAGGACAATCATTCTGACAAAGTTTCATGAAGATTGGGCTGAAAATGTGACCTCTAAATTGTTCACATGATGTTCCTACTATATGACCTAGTGACCTAGATTTTGACTATGTGACCCACTTTCAAACTCGGAGATTTTATCAAGACAATCATTCTTACCAAGTTTCATGAAGATTGGACTAAAATTATGACCACTAGAGTGTTCACAAGCAAATTGTTGACGCCGGACATTTAAGTCTCCCAAAAGTTCACCCTGAGCTTTGCTCAGGTGAGCTAAAAATAGCCAATATGTAATCGTCTGCAACTTTGTTAATGTCTATGTGCACTTTGTTCAGTTACAGCAGCATGATTTTCCCGTGTTTCTGGTATCATTTATTTGCTTCTTATATTGCAGATTCCAGGCAACATGCAAGGTTACACCTCCCTTAATGAAACAATAGATTTACCTCCCCCTGAAGTTATGCCACCTTTACTGAAAGGCCTGAGAGACAGAAAAGGAATACTCTATTACACCATCACAGGTAGGCCACAGCATTGTACACAAGAGTAGGCTACCGCATACGGTACATGATACGCCCACTTGCAAAACTGCTTATTAAATAAAAAAGTTATGACCATCCTCATATTTGAAGATTTTTGTAAAGTGCAAGGGTCATAACAAAATCAACTCAGCTTCAGCTTTTGTTGCATAAAACATTTGTGTGAAGTTTCATTGATATCCTTTTAATAGTTTTCCCAGAAAACAACTGACAAACCAAAAGTTGACTGACAAACAAAGCAACGAACGTACAAAGTTCAAGAGCCATACCTTTAAATAAAATGACATATCAAAAAACTCTCAATATATGTGAAAATCCATATTTAGATCACAGAATGCTGTAAAGATCATTGAATTGTAATTTGTAACTGCTAGACAGTACACACAGAGCAACTGTTAGACTGTACACACAGTGGGTGCTAGACTGTACTCACAGAGCAACTGCTAGACTGTACACACAGCAATTGCTAGACTGTACACACAGTGGTTGCTAGACTGTAAACACAGCAACTGCTAGACTGTACACACAGCAACTGCTAGACTGTACACACAGTGGGTGCTAGACTGTACACACACACAGCAACTGCTAGACTGTACACACAGCAACTGCTAGACTGTACACACAGTGGGCGCTAGACTGCACACACACAGCAACTGTTAGACTGTACACACAGTGGGTGCTAGACTGTACACACACAGCAACTGCTAGACTGTAAACAGTGGGTGCTAGACTGTACACACACAGCAACTGCTAGACTGTACACACAGTGGGTGCTAGACTGTACACACAGTGTGTGCTAGACTGTACACACAGCCACTGCTAGACTGTACACACAGTGGGTGCTAGACTGTACACACAGTGTGTGCTAGACTGTACACGCAGCAACTGTTAGACTGTACACACAGTGGGTGCTAGACTGTACACACAGCAACTGCTAGACTGTACACACAGTGGGCGCTAGACTGTAAACACAGCAACTGCTAGACTGTACACATAGTGGGTGGACGGACGAACGAACGAACGAACTGACGGACAGGGCCACACTAGTATATGACCACCTTTGTTAGGTGGGGGTATAAAAATCACGTAACAAATATTCATGGTGTCATTATTCTAACATGAATCTTCATGAGGCAAAGTTAATAGAATAACATAGATGTGGTTGTAGTTAGACACCAAGTTCCTGTTAACCATGCACAGAGTTAATGGGTCGGTGTGAGTTGTGGTCTCTGTCTTACCATTGCCATATATAGTTATGTTAACCTTTAATAGGCTTTCTGTGCATGTGCATTCCATAGTGAAAATAGTGAAACAATTTGGCATTTTTAGTGATGAGCAAATCAGCAATATGGATTCAATAACACAAATAGCAGTATTTTAGCATTCATTAACAGTCATATTGACTTGATATTTACTTTTTCAAGTTTGCCATTTTACTCTTTTAATGCCAGAAACATTATTTAACTGGTATTTACAAACAATGTATATCAAGATCTGAGCGTCTCCTGCAGGAGTACTCTAATCAAGGTCGGCACTATTTATTTTCAAAATCTTTAGCCAAGTCAGGAGCATTAAGCTGAATTCACTGTGGCTATAGGGGTCGGGGGCATACTCTCCCTGGATAGTTTAAAATTTTAACCAATTCCCTCATATTGTCGCCTTTTGACGCTTCCCTAAAGGTCAACTTTTGAAACCATTGTGATATTAATAGAGCAATAATTGCTCCTATAGGATTAACTATTAATCACAATAGTTTCAAAAGTTGACTTTTAGAGAAGTGTCAAAAGGCGACAATATGAGGGAATGGGTTAAAATTTACATTACAAGACAGAACGTTGATCAAAATCTACCCCTTCTCATAGTCTTTGATTTTTGTTCCATTTTGGTCATGAAAAAGTTTTCACCTTTCAGATTGATGTTACACATGTGCATAAGTGCATATCGCTAGCTACACCCCTGAAGGTACACATGTGCATAAGTGTATATCGCTAGCTACACCCCTGAAGGTACACATGTGCATAAGTGCATATCGCTAGCTACACCCCTGAAGGTACAGATGTGCATAAGTGTATATCGCTAGCTACACCCCGGAAGGTACACATGTGCATAAGTGCATATCGCTAGCTACACCCCGGAAGGTACACATGTGCATAAGTGTATATCGCTAGCTACACCCCGGAAGGTACACATGTGCATAAGTGCATATCGCTAGCTACACCCCTGAAGGTACACATGTGCATAAGTGCATATCGCTAGCTACACCCCTGAAGGTACACATGTGCATAAGTGCATATCGCTAGCTACACCCCTGAAGGTACACATGTGCATAAGTGCGTATCGCTAGCTACACCCCTGAAGGTACACATGTGCATAAGTGCGTATCGCTAGCTACACCCCTGAAGGTACACATGTGCATAAGTGCATATCACTAGCTACACCCTGGAAGGTACACATGTGCATAAGTGCATATCGCTAGCTACACCCCGGAAGGTACACATGTGCATAAGTGCGTATCGCTAGCTACACCCCGGAAGGTACACATGTGCATAAGTGCGTATCGCTAGCTACACCCCGGAAGGTACACATGTGCATAAGTGTGTATCGCTAGCTACACCCCGGAAGGTACACATGTGCATATCACTAGCTACACCCCGGAAGGTACACATGTGCATAAGTGCGTATCGCTAGCTACACCCCGGAAGATACACATGTGCATAAGTGCATATCGCTAGCTACACCCCGGAAGGTACACATGTGCATAAGTGCGTATCGCTAGCTACACCCCGGAAGGTTATTCTTCACACAGAATGAACTTGACTGTTAAAGGCAAATGTTGTGGTCTAATTGTGCAAAATTACATAAAATATTACATTCACAAAACACCTAAAACATTACTATTTCCACAAAAACGTTTGCTATAAAACAAGCAAGTATCGTCCAGCAATCCATCATCCCCGTTCGGAAACTGGTCTAATAATATCTACAGTTATTACCTTGAGTTGGATGTAGACTAATAGGGAATATTTATTGATATCACAAATGAGTGATGCTGTGTAACTTTCTATTAATGGTTCTTATACAGTGTAGGGGACTGCTGATCTGAGTGGATGCATGTTTCAACATTTTACATTCCTGTTTGGTGGGACAGTCAAGGTCACTGAGACATCAAAGCAATAATTGACACCCTGCCTTCCTGCAGACAAACTTTTAACTTAAAATGAGGTCAAGGTCAGGGTAAAGGTGATAGAGACGCAAAAGTAGACACCCCAAGTTCCGAAAACACATCTAAACCAGAAAATTTGAAACCCTAAGCTAAGTGATTGACGAGATATCCTCCAGACAAATTTCTTGACAAACTTTTAATAAAACTGAGGTCAAGGACAGGGTCAAGGTCATAGAGACACCAAAGTAGTATGTGATAGTCTGCCTTTCCAAGATGCATAATCACACAAGAAATTTCGAAATCTTAACCCAAGGGCTGGTGGATGTATCATCTGGACAAATTTCTGACAATGTTTTACTGAAACTGAGGTCAATGCCAAAGTCAAGGTTACAGAAACATATACAAAACACTTCTCCTTCCCAAGATGCACCTACACAATAAAGTTCAAAATCCTATTCCAAGGGTTTAAGGATATATAATTATATCCAAACAAATTTCAGACAATGTTTTACTAAAATTGAGGTCATGGTCAAGGTCACAGAGACACCAAAGTAGCATGATACATTTCCCCTTCCCAAGATGCACCCGCACAATAAATTGGGAAATTTATCTTAACCCAAGGGGTTGAGAATATAGCATCTGGACAACTTTCTTTACAAATTTTTACTAAACCTGAAGTCAAGGTCAATGTCACAGACAACAAAGTAGTAGGCAAAACTCCACCTTCCCCAGATGCACCCACACAAGAAATTATGGAAACCATAACCCAAGTGGTTGAGGAGATACTGTGCAGACAAAAAATATAGATATACTGAGTTTAAACCTATAATAGTCCCACTAGGGTTGCCGTGGGGTACAAATGAAGGTTTCATAAAATATGTAGATATCAATATTGGATTCTTTAATTTTTGTCTTGACCATAAATTCAAACACAAGAAAACCTGGTTGGAATCTCAAAGCATACTTATGAGTTTCTTAAATTATATAATTTATTGAAAGCATTTGCAACATCAAACTCCGATTTGTCTGCCTTTAACACTTTACTCTATATATACATGTACATGTAGGAGTTGTATGATGTAACACAGATAAGAGTATACTGTTTCCATGTTGGCATTACAAACATTCAGTAGATTTAAATAGTGGTATTCATAAAGTCATTATAATCATTGTTACATGAAAGAATATTCATGAAGTAAAGGTTCTGATGGACCATCATACTTTAAAAATTCAGCATTCCATATGGACTATGATGGAGATGTCTGACACCTTTACAAATACATGTACATGAAGAGAAGAGCCAGTGTATCTGTCTGATTAGGCTCTTCTCTGTGTACCTGTCTGATAGGCTCTTCTCTGTGTACCTGTCTGATAGGCTCTTCTCTTTGTACCTCTCTGATTAGGCTCTTCTCTGTGTACCTGTCTGATAGGCTCTTCTCTGTGTACCTGTCTGATTAGGCTCTTCTCTGTGTACCTGTCTGATAGGCTCTCCTCTGTGTACCCGTCTGATTAGACTCTTCTCTGTGTACCTGTCTGATAGGCTCTCCTCTGTGTACCCGTCTGATTAGACTCTTCTCTGTGTACCTGTCTGATTAGGCTCTTCTCTGTGTACCTGTGTGATAGGCTCTTCTCTGTGTACCTCTCTGATTAGGCTCTTCTCTGTGTACCTGTCTGATAGGCTCTTCTCTGTCTACCTGTCTGATTAGGCTCTTCTCTGTGTACCTGTCTGATAGGCTCTTCTCTGTGTACCTGTCTGATAGGCTCTTCTCTGTGTACCTCTCTGATTAGGCTCTTCTCTGTGTACCTCTCTGATTAGGCTCTTCTCTGTGTACCTGTCTGATAGGCTCTTCTCTGTGTACCTGTCTGATAGGCTCTTCTCTGTGTACCTGTCTGATTAGACTCTTCTCTGTGTACCTGTCTGATAGGCTCTTCTCTGTGTACCTGTCTGATAGGCTCTTCTCTGTGTACCTGTCTGATAGGCTCTTCTCTGTGTACCTGTCTGATAGGCTCTTCTCTGTGTACCTGTCTGATAAGCTCTTCTCTGTGTACCTGTCTGATGAGCTCTTCTCTGTGTACCTGTTGGATTAGGCTCTTCTCTGTGGCCTCATGAAATAATATAGATCTGATTCTACAGTATCTGCCGTGGTAAAAGAATTGTTGTTCATTATCAATCTATCTAGTTATTGTTTGCAATTTGACAATAAAATGCTTTTATTTTATTTTACATTTGTAACACGAGAACTTAAGAGACAAAATAATATGATATTTATAACGGCACTATGCATGAATATTCATAAGGTAAAGGGTTAGGGTTCAATCAGTCCTGCCCCAAAACTCATAATTTCTCTACCATAAAGGAGAACGTAAGAAGCAGATCGTGTTTCAATCTTATTTTACTAATCATGACTTATCTTTTTGTTCTATTGTGCGAACCCAGCTGCGACATCATCTTTAAAACACAATGCCCGATACTTTTCCTGAAACTTGATTCCTAATAAGGCAGGGTGTATTGTTCCTTCCAGTAATAGAAAGAGGCATTCCGTTTCTTTCTTCCCACACGTAATACGTCTTCTGAGGGTTGCAGACAATTATCTATTGCAGAGAGTCAATTAAGCATAGATTCGGAGCTCTGAATACAGCTCAATAGCGGTGCTTTCAATGTCCTTACTTCTCAGTTTGATCCAGTTTTCGGTTGATACGGTGCCCTTAACCCTTCAATGTTTAATTCTTAAACTGAAATGGTCCATCATTGTTTAACAATAGAGTGCATTCAGTGTAAAAGGGTATAAATTTACAAGAAGATTTTGTAGAACTTGATCAGAGTGCTATTCTGACCTGGGTCTACATTGTTAGCAAAAGCAAGTGCATTTGTTTGCCGCATTCAAAGGTGATCTCTTTGACTACTGAGTATTTATGTCATCTGTATAAGGGTATAATTTGCTAGAGGATTTTAAATGACAAACATTGCATAACCTGATTAGAGTGCTATTCTGACATAGGTCTACATTGTTAGAATATGCAAGTACATTTGTCTGCTGATGTTTTCCCAGATTTTTCTTTCATATCGTTTCAGATTTAGAAAAAAGAGATTGGATCTTAATGGGATGCATAATATCTTATAGTAACTTAACCCAAAATACTTGTAAAGGTCATCATAAGTTTATACATGGTGTACTAACAATGAAGAAATTTGTACATACAGTTTTAAGAGATTAGACAATCTGCAACAAACAGGATATTTCATTTCTGCTTTTAATCACCCTGATCTTTGTCATATTTAATGGTTACAATTGAAACAAACTCATTCCGAAGGTGACAGTTGATATTTCAATTCTGCGTATACCCTGAGTATTTAGACACCCCAATCTCTCTGTTCCACCAGTTTGTACACCCTAAGTATTAAGACACCCCAATGTCTCTGCTCCACCAGTTTGTATACCCTTAGTATTTAGACACCTCAATCTCTCTGCTCCACCATTTTGTATACCCTACGTATTTGGACCCCCAATCTCTCTGCTCCACTTAAAGTTTGTACTCCCTACATATTTGGACCCCCAATCTCTCTGCTCCACCAGTTTGTATACCCTACGTATTTGGACCCCCAATCTCTCTGCTCCACCATTTTGTATACCCTACGTATTTGGACCCTCAATCTCTTTGCTCCACCAGTTTGTACACCCTACGTATTTGGACCCTCAATCTCTTTGCTCCACCAGTTTGTATACCCTACGTATTTGGACCCTCAATCTCTTTGCTCCACCAGTTTGTATACCCTACGTATTTGGACTCCCAATCTCTCTGCTCAACCAGTTTGTACACCCTACATATTTGGACCCCCAATCTCTCTGCTTCACCAGTTTGTACACCCTACGAATTTGGACCCTCAATCTCTTTGCTCCACCAGTTTGTATACCCTACGTATTTGGACACCCAACCTCAAGTATTTGGGCACCCAATCTCTCTGCCTCACCAGTTTGTACACCCTATGTATTTGGACACCCAATCTCTCTGCTTCACCAGTTTGTACACCCTACATATTTGGACACCCAATCTCTCTGCTCCACCAGTTTGTACACCCTACGAATTTGGACACCCAACCTCAAGTATTTGGGCACCTAATCTCTCTGCTCCACCAGTTTGTAAAGTTGCATAATTCAATTGACATCATTCTAATAAACCTTTAGACTGACATTGTAGCAAATAGTGAAGACACTGATCAAATGGCCCCTTCAGGAACCATTTCATCTTGACCTGCATTATTTGCCTAAGTTTGTCCGAATACTTGAGGATTATAAGGGGAACCGTTTGAACAGTTATAAACCAATCCAATTATAATTTTAAGCATTCAAAGATTTAATTCCCTGATGTATGTCATTTTTGAATGTTAGAATTGAAACGAACTCAAAGGTCACATTTGATCTTTCTTGTATCTTTGTAAATTTTCTTCACTCTGTGTCTAGGGATTGTTATTCACATTGCAACAATGTTGGCAAAACTCTAAATGAATTGACAAGTTGATGGTATATATTGACAACTTGTTATGTGAATCATAATTTATAATAGTTCAGTATCAGAACTTCTCTGATTATATCAAATACTATTATTTTGTCCAGCAGCTACATCAATTGTTTCCCTACCTGTCCTACCATGAACATGCTTGATTTTTTGGACACAACTGCTGTATGTTGCCCTTTATGAATATTTAAGGGGATTTTTCTGCAAAACGAACAAAAGACCAGCTGTAGATGTGTTGCCCTGGTAACATTTTTTCAATCAAGAACAGTCTGTTTTATGATCAACAACAGCTGCTACATTTGCACAATTAGATGAAAAGAGTGTCAACATTTGTTCGACTGATTAACGTTTTTAAAGAATTTCAAGAATTTAAGTCAAGCAATGTTACTAAACTTTAGCCCGAAACAAAATTCACACCAAAAAGTTACCATTGACTGCCCGAGGATATTAATGTCTGAGATAGATAAAAATATTTTGATTGATTAAGTTGTAAATGAAACAAAATTTCTAATGCCTTCAAGTCAAAAGACAAACATGTAGAGGCAGATGATTTCCATTTAATTCCACCAAGGGAGATGCATACATTCCAATTTAAGAAGACTGTTAGATGATTTTACAGTTTATTTTGAAGCAGCTTTTTCACACACTTGGTCAACTAATTATGATTGTAATTGCCCACTAGACACAATATAGCCACAGCCCACAAAATTACCCACCAGTTGGGGAAGTGTGAGATGCTGCTTGTCATATGTGGGTACCAAGTTTCACATCACACCCAGATTAATCCCAATTGCCAAGGACAGCTCAGTGATCTTACCTGATTCACCTAACCTACACCCCTCTGCTACCTGATTCACCTAACCTACACCCCTCTGCTACCTGATTCACCTAACCTACACCCCTCTGCTACCTGATTCACCTAACCTACACCCCTCTGCTACTCTAATTATCCCAGGTATTCAAACAAAGTTACGCCAGTAGCACAGACCAACTTGAAATATGATCAGGGTCTACACTTTTTACTACTCCATCAGTTTCATGTAAAAATATCAAAACTGTACAGAAGTGATTTAATGATTTGTTCAGTTTTACAAAGCATTGTTACTGTGTAGAGGCAAGAGTCAGGATACATTTCGATATATTTCTGGTAAATACTGTATTCTTATTACATGAATTGCACAAGAGGAGGAAACCTTTGGCTAGACCTAGATCCTCATTGAAGAGATGGTGTTTAACAGGAACTTACTGATCATTGGGGTAGACCTAGATCCTCATTGAAGAGATGGTGTTTAACAGGAACTTACTGATTATTTTCTGCTTTATCTGTTTATATATTACACATCTGATTCTCTAGTGTTGTTATGGCAATAATTTCCTTAATTTACATTTTAATACACTAATTAATATTCATAAGTGGTGGAGTGCTGCATAAATATTCATCAGGTAAAGGGTTAAACACACTGCAGTGTGAAAGAACACCCCCAGAGTATCAGTTCTGCATTTCAACATCTTTTTTCTGAGCTCAAATTGCTCATGCCCTGCAGGAGCAAAGAATAAGATCCTTAATTTGTGAAAATTCACACTTAAAACAAAGGCCTTGGGAGTAGGGGAGTGATATCTCGGCAATGCAATATTGTGACACCACTACTGGGCAGAAGGGGGCTTATTGCATTACTATTAGCTTGTGCTGCTACAACAATTATTTTTGTAATCTGTAACGGACTCACCATTGCACACCTCCACTATGATTTTTTGCTCCCTGTCTCTACTGACCTCTTCTGTACAATTCATCATATTCTTTAGAGACCTTTCAATTGACTGAAATTTCGACTGGTGAGAGGAATGTTTCTGCCTGATAGGGCTCCACACTAGAGAGGCTTCCAGTGCAAAACCTCTCATGAATTAACCACAACTGAACTGAATAGGACAAAAACACTGGGATCAAACATTCTTTTTCTTTTTGAACATTTCACAGAACCATACATAAAGGTGTTTTTTAAAACCTAAAATCAATCATTACTTTACAAAACCCCCATGCTTAGACCATTTTAAACGATGTGTTTTTTAAACTACTTTACAAACATGCTTAGACCATTCTAATGGTGTGTTTTTTAAACTACTTTACAAACATGTTTCGACCATTCTTTAGATCATCTCTTTGACCACTTTTTAGAATCGCCTCTCCCTTATACCCAATGATGTGACTACTCTTTAGAATTGTCTCATACAGAAGCTTTTAAAAAGTGTTCACGTCATAGGGTTTAGTAAAAAAAGTAAAGAAAGTTTTAATCTATACACATAACCTGAATGCCCTTGATCTCAGTCTCTGAGAGTTCTACAAATTTATATTTACTATCTGAAAATACAGACTGGCCAATTGTATGAGCAAAAAGAATACACAAAAAATAACTTTAAGTATACAGACTGGCCAATTGTATGAGTCTCCGGAACTCACAAATGTAACTTGGTAGTATACAGAATGGCAAATTGTATCAGCAAAAAAGAACACACAAAAATAACTTTTAGTATACAGACCGGCAAATTGTATGAGTGACAGGAGCACACAAGTGTTACTTGGTAGTATACAGACCGGCAAATTGTATGAGCCTCAGGAGCACACAAATGTTACTTGGTAGTATACAGACCGGCAAATTGTATGAGCCTCAGGAGCACACAAATGTTACTTGGTAGTATACAGACCGGCAAATTGTATGAGCCTCAGGAGCACACAAATGTTACTTGGTAGTATACAGACCGGCAAATTGTATGAGCCTCAGGAGCACACAAATGTTACTTGGTAGTATACAGACCGGCAAATTGTATGAGCCTCAGGAGCACACAAATGTTACTTGGTAGTATACAGACCGGCAAATTGTATGAGCCTCAGGAGCACACAAATGTTACTTGGTAGTATACAGACCGGCAAATTGTATGAGAGACAGGAGCACACAAATGTTACTTGGTAGTATACAGACCGGCAAATTGTATGAGCCTCAGGAGCACACAAATGTTACTTGGTAGTATACAGACCGGCAAATTGTATGAGCCTCAGGAGCACACAAATGTTACTTGGTAGTATACAGACCGGCAAATTGTATGAGAGACAGGAGCACACAAATGTTACTTGGTAGTATACAGACCGGCAAATTGTATGAGCCTCAGGAGCACACAAATGTTACTTGGTAGTATACAGACCGGCAAATTGTATGAGCCTCAGGAGCACACAAATGTTACTTGGTAGTATACAGACCGGCAAATTGTATGAGCGACAAGAGCACACAAATGTTACTTGGTAGTATACAGACCGGCAAATTGTATGAGAGACAGGAGCACACAAATGTTACTTGGTAGTATACAGACCGGCAAATTGTATGAGCCTCAGGAGCACACAAATGTTACTTGGTAGTATACAGACCGGCAAATTGTATGAGCCTCAGGAGCACACAAATGTTACTTGGTAGTATACAGACCGGCAAATTGTATGAGAGACAGGAGCACACAAATGTTACTTGGTAGTATACAGACCGGCAAATTGTATGAGCCTCAGGAGCACACAAATGTTACTTGGTAGTATACAGACCGGCAAATTGTATGAGCCTCAGGAGCACACAAATGTTACTTGGTAGTATACAGACCGGCAAATTGTATGAGCCTCAGGAGCACACAAATGTTACTTGGTAGTATACAGACCGGCAAATTGTATGAGCCTCAGGAGCACACAAATGTTACTTGGTAGTATACAGACCGGCAAATTGTATGAGAGACAGGAGCACACAAATGTTACTTGGTAGTATACAGACCGGCAAATTGTATGAGCCTCAGGAGCACACAAATGTTACTTGGTAGTGTACAGACCGGCACATTGTATGAACCTCAGGAGCACACAAATGTTACTTGGTAGTGTACAGACCGGCAAATTGTATGAGAGACAGGAGCACACAAATGTTACTTGGTAGTGTACAGACCGGCAAATTGTATGAGCCTCAGGAGCACACAAATGTTACTTGGTAGTGTACAGACCGGCAAATTGTATGAACCTCAGGAGCACACAAATGTTACTTGGTAGTATACAGACCGGCAAATTGTATGAGCCTCAGGAGCACACAAATGTTACTTGGTAGTGTACAGACCGGCAAATTGTATGAGCCTCAGGAGCACACAAATGTTACTTGGTAGTGTACAGACCGGCAAATTGTATGAGCCTCAGGAGCACACAAATGTTACTTGGTAGTGTACAGACCGGCAAATTGTATGAGCCTCAGGAGCACACAAATGTTACTTGGTAGTGTACAGACCGGCAAATTGTATGAGCCTCAGGAGCACACAAATGTTACTTGGTAGTGTACAGACCGGCAAATTGTATGAGCCTCAGGAGCACACAAATGTTACTTGGTAGTGTACAGACCGGCAAATTGTATGAACCTCAGGAGCACACAAATGTTACTTGGTAGTGTACAGACCGGCAAATTGTATGAGCCTCAGGAGCACACAAATGTTACTTGGTAGTGTACAGACCGGCAAATTGTATGAGCCTCAGGAGCACACAAATGTTACTTGGTAGTGTACAGACCGGCAAATTGTATGAACCTCAGGAGCACACAAATGTTACTTGGTAGTGTACAGACCGGCAAATTGTATGAGCCTCAGGAGCACACAAATGTTACTTGGTAGTGTACAGACCGGCAAATTGTATGAACCTCAGGAGCACACAAATGTTACTTGGTAGTGTACAGACCGGCAAATTGTATGAGCCTCAGGAGCACACAAATGTTACTTGGTAGTGTACAGACCGGCAAATTGTATGAACCTCAGGAGCACACAAATGTTACTTGGTAGTATACAGACCGGCAAATTGTATGAGCCTCAGGAGCACACAAATGTTACTTGGTAGTATACAGACCGGCAAATTGTATGAACCTCAGGAGCACACAAATGTTACTTGGTAGTATACAGACCGGCAAATTGTATGAGCCTCAGGAGCACACAAATGTTACTTGGTAGTGTACAGACCGGCAAATTGTATGAGCCTCAGGAGCACACAAATGTTACTTGGTAGTGTACAGACCGGCAAATTGTATGAGCCTCAGGAGCACACAAATGTTACTTGGTAGTGTACAGACCGGCAAATTGTATGAACCTCAGGAGCACACAAATGTTACTTGGTAGTGTACAGACCGGCAAATTGTATGAACCTCAGGAGCACACAAATGTTACTTGGTAGTGTACAGACCGGCAAATTGTATGAGCCTCAGGAGCACACAAATGTTACTTGGTAGTGTACAGACCGGCAAATTGTATGAACCTCAGGAGCACACAAATGTTACTTGGTAGTGTACAGACCGGCAAATTGTATGAGCCTCAGGAGCACACAAATGTTACTTGGTAGTGTACAGACCGGCAAATTGTATGAGCCTCAGGAGCACACAAATGTTACTTGGTAGTGTACAGACCGGCAAATTGTATGAGCCTCAGGAGCACATAAAAACAATAATGGAAGTCCTGATAGTGATTAATGAATAAATTATTATATCATTACATTAATATTATTTCTCAAGGACTTTCACCATTAATTGTTTTCATCTTAATTAACAGTTTCCTGCAGAAATTGATGAATAATGATATTAAATTTGAAGGGATTAAATTTGATGTTAGAAGACAGTGTACAGCCTGGCCAGATGGCTCCTCTGGGAGCACTGTGAATTGTGTCATTACTGTTTACAAATGCCATTACATTGGTCAACCCCCCACCACCACCCCTCAACCCCCATCCCCCCCCCCCATCCCCCCCCCCCCCCCCCCCACACACACACACACACACACTCCTTTCTAGATCCATCCAATATAATTACTGGAAGAATTTGGGAACTGTAATTTCCAGGACATGTTCTTTAGAATTCTTGAACTGTTCTCAAACTAATCTGGGCTTTGGTTACAGAATATTGTCATTTAGCAAGTGTACTAGTACTTAAGAAAGTTAGTGTAATTAGGATAGCACCAGTCTACTAAATGGTACCTAATGGTTTTGATATTTATCAAATCAATAGAGTAACAAAGTTTCATCAGAACCCCTTTGAGTTTGGTCTGCTTTTTGCCTAAGTTTGCCTGTCCTAATACCTAAGATAATTAGAATACTTTCTTGTTGCATAATCAAAAGCTCCACCCCATGAAACTATTTTCACACACATGAAGGTATTTGGGTCATATTATAATTATTTTGTACAGATTTTTTTCAGATGTATTGCTTCTCCTTTAAGGTATCTGTGCTCAATCCTTTTAACTCCATTAGACATAATGTGATGTAAAACAAACCTAGTAGCCTTGTTGAAACAAAGCCACATGCACAGCACTCAGATTATCCCTTTCTATGCCAGTGCAACTACCAGAATGGAATTTTTCCATCAGTATTATAAACAGACCAGTCTGTATGTATTGTGAGAGATCCAGTCGACATATAGAATGTTTCTCATGATTGATGTTGTCAGCATCCATAAGAGGGGTTGCCCCGGCATCCTTGAATCCGGGTCTATGCTGTTAAAAAATCTCAAATAACATGTTCCCAGCATTCAAAGTGTTGGGACAGGTTTTAATTACACAATGATGGCCATGTAATCAAGAACCAGTCTATAAATCTGTCAAGGGTAGAAGGGGATTACCCTTGGAGGCTAACCCCTTGACAACTGGTTACCAAGAACAGAATGTTCCCACCACATCAACAACCAATCAAGCACTGGAGCAGCAGAATTTCATTTCATTTAAATAATTTTAATCAAATTTCAAATATCAGTAGCTGTTGTATGTTACTAATTGGAGGGGTAGTGAGAGGGGTCCCGCATCTATTTCCATTTATTTATGATCTTCTTGGCCATAAATTCCTTTTAACCCTAAGTAACTTTAATCTGTAAAAACTGTTGTCTACAATTCTACAATTAATTTTGCTTGTTTCTTCACAGTTCATTTATCTTATGGCTTAAAACCTTTACTCCATAAACATGCTTTTGAACATCTTTGCAAACACAGTAAACCCAGACCAGACTGCTCATGTAGAAGTTGTCTGATCAGGGTCTGCTCTGTTTGCTTATGGTATAATACAAATCTGATTCCACAGTTTCTGCCATGCCCAAAATTCACTGAGTTCATTAGCCATCATAAAAAATAAGCAAATTAATATACACTATGTCATTTACTCTTAGTACAGGAATATTCATGAAGTAAGGGATATGCAAATCGAGCAAACCCTGATCAGATGGCTCTTACAGGAGTAGTCCGATCTAGGTCTATTCTGTTTGCAAAGGCATAAAAAATCCCTATCAGGTAAAGAGTGAACCCATTACTTCATAGATACCCATTTTACATTTATATCAATATTCATGATGCACTATTTCTTACATGAGAGTTTATCAGGTAAAAGGTTAGTTTACATGCAAAGAAATGCCTCAGAAAACTGTTTTCTCAGAACCGTCACACAAAAAAATGCCTTAGAAACCAGTGTTCTCTCAGAACAGTCACAAAAAGAAAATATACCTATGCTTAATCTTGCAATGGGAGTGGGCAGTTTTCAATAGAAACATATACTGTAAGCTTTGAAAATCTTCTCCTCTGAAATTGGAAGGTTCTCAACTTTTATGTTTGGCATATAGCATCATGTTTAGGTCTTCTACACAAATTATATAAATTATGCCCCTGGGGTCAAAATTGGCCCCGCCCCCGGGGTGGCCAGTTTTCAATAGAAACGTTTAGTGAAAACTTTAAAAATCTTCTCTGAAACTGGAAGGTTTTCAGCTTTCATATTTAGCACATATCATCATGTTCAGGTCCTCTACGAAACTTATATAAATTATGCCCTGGGGTCAAAATTGGCCCCACCCCATGGCTGGCCAATTTTCAATAAACATAATTTTTGTAGTGAAAACTTTGAAAATCTTCTGCTCTGAAACAGGATGGTTCTCAGCTTTTATATTTGGCACATAGCATCATGTTCAGGTCCTCTACAAAAGTTATATAAATTATGCCCCTGGGGTCAAAATCGGCCCCACCCCAGGATGGCCAGTTTTAAATAGGAACATATAGTGAAAACTTTGAAAGTCTTCTCCTTTGAAACCAGAATGTTCTCATCTTTCATATCTGGCACATAACATCATGCTCAGATCCTCTAAACAAGAGGGCCAGAATGGCCCTGACATCGCTCACCAGAAAATCAGAGGAGAAGATTTCATATCAGGGGCAGTAACTCAAGAATTATCAGGGGGAGACAATTAAAAAAAAACCAGGTGCACAACTACTCATGCTGGTCAACATTCCTGTGAAGTTTGGTGACTCTAGCCCTAGTGGTTTTAAAGATATGCATGACACAAAGTTTCTCTCAATTTTAAGTAATCATATCAGGGGCAATAACTCCAAAGTTATCAAGGGGAGACAATTCAAAATTCCAGGTGCACAACAACTCATGCTGGTCAACATTCCTTTGAAGTTTGGTGACTCTAGCCCTAGTGGTTTCAGAGATATGCATGACACTAAGTAAAGTTTGTCTAATTTTAAGTCATCAGGGGCAGTAACTCCAAAGTTAACATGGGGAGACAATTCAAAAACTCATGAGCAAAACAACTCATGTTAGTGAACAATCCTGTGAAGTTTGGTGACTCTAGCCCTACTGGTTTCAGAGATAAGCGCGACACAAAGTTTGTATAAATTTAAGTATTCATATCAGGGGCAATAACTCAAGAATTATCAGGGGGAGACAATTCAAAAACCATAGGTGCACAACAACTCATGCAGGTGAACATTCCTGTGAAGTTTGGTGACTCTAGCCTAACTGGTTTTAGAGATACGCGCGACACAAGTTTGTGACGGACAGACAGAAAGACAGACAGATGGACGGATGGACGGACGGACAGACAGACAACTCTGGCAAAAACAATATATCTCCCCATAAATTTAATGGGGGAGACATAATTATGGCCCTGGGGTCAAAATTGGCCCAGCCCCAGGGGTGGGCAGTTTTCAATAGAAACAAATAGTGAAATCTTTGAAAATCTTCTTCTCTGAAACTTGAAGGCTCTCAGCTTTCATATTGGCACATATCATCATGTTCAGGTCCTCTACAAAGGTTATATAAATTATGGCCCCGGGGTCAAAATTGGCCTCGCCCCAGGGGTGGGCAGTTTTCAATAGAAACAAATAGTGAAATCTTTGAAAATCTTTTCGTCTGAAACTGGAAGGCTCTCAGCTTTCATATTTGGCACAGAGCATCATGTTTAGATCCAAGGTCTGCCCTGTCTGCTTTTAACATGATAGAGATCTGATTCTACACTTTTCTACAATGCAAAAATTTCTTTTGAAACCTTTACATTATAAAATTTCAGCTAATAAATATGATTGATGTCATTATTATAGTGATGTCATTATTTTATACATTAATACTGAACAGGTCAGGAGTTCATTCTTCATTTTTCTTACATGAATATTCCTTAAGTAAAGGGGGAAAATGGGAGAAGTAAGTATCAAATATCAAATTTTAGAAGACTTTATCCATTATATACGGTTATGTATGATCTCTTAAAGTCTTATACAGTGTAGAGGACCAAGTGCATCTATCTTCATTATTTCTGTATGCATTATTCATAAATCCCAAACATTACAATCACTGAGACAGTGCCTTTCCTTGTCGTTGTCTTCTTTCTGGGAAATAAACGGCTGTATCTATTTATCTTGACTCTTTGCATGCTAACAACAAAACTGGCTGACAGCTCACTATATTTCTGATGATAAACCTTGAGAATTGTAGCAGAGGACCATATTGGAAAAGAGAATGAGTGAGCATACAAAGAGTTCACTCTTAATATGTGTATAGCTAGATATAGAGTGTGTCCTCTTACTATGTGTATAGGTAGATAAAGAGTATGTATAGCTAGATATAGAGTGTGTCCTCTTACTATGTTTATAGGTAGATAAAGAGTATGTATAGATATAGAGTGTGTATAGGTAGATACAGTGTGTATAGGTATATATAGAGTGTGCATAGGTAGATATAGAGTATGTATAGCTAGATATAGAGTGTGTCCTCTTACTATGTGTATAGGTAGATAAAGAGTATGTATAGATATAGAGTGTGTATAGGTAGATACAGTGTGTATAGGTATATATAGAGTGTGTATAGGTAGATATAGAGTATGTATAGCTAGATATAGAGTATGTATAGGTAGATATAGAGTGTGTATAGGTAGATATAGAGTGTGTATAGGTAGATATAGTGTGTATAGGTAGATATAGAGTATGTATAGGTAGATATAGAGTATGTATAGCTAGATATAGAGTATGTATAGCTAGATATAGAGTATGTATAGCTAGATATAGAGTGTGTATAGGTAGATATAGTGTGTATAGGTAGATATAGAGTGTGTATAGGTAGATATAGAGTGTGTATAGGTAGATATAGAGTGTGTATAGGTAGATATAGAGTATGTATAGGTAGATATAGAGTATGTATAGCTAGATATAGAGTATGTATAGCTAGATATAGAGTATGTATAGGTAGATATAGAGTGTGTATAGGTAGATATAGAGTGTGTCCTCTTACTATGTGTATAGGTAGATATAGAGTGTGTATAGGTAGATATAGAGTATGTATAGGTAGATATAGAGTGTGTCCTCTTACTATGTGTATAGGTAGATATAGAGTGTGTATAGGTAGATATAGAGTATGTATAGGTAGATATAGAGTGTGTCCTCTTACTATGTGTATAGGTAGATATAGAGTGTGTATAGGTAGATATAGAGTATGTATAGGTAGATATAGAGTATGTATAGCTAGATATAGAGTATGTATAGCTAGATATAGAGTATGTATAGCTAGATATAGAGTGTGTATAGGTAGATATAGAGTATGTATAGGTAGATATAGAGTGTGTCCTCTTACTATGTGTATAGGTAGATATAGAGTGTGTATAGGTAGATATAGAGTATGTATAGGTAGATATAGAGTATGTATAGCTAGATATAGAGTATGTATAGCTAGATATAGAGTATGTATAGGTAGATATAGAGTGTGTATAGGTAGATATAGAGTATGTATAGGTAGATATAGAGTATGTCAGCAGAACAGATACTGTCAGAATGATGAACATTCTGCATCTTGTCTGGCTCTCAAATACTCATATATTCTACTGTCTTGATCCAATTAATCCTTTACTTAATGAATATTCATGTAAACAAGAGGGTCATGATGGCCCTAAATCGCTCACCTGGTTACTGTAGACTTATGCATACACTGTATTTCTATGTAAACAAGAGGGCCATGATGGCCCTAAATCGCTCACCTGGTTATGCATACACTGTATTTCAATGTAAAAAAAAGTCAGCTTCAGACTGGGGCCAATATGAAACCAAAGGCCATAATTTTAGGCCTGGAGGTTAAAATTTGAACAATCTTAATAATGGAACATTAAGTGATGCTTCATATAAATTTCAAAGGTCTGTGCCTTACAATTTCACAAAAGGAGAATTTTAAAGATTTTCCTATGAAAAACTGATAAGCCCAGTGGGGCAGAGCCATTTTGGTCCAGTGGTCATAATTTGAATAATCTTGGTAGAAAATCATTAGATGATGCTACATACCAAATATCAAAGGTCTAGGCCTTACAGTTTCGGAGAAGGACGATTTTTAGCTCACCAGAGCACAAAGTGCTCAAGGTGAGCTATTGTGATACCCCTGTGTCCGGCGTCCGTCTGTCCGTCCGTCCGCACTCACCAAAGGGTAGTTGTGTGACTTTTTCTAACTAGTCGCACAAGTAAAATCATTAACCTGGCCATCTCTTGTGACATTAACCTGGCCATTTCTTGTGACATTAACCTGGCCAGTTGTGGGACATAGGGTTAGGGTTAGCTTCCAGATCATTCTATTCCAAAGTTAGAGCCAAAAATAGTTTTACTTGTGGGACTAGTCCCACAAGAAAAGATCAAAGGAAAAAGTCACACAACTACCCATTTGTTAGGATGTCCGTCTGTCTGTCCGTCAACAATTTCAAACGACTTCTTCTCTGAAACCGACTGCCCAATTGTAACCAAACTTGGTCAGATACATACTGTGGGTGGGTGCTTCAAAAGTTGTTAAAAGATAGTGGGTGGGGCCATCGGTCTTGTTGCCATGGCAACTGTACACAATATCTAGAAAAATCTTCTTCTCCAGAATGACTTGTCCGATTTGAATATAGTTTTCACCAAAATGTTTCTAAGTTGATAGACTTTAAAAGTTGTTAAAAGAATTTTGATCCGGCAAAAAACATGGCCGCCAGAGGGCGTGGTCTTTTTTTCCATATATGGTAATATTGGAAAATCTTTAAAAAAATTCTTCTCTGAAACTGTAAAGCCTAGACCTTTGATATTGGTATGTAGCATGATCTTATGGTCCTCTACAAAGATTGTTCAAATTATGACACCCGGGCCAAAAAATGGCCCCGCCCAAGGGCTTGTCAGTTTTTCATAGGATAATCTTTAAAAATCTTCTTCACTGAAACTGTACGGCCTAGAACTTTGATATTTGGTATGTAGCATGATCTTATAGTCCTCTACAAAGGTTGTTCAAATTATGACCCCCGGGCCAAAAATGGCCCCGCCCAAGGGCTTATCAGTTTTTCATAGGAAAATCTTTAAAAATCTTCTTCTCTCAAACTGTAAGGCCTAGACCTTTGATATTTGGTATGTAGCATGATCTAATGGTCCTCTACAAAGATTGTTCAAATTATGACCCCTGGGCCAAAAATGGCCCCGCCCAAGGGCTTATCAGTTTTTCATAGGAAAATCTTTAAAAATCTTCTTCTCTCAAAATGTAAGGCCTAGACCTTTGATATTTGGTATGTAGCATGATCTTATGGTCCTCTACAAAGGTTGTTCAAATTATGACCCCCGGGCCAAAAATGGCCCCGCCCAAGGGCTTATCAGTTTTTCATAGGAAAATCTTTAAAAATCTTCTTCTCTCAAACTGTAAGGCCTAGACCTTTGATATTTGGTATGTAGCATGATCTATTGGTCCTCTACAAACATTGTTCGAATTATGACCCCCGGGCCAAAAATGGCCCCGCCCATGGGCTTATTAGTTTTTCAAAGGAAAATCTTTAAAAATCTTCTTCTCTCAAACTGTAAGGCCTAGACCTTTGATATTTGGTATGTAGCATGATCTTATGGTCCTCTACAAATATTGTTCAAATTATGACCGCCAGGCCAAAAATGGCCCCGCCCCATGGCTTATCAGTTTTTCATTGGAAAATCTTTAAAAATCTACTGAAACTGTAAGACCTAGACCATTGATATTTGGTATGTAACATGATCTAATGATCCTCTACAAATATGTAGCTGTGGCTTGTGGTCCTCTGCCAAAAATGTTTAACTTACGACCCTGACCACTGGGTGAAACTTTGCCCTGCCTCAGGGCTTATCAGTTTTTCATGGGTAAAATATAAAATATTATTTTTCTATGAAACCATAAGGCTTAGACCTTTAATTAATGGCATACTGCTTTGCCTAGTGGTTCTCTACCAAGGTTGTACACATGATTTCTTGTGGTAAAAAATGGCCCCGCCCCTGGGGTTATCTCAGGTGAGCGCTTCAGGGCCTCATGGCCCTCTTGTTTAAGATTTTCCTATGAAAAACTGATACGCCCCGGGGCGGGCCATTTTTGGTCCAGGGGTCATAATTTGAACAATCTTTGTAGAGGGCCATTAGATGATGCTACATACCAAATATAAAAGATCTAGGCTTCACGGTTTCAGAGAAGAAGATTTTTAAAGACTTTCCTATGAAAAACTGATAAGCCCCAGGGCGGGGCCATTTTTGATCCGGGGGTCATAATTTGAACAAACTTGGTAGAGGACCATTAGATAATGCTACATACCAAATATCAAAGGTCTAAGCCTTATGGTTTCAGAGAAGAAGATTTTTTAAAGATTTTTACAAAGACAACTGATAAGCCCCAGGGCGGGGCCACTTTTTGCCGGGGGTCATGATTTGAACAAAATTGGAAGAGGTCTATTGGGTGATGCTTCATACCAAATATCTTAGCTCTAGGGTATGTGGTTTCAGAGAAGATTTTTAAAGGTTTTCCTATATAAGTCTATGTAAAATTGATAAGCCCCGGGGCGCGGCCATTTTTGGCTCGTGTCGTAATTTGAACAACCTTGGTAGAGGACCATTAGATGATACTACATACCAAATATCTAAGCTCTAGGACTTGTGGTTTCAGAGTGAGTGAGTGAGTTGGGTTTTACGTCCGACCAACAGTATTTCAGTTATTTGCAGACGGCACCCGCATGAGACAAGTTATAGTGCTGCCTCACTGGAATACCCCTGCCGCAGGTACATGGCAAGGGCACCCCACCCAGTCACATTATCCTGACACCGGGCCGACCAGTCCTAGAACTACACCTTTTAATGTGGTTTCAGAGAAGAAGATTTTAAAGATTTTTACAAAAACAAATGATAAGCCACAGGGCGGGGCCATTTTTGCCCTTTGGGTCATGATTTGAACAAACTTGATAGAGGACAACCCAAGGTACATTTCTGTAAAAAATTAGTTGAAATCCTCCCAGTGGTTTAGGAGGAGAAGCCATTTGAAAAAATTGTGGACGCCGGACACAAAAGGTAATTAATACCCCCACTAGCACATTTGACACAGAGATAGGGTTATAGAAATAAAGCTCCCAACTGCTAAATTTGCATTTGTTAAATTACGAAAAGGGAGATCATTCATTATAACCTTTATCGCAGGTGCAGAACTTCAGATGGTGTTCAACAATACTGCAAAATTAAAAAAAAAATTCAGGTATGACAGAGAAAAGCTCCGGAAAAAAATTGATTAAAACAAGCCCGATTTTGACAAAAATAACAACGGGCAACAACTCCAAAAATACTGAAGACAGAGTTATGGACCTTGCGCACTGCACTTGTGGTCAATGTGATCTATGTGTACATGAAGTTTGAAGTCAATAGTTCATATTTTGAAAGTTATGATCCGGACAAGCCCTATTTTGAGAAAAATAACAAAGGGCAATAACTCCAAAAACACTGAAGACAGAGTTATGGACCTTTTGCATTGCATTTGTGGTCAATGTGTTCTATCTGTATATCAAGTTTGAAGTCAATAGCGTTTATAGTTTTGAAGTTATGACCCGAACGGACATGGTGACTCCAGTATACCCCCCTAAACTTCGTTTGTGGGGGTATAATGATTATGAATATTAATTAGCTGAACATTTTTATATAATGGCTTTAGGACACCAGAGAAGTTTCAACTATGACATAAAAAATGTAGAATCGAATCTATACCAATTATTTATAACACTATATCAGACACTTATTAGTCCGATCCTAAAGGAGCAGTCAGATCTGAAGGCGTCAAAAGGCATCTTTATAAGGTAAAGGGTTAATTAACAAATACTGCTCATGATCTGAGCTGTTAGATATTAAAACACTTTAAAATGTTGTTTAATACAAACCTCTGAAGGCAAGAAAACAAGTTAACTTGCATTTGCAAACAGTACAGACACAAGAGTAGAAGTTCTGTGATCAGGGTCTGCACTGTTTGTCATGAAAAAAAAATCAGGCTGTCTAGAAAATAAACCCCAAATTCCCTGTTAAATATTCATGTAACAATTAATGACATCATGAATATTTATTAGAATAATTGCTATGAATGCATAATGTATACTGGGTATTTTGGTATTGGTAGAAACTGTAGAGTCAGATGTATAAGTCCATAATCAAACAGAGCTGACCCTGATCAGACAGCTCTATGGGAGATGTCTGATCTGGGTCTTAACTCTATTTGTAAAGGTATGAAAATGAGTTTATGTGTGGGAAAGGACTTAAATTATGATGGCCAGCTCATTATCCAGAGGATTAAATAAATTACCTAATACTTATAACATTCTATTTGTATCTAGATCATACTTAGACAAGCATTAAATTTTGCATTTTTACAGCCCCACTGTAATAAAGACCCCTTACTTCAAAGATCAATACAAAAACTAAAACCCTACATAATAGTCATTAATAAAGACATATTGTTTTTTAGCTCACCAGAGCACAAAGTGCTCAGGGTGAGCTTTTGTGATTGCCTGATGTCCGTCGTCCGTCGGCGTGCGTCGTCCGTCGTCCGTCGTGCGGTGTGCGTCGTCAGTCGTCAACAATTTGAACCTTTAAAAGTCTTCTCCTCTGAATCTACAGGGTTCTCAGCTTTCATCTTTGGCACATAGCATCACCTATAGGTCCTCTACAAAAGTTATATAAATTATGTCCCTGGAGTCAAAATTGGCCCCGCTACGGTCCCAGGGGTGGCCAGTTTTCTCTAGCTGACTGTTGTTTTCTGTACAAGTAGCAGAATGCTGGGCTCACTTAGGTTATGCATGGGGAAAACTTCAAAAAAATTCTTGTCAAAAACTACATGTCACAGAGCTTAGATATTTGGTGTATAGATTAACTTAGTAGACCTTATTGACAGTGGTTAATATCATAGTTCTGAGGTTAAAATTGGCCCTGCCCTGTTGGTTATACTTTAAAATTGACTTACACTATAAAGGTTCCTCTGAGCTAGCACTCCATCAGATTCTGTTATGCAATCACTTGAGAGGGCAAGTTCCTGGTCAAAACTCTATGAAGTTGTCTGCTTCAGAATTAGTGTCTGTTTGTTCACACTGTTTTTAACCCATTCCCTCATAGACTATTTTTAGATCCTGTTTCTTTGAAATTTTCAGAATTGTGTAGATTTGAAGCCATTGTGGTAAATAGAGCTGCAAAAGTTGTTTCCTTCCATATCTTTTAAAAAACAAATGTCATAGTGAAAGACAGTTTGGACCCTGATGAGATGCCAAGTTACTTTGTATCTCATCTTGATCCAGACTTGATCCATACTGTTTGCAAAGGTTATTATAAATGCTAAAAAAACCCAAAGCAAGTAGCTTGTGTAATATTAGCAGGCTTAAGGTATAGGACCTTTGAAGAGTGAGTGATCAGCCATAAGCATATTGACTAGGGATAATTGCAGATCACTTATGCATATGGATGGGTTTTCTTGGTTCACTAAACTTGTATATAACCAGGGCTAAATGCTAGCTAATCCAAACCTAAATCGCAAGCTCATTAAAAAAAATTTGGCTAGGATTAAGTTTGCAACAAGCTTGCAGTTGCAAGCCAATTAAGGGAGACAGGCATATCTCTAGTTAAACATTTACTGGTGTCTATTTTTAGCATACATTTAAAGGTAGGTTATCTCCCTTTTTGATAACAACTGGATTGCCTCCTTTGTTGTTAGTAGATCTGCAGTAATATTGCAGACCCAAACAAAGAAAATTGTTATAGTTAGATGTCGCCTGTTGCACATTAATTAGGACAATTAACCCTTTACTCCATTAATAGGCCTTTCTACACCTTTGCAAACAGAGTAGACCCTGATTAGATGGCTTATATAGTAGCCATCTGTTCAATCTGCTGTTTGCTTATGATATGATATAGTGCAAATTGCATTACATTATTTTCATTTTGTGTACTTTTATTTATACTTATAATATGTTTACTAACCCTTTCCCTCATGTTAACACCTTTTCACACATTTGCAAACAGAGCAGATCCAGATCAGATGGCTCCTATAGCAGCTGTCTGATCAGGGTCCGCTCTGTTTGTTAATGGAATATTAAAGATGTTTCTTTACTTTCTAAAATGGCTACACCGTCCCACCTTCCATATTTCATTGTAACTATTTTGTCCATGAATATTCAGTAGATATTTAAATTTTGAATAAACATAGAACAGGGGAAGGGTTGAAAATAAATTAAGATCGTCCCACCTTCCATATTTCATTGTAACTATTTTGTCCATGAATATTCAGTAGATATTTAAATTTTGAATAAACATAGAACAGGGGAAGGATTGAAAATAAATTAAGATATGAATAATAATAACTCATGAAGGTGTAATGAAAATATCTGAAGTTTTGAATAGCATAAGTACATGTATAGATTAATTTATTCTTTCTGAAATTCTACCAATTTGCCCAGGGAGAGGGTTTACATACTTTTGTACATGCCCTTCTTTAGATTGACATTGTAATATGTTTTCATTTTCTTAAAAAAAATTCATGTGAGGTCCTCTACAAAAGTTACATAAATTATGCCCCTTGGGTCAAAATTTGCCCGCCCCAGGGCCGGGTAGTTTTCTATAGAAACACATAGTGAAAACTTTGAAAATCTTCTCCTCTGATTGTCTGGTGAGCGATGTCAGGGCCTTTCAGGCCCTCGTTTCAAAATACAGGTGGTAGCTTAATGCAGACTGAAAGTGAAACAATGCAGAAAGCTCACCTGTAGGAGCTTTCTGCATTGCTTTCATTTTGAACTAGAAAACTGACTCAGAGAGGGCCCTAGGCCTGCTGATGGTCTTTTGCTGAATATGGCATTTTTTTTATAAATCAAGGGCAGATAACTCTGGACATGGTGATCTCATTCAACCAAAAAACTGTAGGTGTCTTCCTCTCATAATACTAAGCATATGCCCTGAATATGAACCAAATATATGAAGTACTGTTTGAGTTATCTGGTCACATTAAGTGTGTTGACAAGAGTTTATGGCATTTTGGATGAATCAAGGGCAGATAACTCTTAGACATAGCAATCTGATTCAACCCAAAAACTATAGGCATCTTTCTCTGATGATATTAAGCATATGCCCATAATATGAAACCAATATGTGAAATACTTTTTGAGTTATAGCGACACATCAAAAGTGTTGACAAAAGTTGATTGCATTTCTAATGAATCAAGGGCAGATAACTCTTAACATAGTGATCTCATGCAACCCAAAAACTATATGTGTCTTCCTTTGATGATACTTAGCATATGCCCTTAATATGAAAACAAAATAGGAAGTACTGTTTGAGTTATCATGTCACATTAAAATTGTTGATGGACAGACAGACAGAAAATGTGATTCCTATATAGGACTCCTGCATTTTCAATGCAGGGCCCTAATTAAGCAACCACCTGGGTTCAAATGCAAGATTAGTTCCTTTTAAAAAATGTAACAACCCTGGACGCATTTATTAGAAGTAATACAACAGTTGCTGTATCGTTAGTCCATCAGTATCGTACCGTAACCCCATCTGTATAGCATATGATGCAGTTGCTGTACCATTAGTCCATCAGTATCGTACCGTAAGTTCATCAGTATTGTACCGTAAGTCCATCAGTATAACATACGATACATTTGCTGTACCTTAAGTCCATCAGTATTGTACCTTAAGTCTATCAGTATTGTACCGTAAGTCTATCAGTATTGTACCGTAAGTTCATCAGTATTGTACCATAAGTCCATCAGTATAACATACGATACATTTGCTGTACCTTAAGTCCATCAGTATTGTACCTTAAGTCTATCAGTATTGTACCGTAAGTCCATCAGTATAGTACCGTAAGTCCATCAGTATAGCATATGATACATTTGCTGTACCGTTAGTCCATCAGTATTGTACCGTTAGTCCATCAGTATTGTACTGTAAGTCCATGAATATTGTACCGTAAGTCCATCAGCATAGCATATGATACATTTGCTGTACCGTTAGTCCATCAGTATAGTACCGTAAGTCCATCAGTATAGTACCATAAGTCCATTAGTATAGCATAATGATACATTTGCTGTACCATAAGTCCATCAGTACTGTACGGTAAGTCCATCATTATTGTACTGTAAGTCCATGAATATTGTACCGTAAGTCCATCAGCATAGCATATGATACATTTGCTGTACCGTTAGTCCATCAGTATAGTACCGTAAGTCCATCAGTATAGTACCATAAGTCCATTAGTATAGCATAATGATACATTTGCTGTACCATAAGTCCATCAGTACTGTACGGTAAGTCCATCATTATTGTACCGTAACTCCATCTGTATAGCATTTGATACAGCTGCTGTACCATAATCATAAGTCCATCTGTATAGCATATGATAAGTTAATGTACAGTAAGTCCATCAGTATTGTACCGTAAGTCCATCAGTATGGCATATGATACAGTTGCTGTACCTTAAGTCCATCAGTATAGCATACATACAGTTGGTGTACCGTAAGTCCATCAGTATAGCATACATACAGTTGCTTTACTTTCAGCCTACTTCAAGCATCCATCTCTAATATGCAATCCAATAGTGCCCAAGGGCGTGAGTACAGGACGTGGGCTCTACATACAGATGGGCAAACCTGACAGTGACTTCCAACACATACCCAAGGAAACCAGACATTTAACATCCCTCTGGAGAAAAGGAAACTGCCTTCCACAAATGGGTGAGTATCTTAGCGAACTTATCTGTCGTAAGTTTTAACTGAATATTCTACACAAAAGGCAAGAAACTTCCCCTCAAAGATTATGACTAGAACAGAATTAGCATTCTTAAAAACCTGTAGTATTAGTAATATACAGTATCTCATCAGGATCCAAACTGTTTGACACTCAGACACTCAGTTCTTAGAAAAGATACTTTTAGAATTGCAGCAGACGTCTTCAACTGTCACAATTGTTGTAGACAAGATTTTAATGTTGACAGGGTTTTATAAAGCTGTCCTATGATGACTTAATTTCTCATTGAACCGTTGCCAATTGGAAATGGTTGTGTTCAGATGACTTACTTTGCTATGCATGACTTGACTGCCATTTGTATACAATGTGGATCAAGACAAGATGGCTAACTCAGTGTCTCAATCTGGATCCAAGCCTTTTGTTACTTACAATGTTACAGTCAGTAATTTGTAAAAGACTCAACCAATCAGAAGTAGTGTTGCAGCAGATCAACTAATCAGAAGTAAGTGTTGCAGCAGATCAGAGTTATGGCAGATACAATGTTTACAGTCCAATAACAATGAACTCATCTACTTGCATAATTATAGTTGTCGTTTAACCCTCTCCCTGTTCAGTATTCATGTAAGAAATTATGACAACATGAATAGAGCTTTATTAGCTCAATTTTTAAAATGTAAACTTTTTAAGAGAATGTTTTGCTCTGGCTAAAACTGTAGAATCAAATCATGTCAAAGGCAAACCAGACCCTGATCAGACAGCTCCTATAGGCACTCAGTCTGATCTGGGTCTACTCTGTTTGCATATGCGTGTAAAGGCATCTATATGAAGGAAATAGTTAACTGTCTTCTTCACTCTAGACTCTGTGATACTTTCAATGTCTTCTTCACTCTAGACTCTGTGATACTTTCAATGTCTTCTTCACTCTAGACTCTGTGATACTTTCAATGCTCATTTTTCAAAGTTCAATGGTCCATCATTGATTAAAGAGGAAGTCCCTACAATGAACACATATTTTCAGTAATATCATAAAACTTGTTACTTGTTATGTTCAATCATTATTATGAAGACTGTTGATTTGAACTTATATCGAAAAATGCCTCAGTGATACAAAATTGATACTTGAAATTTTTGTTCTTGAAAAAAATATTATCAACCTTGGTCAAACAGTTAATGAAACTAAAACGTGAGCCGAATAAATAATAAAACGTGAGCCGAATAAATAACAATACATTGCCAAATAAATAATAATACATTGCCGAATAAGATATAATGTATGTAATTGTTAGGCATTTATAAAATACATTGCAAGTAGAGACTATCACTTTAATGATAGAATGCATTCAGTATTACAGGTAATTGGCAAGAGAATTTTGGATGACAAACAGGGTAGACTCTGATCTTGGATGACAAACAGGGTAGACTCTGATCTTGGATGACAAACAGGGTAGACTCTGATCTTGGATGACAAACAGGGTAGACTCTGATCTTGGTCTAGACTGTTTGCAAATACCAATACACCTGTTTCCTACATTGAAAGACAGTTAAAACCTAAATTCCTGCATGACCAGGGATGTCAGGAAGACATGCACTTAAATATGTACACAAGACCCGAGAACTGAAAGCACATGACTAGTGCTAATGGACAGAAGCATAAATAAAACATATCAAGGAAGAATGATGCTGATTTGCAAATTATTTAGATCCAACACAGGCATTGGCCAATAAACATTGGTACCTCCTTATACTAACACACCATGCAAATTCTGTAATGTGATCATCCTTGTTCAATTTCCCTTGAATTACAATTCAGTTTGAAAAAGATTGAGCTCATTTTGGGACCATTATATAACCCTTGCATGTCTCTATTTCTGAGTAGGCACATACAAATCTATATACAGCTAGTGAATGTTAATCTAATTTTGATATGAAGAGTTCCTCTTACGAGAAACATCTGTACTTTTATAAAGCTTGGGCACAAGCACCTACTGCAGATTCTGATTAAGAGTATTCCTTCAGAAATCCTTGATCTTGGTCTACACTGAATGCCTGTCTCAATCATTATACACACAAGGCATCCGTGAACTAACTATGCACTGCAATCAAAAATAATAATAATAACCTTTAGATAATTCACAATAATAGATATTAAGGGGAGGGAGATTTCAAAAAGCTTTAGGTAAGTTTGTCAGCAGGCTACAGGTTTAATGGGCAGTGGACCGGTCTAAGCAACTTGAGCCTGTTACGATGACCACAAGAGGCCACCTGGAGGCCTGTGATCTGTACATCCTAATTGTTATAATCACTGGTTTATGGTTGTCAGGAGGAGTTTACCTGACAGAGGTGTGCCGTCACACCTGAGACTAGGTAATTACCACTAATTAGCGGTCAGTGCAGAGGCTGTACATAGCCAGTAAGCTTTGCTGCTGAAAAGCACCTTGTTAAAATGATATTAAGGAAATACTTCCTTCTAATAAGAAATAAACAAGCCTCATTTACAAAGCTCTTCTAATACACTCATAATTTGTACCAACAGAAAATTGCAGTGGAGCAAAAGTAAGCAAAAAGTGGTTCCTTTCCAATGTCAAAATCAGAGTGCCAACATTTTAAGATCTAAACCTTTTGCAAAGGTTTTTGCAAAGGTGTCTTTATTACGGAAAAACATGAATAGGAAACTCAAAGAAAGATTAAAGTTCAAAGATGGGATAAGAAAAACATGTGCTATTTTTAGCTCACCAGAGCACAAAGTGCTCAGGGTGAGCTTTTGTGATCGCCAGATGTCCGGCGTGCGTCGTCGGGCGTCAACAATTTCAACCTTTAAAAATCTTCTCCTCTGAATCTACAGGGTTCTCAGCTTTCATCTTTGGTACATAGCATCACCTATAGGTCCTCTACAAAAGTTATATAAATTATGCCCCTGGGGTCAAAATTGGCCCCGCCCCAGGGGTGGGAAGTTTTCAATAGAAACATATAGTAAAACTTTGAAAATCTTCTCCTCTGAAACCAGAAGGTTATTAGCTTTCATATTTGGCACATAGCATCATGTTCAGGTCCTCTACAAAAGTTATATAAATTATGACCCTGGGGTCAAAATTGGCCCCGCCCCAGGGGTGGGCAGTTTTCAATAGAAACAAATTATGAAATCTTTGAAAATCTTCTCCTCTGAAACTGAAAGGCTCTCATCTTTCATATTTGGCACAGAGCAGCATATTCAGGTCCTCTACAAAAGTTATATAAATTAAGGCCCTGGGGTCAAAATTGGCCCCGCCCCAGGGGTGGGCAGTTTCCAATAGAAATATATAGTGAAAACTTTGAAAATCTTCTTCTCTGAAACTAGAAGGTTCTCAGCTTTCATATTTGGCACATATCATCATGTTCAGGTCCTCTACAAAAGTTATATAATTTATGGCCCTGGGGTTAAAATTAGCCCCGCCCCAGGGGTGGGCAGTTTTCAATGGAAACAAATAGTGAAATCTTTGAAAATCTTCTCCTCTGAAACTGGAAGGCGCTTAGCTTTCATATTTGGCACAGATCATCATGTTCAGGTCCTCTACAAAAGTTATATAAATTATGCCCCTGGGGTCAAAATTGGCCCCGCCCCAGGGGTGGGAAGTTTTCAATAGAAACATATAGTAAACCTTTGAAAATCTTCTCCTTTGAAATCAGAAGTTTCTCAGCTTTCATATTTGGCACATAGCATCATGTTCAGGTCCTCTACAAAAGTTATATAAATTATGCCCCTGGGGTTAAAATTGGCGCCGCCCCAGGGATGGGCAGTTTTCAATAGAAACAAATAGTGAAATCTTTGAAAATCTTCTCCTCTGAAACTGGAAGGCGCTTAGCTTTCATATTTGGCACAGATCATCATGTTCAGGTCCTCTACAAAAGTTATATAAATTATGCCCCTGGGGTCAAAATTGGCCCCGCCCCAGGGGTGGGCAGTTTTCAATGGAAACAAATAGTGAAAACATTGAAAATCTTCTTCTCTGAAACTGGAAGGTTCTCAGCTTTAATATTTGGCACAGAGCAGCATGTTCAAGTCCTCTACAAAAGTTATATAAATTACGCCCCTGGGGTCAAAATTGGCCTGCACCAAGGCCGGCTAGTTTTCTATAGAAACATATAGTGAAAACTTTGAAAATCTTCTCCCCTGCTTGTCTGGTGAGCGCTTCAGGGCCATTCTGGCCCTCTTGTTTAACCCCATCCCCCCCCTTTTTAGCTCACCTGAGCCAAAGGCTCAAGGTGAGCTATTGTGACCGCCTGTCGTCCGTCTGTCCGTCTGTCTGTCTGTCCGTCTGTCCGTCCGTCTGTCCGTTCACTTTTATTTCAAATGACTTCTTCTCCTAAACCACTGGGAGGATTTCAACCAAATTTCACAGAAATGTACCTTAGGGTGTCCTCTATCAGTTTTGTTAAAATCATGACCCCCGGGCAAAAAATGGCCCCGCCCCACTACTTTACAGATTTTTTTTTTAAATCTTTAAAAATCTTCTTCTCTGAAACCACAATTTCTAGAGCTTGGTATATAGCATCATCTAATGGTCCTTTACCAAGTTTGTTAAAATGATGACCCCCGGGCCAAAAATGGCCCTGCCCTGGGGCTTGTAGTTTTTACATAGACTTATATAGGGAAACCTTTAAAAATCTTTTTGTCTGAAACCACATAATCTAGAGCTAAGATATTTGGTATGAAGCATCACCTAATATACCACTACCAGGTGTGTTCAAATAATGACCCCTGGGCCAAAAATGGTCTCACCCTGGGGTTTTATGCTACTTTACATCAGAATCTGTAACACTTAAAAGGTAATTTCCTCACAGTTATTTCCCTTGTCCCATCAGCATAGCCATAAGGGACAAAGGGAGATAACTGCATTGGAGTAATAAAATGTTTAAGGTGAATCAGTGTAGCTGTTTTAGAAGGCATAGAAACAGATCTATCAAATTCCATTAGCAAATAGCAGACCCTGATCCTATAGGAGCCACCTTATCTGGGTCTACTCTGTTTGCAGATGCATGAAAACAAGTTTATATGAGGGAAATTAAGGGTTAAATAAACAACTCCAGATCCTTAACTGCAGCAGTTCAAAGGTTACAGTGCTGGGCAGTACAATCTCTCCAGGTCAATGCATGACTCTTAACTCTTTGCATGCTAGTGGTGAAACTGTGATTACCTATGCAAACAGTTTGGATCCAGATGAGAGGCCGCATACTGCGGCATCTCATCAGGATCCAAACTGTTTGTCATTTTAACCATATTTTTGCAAAAAAATGAAAGTAAGTTTATTTTAAGAATTGAAGCAGATGACAATAACTTTTTGTTGCAGACGAAACATTAAAGGCATTTTGAAAGGGATGTTGACCCATTAACCCCAGTGTGTAGTGTGAGTGATAGCTAGATGTTACATGGTGTCTTCCAATGTCTCTCAAATTTGATGTGGGAGATATTGGAAAGTAACAATTCAGCCAATCAAGGAAAATGATCACCATCTAGACTTTTGATCTGGGTACAAACCCAACTGATGTAAGTCATGGTAATGTTTAAGAAAACTGTGAAAACATGATTATGCAATGGCCCAACTGATATAAGTCATGGTAATTCTTAAGAAAACATGATAATGCATTTGCCCCCCTAACAATGATAGGTGTTAAAATTACTACTGTGGATTAAGTCTGCTGCCCAAAAAAGCATCTTAAATATAACTTTTTTTTTATAAAATTTGATGTCAACACATTAAAAAGTCCTAAAATGACTGAATCTTGTATGAAATTAATGAAATAACTGAGTAAATATAACTTAATTATAACAGTAGACGTAACTCTTCTCAATTTCAATTGATAAAAATACTAATGCCCCTTTTAATTGAATTATCATCAGATATTCACACCTAGAGCTAGAATTATTTCTAAACACCTATTAACCCTTAACCTGTTTGCTTTGACAAAAATTGATCTGGGACTACTCTTGTTTGCTAATGCTTAAAAAATTGTTATTGCCATAAATAGAAGTTTTAGCTTTGAAAAAAACTGTAAAATCAAATCTATATCTTGTCAAATGTAAACAGAGCAGACCCTGATCAGACAGCTTCTATAGCAGCCGTCTGATCTAGTCTACTCTTATTTTTAATGTGTAAAACACATTATTTCTCTGAAGAGAAGTTTTTGCTTTGACAAAAACTGTAGAATCCGATCTACATTGTGTCAAAAGAAACAGAGAAGACCGAGATCAGACAGCTTCCGTAGGAGTCGTCTGATCTGAGTCTACTCTGTTTGCTAATGCATAAAAACAGCTTTATATGAGGGAAAGGGTTAAACGATTTTTAAAGATATTCTTATTGGTCATTTCACACAAAAACTGGCATTATGTACTGCCTAGCACTTTATTTGCCTATATACCTGGGTCAAGGTATAATTGCATAGCTTTATTGAAGTCATTTGAATTTCTCAAAGACCAGTTTTAGGCATTTTGAGCTAAGGCAAAAATGGCACAAGTTGTAAACAGTTTAGATCTTGGTCAACCAGTCACTTGGTATTAGATCTGAATCCAGTTCAAGTTTATTCAGCAGTGAAAGGGTGAAAGCAGTGGACTAAGCATTTTTCATCTGCTAGAAATGTTGTCCACTGAAAAATTAACATGTCAATATACATGTATTACTGTAACTTAGGTGAAAAAGAGTTGCATGTATCAATAATGAACCATCTGTGCCCATTTTGGTGCCCAGTCTGTAACCCTGACATGTATGGAATAACCTGACAAAAGCATTAACCACATCAGATGACCCACTTCAGTCTCAAAGGTCAAGGCCACAAGGGCCAAAGATCATAACTCCCTCTCTGACATGCATGGATAGAATTTTGAATAACCTGACACAGATGGTCCTCTCTATCTTACAAAGACAAAACAACAGACAACTGTTGTGCAAGCAGCGAGTAGCATTTATAGAACATAACACTACAAATACTCATCTTATTATTAGACATGTTCGCCGAACATTCTTGAGAACCCTTCCAGTGTCCCGGCTTGCCGCAAGCAAAACACAAACCCGGTGGTCTTCTAGGCTGACCCAACGAAGGCGTCGACAACCGCTCCGAAGTAGCTGCATGATGTGCCGAGGGCTGCCGACGATAAGGGACACTCCTGTTGACACGTGAACTTTTGGCCTTCTCTGCCTTCAGCTTACGCGCTGCTCTGGCTTCAGCCTTGTAGATCCGTTTCTCATCGTCTGAATCACTTGCCAGTGGATTCGACTCATACTCGTTTACAACCCTCCAACCTAACTCAGATGCATCAGCCAATTTAATAAGTTTTTGCCTATGAGATATGATGTCCTTAGCTTCTGCTATTTTTTTGACGACAAGCGGCTAACCTATCCGTTTGCAACAAATTGTCTGCTTCGTCGAGAGCCATTTTGACTTTAGAATTGTATCTAAACTGCTCCTCGTTGCTTTTGCGCTTGAATTTCTCACCAGAAGATAGCATGTCAGAAATTTTATGAAGTTGTGCATTGCTATTGTTTCCACTTATCTTGTGAAACATGGTTTCAATGTCCTTAAGCATGTCCGTCCTGTGCTCCGCTAGGGACATCCGCACCCTCTCTTCGACCAAATTTTCAACTTGAGCTGGCTCCATGTTAATTGTACGATGTAGTCCAGTGGAAAGGCTCGCTAGAACTGACCACTGTCAGAACACGCTGGACAAACACACCCGAAAGTCACGTGACTTACAAACCTGTTTTGTACAGTAACGCACCGATAGGACAACAGCGCTCCACTATACGATGTACCGTGGAGCGCTATTAATTCACCATCCTTCCTCAAGATAATGTGTGCCGTGCAAAAGACCCATGTCTGTTTGTCAAAGATCAAGGCCACAAGTTGGGGTCAAAAGGTCATAACTCCCCCATTTTTATATCCGTTCTGTAACCCTGACATGCATGGGTGGATTTTGGAATGGACTAGCACAAATGCTCACTGTATCAAGACACTATATTTTGCACAAGACCCATGTCTGTCTATCAAAGGTCATGGTCACACTTCAGGGCCAAAGGTGATAATTCCTCATTTCTGTGTCCGCTCTGCAACTCTGACATGCATGAATGGATTTTTGAAAAACCTGGCAAAAAATTCACCACACGTAAGACTCATGTCTGTTTCTCAAAGGTCAATGTCACACTTTAAGGGGCCAAAGGTCAACTCTGACATGTACGGGTGGATTTTGGAAAAACCTGGCACAAATGTTCACCTCCTTGTCACGTGTCATGCCTCTCCTTGTTGTGTCCACTCAGTAACTCTGACAAGCATGTTTAGAATTTGGAATAACATGGCACAAACAAACACTTGTCACAGGCAAGATCCATGTCCGTCTTTCAAAAGTCAAGGTCATACTTAAGAGCCAAATGTCATGACACCCATTTTCTTGTCTGATCTGCAGGCAAGGATTCTGGAATAATCTGGTACAAATGTTCACACCATCAAGATGAAATGTCTCTCACTAGATCCAGGTCTGTTTCTCAGAACTTAAGGTCACACTTAGCCTTAGGGGACAAGGGTCATGACACTCCAGTCCACTTAGTTTGTCTAGTGAACTTTATGTTTGGTTGGATGCATCCTGGCATAGCAGTTTTGTGTACCAGTTTGGGGTCAATCTAACTTTGACAATGACATTTGACCTCAATCTTAGAAAAAATAATGTCCGGATTGTATCTCCTACACTGCATCACTCTAGGAATGCTAACTTGTGTATGTAGATGCATCATTAGTACTAATTCTGTATTTATATTTATCATCTTGGGATAGAAGGCTATTGCATACCCTCTAACAGACCCCTTGACCACTCTTGTTGTGTAAATACTTTTGAGTCATACATTGCTGACCACAAGCTGTGTCTTTCTTGTAACAGGACTTCTCATTATAAACACTTATGGGGGAATATGCAAGTTTTTGCAGTTACCTATTGTTAATTTCTTACAAAGTGAAGAATGTATTTTTCCAATGAAATTGTTGATAACAATCAATTTTGTTTGTTTGTTTGTGTTGATTAACGTAGGTTAATTATTAATTTTTGTCTAAAAGAATCCTAAACTTTCTCCCAGTTCTCATTGCAAGTGGGGCCAGTAATTTTCTTTTAATTAGGGACTCAGTTATTTTTCTATAATTTGTAAAACTTGATACATTATCCAGTCCCAGACGCTGTTTAGATTAAAACTGTCACTGTGACCTCCCATTTTATAAACAACATTTCTCAAATGTGTGTGGGAAATGTTAAAAAGATACCCAAATTACCCTAAGTATTCCAACACCAAATCTCCAGTAAATGAATAATTGAATTTGGTACCATTTATACAATTTTAAATAAGACTGATAACAAACAAGCAAATAGTGCAAGAGCCATTAAAATCTAGGTCTGCACTATTTGCCTAAGTCTGTATACTTACGGTAATTAGGGTTAAGTGTTTAAACCACATTTCTAAGGCATATACTGCAACTCCCTTCAAATCTTTCAGCAATTCCTGCATTTGACCCTGCACACTGGGAAGTCAATCCCTTGTGATAAAAAATACCTCCTATCATTTGCTCTGGTCTGTTTTGCTGTATCACTCAAAAAAGAACAAATAAATCTGCCCCATTCTAAGTAGATGTTGAATTACCCACAATATCTCCTGACACTATCTATCCAATTACCTACAATGGCCTACAAGAGTCTTATGTTACAGGGCATGGGTGGGTGAACCAGTTGTCAGATCATCTTTGTATTCTATGTTTAAAATATATCTTAAAACAATCTTCTGGAAATCTGCATGTACATGCATCAATAATTAAATAAAACATATGCATGTACATGCATCAATAATTAAATAAAACATATGCATGTACATGCATCAATAATTAAATAAAACATATGCATGTACATGCATCAATAATTAAATCTTAACTCTTTGAATATTACTATAATAATAATAATAATAATAATACATGTAATAATAATAATTAACTCTTATAAATATAAAAAATTATATCCTTTCAAACTGAATGGACTCCACTGTGACGGTTTATTCTCATCTCATCTACTTCCCATTTTGTCTACTGTATTTCATTCCCATTTCGTCTAATGTAACTAAAATTTTACCCAGCTCCCATTTTGTCTACTGTTCTATTTACTCAGTTACTTTATTCATATCATACAAGATTCAGGCATTTTTGGACTTTTTAATGTATTGTCTTCAATTTTTATTTTTTTTAAAAAATATTTAAGATGCTATTTTTGACACCTTAGTATAATCACTGTTTTTTGGGGGCCATTGCATAAACTTGTGTAACTTTAAATGAAAAAGTCCTAAAATGTATGAATCTTGCTTGATGTGAAGGTAGAATTGATCAAAGACATAAAAAATATATGCAGTAGATGAAATGGGAAAGGTAAAATTAGGAGTAGAAGAAATGGGAACAATTCCAGAAATACCGTATTATTCCTAATAGAAACCCCTGCCCTAATAAAGGCCCCCGGCTATTTTTTGTAGGAAAAATTTACTCACCAGGCTAAACTCAAAGGAAAATCCAAATTCAAATCCATCCAAATCCAGTATATCTTGATAAAATCCAGTCAATCCAAAAGTTTAAATCATTTTAATGAACACTTAAATGTAACATGAACAAAAACTTCCGAACATTGGATTTAGGAAAAAGCTTACCTTAATAATGGCCCCCATTTTGGAAAATGTTAAGCCCCCCGGGTGTTTATTAGGAATAATATGGTAGTAGACAAAATGGGTGTAGAAGAAAATTTAATGGGAAGTAGACAAAATGGGAAGTTACCATTGTGACGGACCATTCCACTTTGAAATTAAGCAAACTTTGAAAGGGTTAAATATGTTAAAATATTACAACTTACTGCGAAATAAGAAATCCCTCTGGAACAGATCTACTTGTTAATGTCTTTGCAAACACAGTAGACCCAGATCAGACAGCTCTTGTAGGAACTGTTTTGTCAGGATCTCAGCAGACCCAGATCAGACAGCTTTTGTAGGAACTGTTTGTTCAGGATCTCAGCAGACCCAGATCAGACAGCTCTTGTAGGAGCTGTTTGGTCAGGATCTGCTCTGTTTGCTTATGAAATTATAACAGATCTGATTCTACAAATAATAAAATATCCTGTGTACATAAAATGCCATTATATTCACCTGCTCCGCTAATAAATATGCTTGATGTAATTGTGTCTTACATGAATATTCAACAGGAAAGTCAAGTATAAGGAGTATTTTTTCATTAGAGAGATTTCGATTCCTTACTTGTACGTGTACGTATACGTGAAAGCCATAGTGCGTCATCATTTTTCGGTGTGTGACGTCATCAATATATGTGTAAATATCATCAGTCTTTGACGTTCTCAACGTGTAGGATTGCCTCTAGAAGTTTCAGCAAAACGTACAGCTTTATCATCGTTTAATGCCTGTTTTTCACATGTTTTCTAGTAAAATGTGTTGATAGAATGTTAGTACCAACCCTTCTCTTTGTGTCACAACAGTTAATTTACTTGAAAAGGGAATTTAAAGGTGTTTAATATAATATTTTGTGACCCAGTTGAAAAGTTCATCTGAACCGAGTCATGGGGTGTTGTATGTCAATTTGGCTTTGCATTAAATCTGTGTATGCTTCTTATTTGTGATTCAGTCTTTCTGTCTGTCCGTCCGTACGTACGACCACCCATCCCTCCGCTCAGCCCTCTGTCTTTAAATCTGCCTGTATGCCTTCCTGTCTAACTGCGATCTTATGCTTATTTTGCTATCTGAGATTGTTTAATGTTGCTTTTATAAATGTGAATGTTCATGAAATGTCGGTGTTAAAAGCAGTGCCGAGCGTATGTTATTTGTTAATTCTGTGCCGACTTGTAAAAAAATATTACTTGGCTTGACTTCACTGCCTGTCTGTCTATCTGTCTGCCTGCATGTCTGTCTGTCTATCATTCTTCCTATATACTGTATGCATGTCCGTCTGTCTGTCTATCTGTATATATATCTGTCTGTATATCTGTATCTATTTGTATATCTATCTATCTTTCTACATGTCTGCCTATCAATCTGTCCATCGATATGTCTAATTATCTGTATGTTTATCAACCTGTCTATCTGCCTGTATATCGAACTGTCTATCGATCAGTCTGTCTTTTTGTCTCCATGCATGCCTGTCAGTCTGTCAGTCCGTATATTGATTTTCTGTCTATGTTCGTCTTTGTGGCCTAATTTTCCTGCTTTATGCAATTTCTAGTTCTTCCTAATCTCTTTTATTTTAAAGAAAATGGCATGGCCCCGCACGAAGTCGTATCATGACAGATTACCCGTACGGGTACACGTTATCTGATTTCGAAACCTGATTTTGAAAATTCAGGAATGTATGTATACATGTACGTGTAGACACACGTATACGTACAAGAAATCGAAACCTCTCTAATATATGAGGAAAGTGCACATGTGTACATCTTGTCACTTCTGTTGCAAGAATTAACTTCAATTAAGCCTTAACTTGATCAAGATCCCTTTAAAAACAAAGCAGACCCAGACCAGATCTGTCTGATCAGGGTCTGCTGTTTTCTTACTGAATGATATAGATCTGATTCTATATATCGTATTCTGCCATAGCCGAAAATTCCTGTCTCCATTGGCCATTACAAAAAATCAGTCAAGGAATATTCACAGTTTTCTGAATCATCTTAGGGACCAATTACACATAAACACTCTTATAATAATAGTTACCCTCAATATCTGATAGTTACCCTCTATATATGAAAGTTACCCTCAATATCTGAAAATGACCATCAATATCTGAAAGTTACCCTCAATATCTGATAGTTACCCTCAATATCTGAGAGTTACCCTCCACATCTGAAAGTTACCCTCAATATCTGATAGTTACCCTCAATATCTGAAAGTTACCCTCCATATCTGGATATTCAATTTCACCTTTCCATTCTGTTCCACAACTTTAGATGAAAATAATGAGAAACAAATAGTATATACTCTGATTAAGCTGCTCTTTTAGTCTTGTCTGAGTCTGCACTACTTGCATATATTTGTCTGCCTGAATACTCAGGATAATTACTGTAAGTCAATAAAGCTTTGCCTTCTTTCTTTCCCCATCAGGTACACACTACATTCTGCCATAGCCAAAAATTCCTGTTTCCATTGGCCATTACAAAAAATCAGTCAAGGAATATTCACGGTTTTCTGAATCATCTTAGGGACCAATTACACATAAACACCCTTATAATAATAGTTGCCCTCAATATCTGATAGTTACCCTCTACATCTGAAAGTTACCCTCAATATCTGAAAATTACCCTCAATATCTGAAAGTTACCCTCCACATCTGAAAGTTACCCTCAATAACTGATAGTTACCCTCAATATCTGATAGTTACCCTCCATATCTGGATATTCAATTTCACCTTTCCATTATGTTCCACAACTTTAGTTGAAAATAATGAGAATCAAATAGTATAGACCCTGATTAAGCTGCTCTTTCAGTCTTGTCTGAATCTGCACTACTTGCATATGTTTGTCTGCCTGAATACTCAGGATAATTACTGTAAGTCAATAAAGCTTTGCATTCTTTCTTTCCCCACCAGGTACACACTACTTTCGGAACTTATCGCAACACCTGCCCTGTGAGAAACTGTATCCGGTTTTCCTCATGTACAATGAGGAGGGGCACCTGGGTGGCTTTGGATGGGTGTTCCAGGGCAAGCCCAATAACTACCAGCGTGAGGACATGTTTCATCTCACCCCACCTACATATCCTGTGAGTATAAAATGTATGCACATTTTGATAATTGTTTTTCCCCAGCTCTGTTAATTAAAAAAATGGTGTGATGCCTTTCATCTTGTTGGGACTGATCAATGTAAAAGTGATTAAACCTTTGAAAAAGCAGCCTTAATACATTGCACAGACATAGTTGGACATACAAAAACAAGCAGCCATGGTTGGACAAACAAGAACAGCAGTCATGGTTGCATATGCAAGAACAGCAGACAAGATTTGACAAACAGAACAGCAACCATGGTTCGACCATATATGTATGTATGCATGTTGTATGCCATAGATAGACATGCAAGAACAACAACCATGGTTGGACATACAGAAAAGCAACCATGGTTAGACCAGCAGCCATAGGTAGACTTAAAAGAGTGAGTGAGTTGGGTTTTACGTCTGACCAACAGTATTTCAGTTATTTGCAGACCGCACCTGCATGAGACAAGTTATAGTGATGCCTCACTGGAATACCCCTGCCGCAGGTACATGGCAAGGGCACCCCACCCAGTCACATTATCCTGACACCGGGCCAACCAGTCCTAGAACTACACCTTTAATGTTGAGCGTAGACAGGGGAGCTACTAGTACCAACTTAAAAGAATAGCAGCCATTAATGGACATACAAGAACAGCAGCTATACCTGGAACACAGGAACAGCAAACCATGGCTGGATATACATCAGCAGCAGTCATGGTTGGACAAACAAGAACATCTGATGTGGTTCATAATACAAGAACAGCCGCCATGGTTGGTCACATAAGAGAAACAGTCATGGTTCAAGGAGGTTGTACATACAAGAACCACAGCCATGGTTGTTCCTACAAGAACCACCATTATGGTTGGGCATACAAGGTCAGCACCCATGATTTGACATACAAAACTAGCAGCCAAGGTAGGACATACCTCGGGCATGGTTGGGCATGCCTAAAACAGCAGTCATGGTTGGGCATACAGGAGCATCAGCCATAGCAACCACAGTTATACAAGAACAGCAACCATAATTATTCATACAAGAATAGCACCCATATAGAGTTAATCATACAAAAGCAGCAGCCATAGTTTGTCACAAAGAACAACAATCATGGTTGGTCATAGAAGAACAGCAGCAATGGTTGGACATACAACAAAACCATGGACATAAAAGAACAACAGCTATGGTTGGACATACAACAAAACCATGGACATAAAAGAACAACAGCTATGGTTGGGTACACAAGAACAGCAGCTGTGGTTAGACATACAACAAAACCATGGACATAAAAGAACAACAGCTATGGTTGGACATACAACAAAACCATGGACATAAAAGAACAACAGCTATGGTTGGGTACACAAGAACAGCAGCAATGGTTGGACATACAACAAAACCATGGACATAAAAGAACAACAGCTATGGTTGGACATACAACAAAACCATGGACATAAAAGAACAGCAGCTATGGTTGGACATACAACAAAACCATGGACATAAAAGAACAACAGCTATGGTTGGGTACACAAGAACATGGTCAAGCAAGAATAAAAACATGGTTGGCCATACAAGAAAAAACAACCTTGGTTGGATATACAAGAACCATGGTTAGATATACAATAACTACAGCAATGATTGGACATGCAAGACCAACTATGGTTGGATATACAAGAACAACAACAACCATGGCTAGACATTCAAGAACAATAGCTAGGTTAGTCATTGAAAAATGGTATCCACAGATAGTCATACAAGAACAGCGGCCATGGTTGAACATAACAAGAACAACAGCCATGTTTGGACATACAACAACAACAGTTAAGGCTAGTCATAGAAAATTAGTATCCACAGTTAGTCATACAAGAACAGCAGTCATGGCTGGACAAAAAAGAACAGCAGTCATGGCTGGACATACAACAACAACAGCCATGGTTGGTCATACAGGAACAGCAGCCAAGAATGGACATACAAAATCAGCAGACCTGCTTAGTCATACAGGAACAGCAGCCATAGCTGTTCATACAAGAATAGCAGACACAGATGATCATACAAGAACAACAGCCATGGCTGGAAAATGTGGAAATACAAGAACAAAAGTCATAGGTGGACATACAAGAGTGTTATTCCTAAAGCGGAACAGCTGGGCTTCCCACCCTGCCCATTTTTCGATGTGCTCTGCTGCCCTCTATCTTGCCTTTAATTGCACCAACCCCTCATTTATTTTGATTAGGTTTATTCAATAAATGGTCTGGGTTTTTATCAAAACCTTTACTAGACAGTGTAACTACTTGGTTTCCTGTACAGTAGGTATTCTTGGAATGAAATTTCAAAAAGGAACCTGGGCTCAAACGAAACAAAAATGATAAAAGCATGTTCTTGTTATGATAAATTCAGTCTTGATGCATCTGAATTCACCTCCTGCAAGTTATAATGATGCAAGTACTTTTTATTAAAACATTTTAAAGAACAACTTCTTTATTTCTCAACCAAACCCTATGTTGTGACCACTCTTTAAAATCGTCTCCTGGAGACCATTTTAAAGAGTAGTCATAACATATGGTTTGGTGGAGAAATGATTATTTTTGTATTTGAGTACTCATCTTTATCTGTTTCTCTGTCTTTACCTGACACAAACACATTTCACAATCTTATTAGCGGTGGACTATTTCAAACATTTTTCAAATTTGTCCACACTTATAGCGTGCTTATGGTTAAGTGCAGTTGTTTCATGAATAAAGGTGAATTTCTTCCCAGTGATATTATTTTCCATATTTAGTCATCCTTCAATTCGATGCTGCTCATTTTGCCTGTCATTAGCCATAATTAACTCCATAACACAGGTATTTGTCATGTTCTCCCTACGTAATTCACGCAACTGAGAGCCAAGGTCCATGTTTCAGCTCGTTATTGTCTTGTAGTGGTGATAAAATGGTAGAAGCATTCCTTGTTCTTCATATTCTTAACTTTAAACCAAACATTAGTTAAATCATCATAACCATTACAAATTTTATCCAGATACAACTCTGAGTCATTCAGTTTTTCATTATGTACAAAAATAAAATAAAAGGTAACTTTGAGAATGAAACTGATGACAATGTTTTTTAACCCTTTCCCTGTTCTATATTTATTCCCAATTTCAATACTTACTGAATATTCATGGACAAAATAGTTAAACTGAAATATGGAAGGTGTAAAGAAACAGATACTTCAAATTCCATTAGCAAACAGAGTAGACCATGATCAGATGGCTCATATAGAATCCATCTAATCTTGGTCTACTCAATTTGCAAATGCATATATCTATACAAAATCTTGACGTTTTTGTGAAGAAATAGATATTATATTGTTTTTCTACAGTTTAAAGTCTGTTTTTGAGGAAATTGGGATTATAAAGCTATTCTACAAGTCATGTATTGTTTGGTCCTGCCCATAGTGCCGCAGGGTATATTTTAAAGGGCTCAAATCAATATTGAATATTTCAAATATTATTGAAAAAACCAGGCCCATGTATTTATGTTATTTTTTCGAAAGTACAATCACAGTTTGAAACAGTTTGGATGTTGACGAGATGCCTAGTTACTTGGCATCCTATCTGTACAGTAGAACTTGTCTTATATCTGTATAGTAGAACTTGGCCTACATCTGTACAGTAGAACTTGTCCTACATCTGTACAGTAGAACTTGTCCTACATGTCTTACATCTGTACAGTAGAACTTGTCTTACATGTCTTACATCTGTACAGTAGAACTTGTCGTACATCTGCACAGTAGAACTTGTCTCACATCTGTACAGTAGAACTTGTCCTACATCTGTACAGTAAAACTTGTCTTACATCTGTATAGTAGAACTTGTCTTACATGTCTTACATCTGTACAGTAGAACTTGTCGTACATCTGTACAGTAGAACTTGTCTTACATCTGTACAGTAGAACTTGTCTCATATCTGTACAGTAGAACTTGTCCTACATCTGTATGTAGAACTTGTCCTACATGTCTTACATCTGTACAGTAGAACTTGTCATACATCTGTACAGTAGAACTTGTCTTACATCTGTACAGTAGAACTTGTCCTACATCTGTACAATAGAACTTGTCTCACATATGTACAGTAGAACTTGTCCTACATCTGTACAGTAGAACTTGTCTTACATCTGTACAGTAGAACGTGTCGTACATCAGTACAGTAGAACTTGTCTCACATCTGTACAGTAGAACGTGTCGTACATCAGTACAGTAGCACTTGTCTCACATCTGTACAGTAGAACTTGTCCTATATCTGTACAGTAGAACTTGTCTTACATCTGTACAGTAGAACTTGTCCTACATCTGTACAGTAGAACTTGTCCTATATCTGTACAGTAGGAATTCATCCTACATCTGTACAGTAGAATGTGTCCTACATCTGTATAGCAGAAAACTTGTCCTACATCTGTACAGTAGAACTTGTCCTACACCTGTACAGTAGAACTTGTCCTACATCTGTACAGTAGAACTTGTCCTATATCTGTACAGTAGAACTTGTCTTACATCTGTACAGTAGAACTTGTCTTAAGCAGTCATCAAAAAGGTCTAATTCTGAATCTGTAAGGTGGTAGCTTAATGCAGGTCAAAAGTAATGAAGAAAGCTCCTGTAGGAGCTTTCTGCACTACTTTTGCCCTGCATTAAGCAACTACCTGCATTTTAAGACTCCTATGTTCTATAAATGAATGGCCGCTTAAGACAGTTTCTAATGTTTGTGTATATATCAGAAATTCACTGCATCCATGCAAAGGAATAAAAGAAACTTTAAGAAAATGTAATTTTTAGAAGTGAACACAGGCCCAATTAAGAGGCGTAAAACATTTTCAAGAATAGCTCCTTTATTCCTCTACTACACCTTCTGTTGTGACTACTCTTTAGAATCATCTTGAAGTTATGATAAAGAGTGGTCAAAACATTTGGTTTGGGGCAGAAATGAGGATTTTAGTATTTGAATACACACCTTTATCTATTCCTCTAAATGAAGCAAACAAAAGTTACTAAGTATTGAAAGGACTGAGATGTTATGCGCTCATGTCCACAATACTGAACACCAGAGGTATGTCAGCAATAATATGTTCTTTTTCTTGTTTTTCAGTACCTATACGACACGAATATGCTTCCACCATGCATGTTTTACCCACAGTTTCAAGTGTTTGGCTTACATGTGTACTTCGAGAATCAAAACAAACTGTTGTGCCCAACACCCAAGGAAGTCAACAGATCCAGCTACGAGGACTCCAGAACTACTACACACACACCTCTTGGAACTTTAGTCGTTGATGATAATAGACATAAAGAAAATGAAAATTATGACATAAATATCATAGACAGTAACACACCTTCATCAGCGTTAAGTACTTCCTTACAAAGGACAACAAGTTTATTAATCCTTACATTCTTTTCAGTAGTAATTTTTAATCGAAATATTCACTGATGAGAGACATTCCAAGTTTCATATTCACTCAGAGATTAAAAATTCCTGTCGTTTGGTGGTGATCCATGTTCAGGTTGCCATAGCAACGGAGCCTTGCCTTGCCTGTGTCTGTTGTCAATGTCAATATGTGTTATACTTGCTCTGTCAGCATTGTACCCTGCAGAAATGGTAAAAGCAATCCAAATATTCATTCAATGCCACACCCATTTACCCTAATTAACCAATTATTCAGACAGACAAATTTAGATATATACTGCAGACCAAGATCAAACAGCTCTTAAAGGAGCTTTTTAATAAAGGTCTTTACTATTTGCTACTTATAAAGTATGTCTAAATTAGGGTTATCAAAATGGTAGCTACTTGAATTCAGTTTTACACACAGGTGGAGAGGGCAAACTGGATGTCAAATACCTAGGGTAATTAGGATAATAATACAGTACAAAAGTACAAACACAGTTTTTATTTAAAGTTGGTATGGTATGTAACAGTTGACAACAGCTATGAATAGCTATTGATGGACACAAGCTATAGATTGACACAGTGATTATTTGGGAATATCACATTCAGACCAAAGGTATTCTAAGCCTGTAAAAGACTACAATTCTACATGTATACAACAAAGTATTGTACAGCCGTAAAAGACCACTATTCTACGCCCTTAAGAGACCGGTATTCTACATGTACATGTACACAACAAAGGTATTCTACGCCTGTAAAACGCCACTACAAATGTATTCTACATGTATAGTCAACAAAGGTAAAAGTAAAAGACTGCTATAAGTGACTAGTCAGCTATGAGACTGTGCCAGATCTTCTACATTAGTGACTAGTCAGCTATGAGACTGCACCAGATCTATTACATAGTGACTAGTCAGCTATGAGACTGCGCCAGAGCTACTACATAGTGACTAGTCAGCTATGAGACTGCGCCAGAGCTGCCAGATTTTCCTGCACTTGAGTTATGCCAGCGACAAAAGTTAAACAGTCATATAATAATATCGTATATATATCATTATAAAACCATAAAAGTTATAATAAAAAATTATTGTTGCAATAGTAATGTTTTAACTTGCTTATGTAATTTTTTCAGTCATTTTGCAAAGTCAAAATCAAATGACTGCCTTTAAGTGAAGCTTGGCCACGATACATGCCTAATTGAACCTTCGCCATGATACATGCCTAATTACCTACATGCCTAATTACCCAAAGTATTTAGACAGTCATTCTACCATCTCCCGAAGTCTGTCAAGTTGTATAAGTAAATTGGTCACAAGTTTGATAACTTTAAACTAGACTGACATAGTAGCATATCGTGTAGACCCTCATCAAACTGCACATTCAGAAACTGCACATTCAGGAACAGAGTGATTTAGGTCTGCACTATTTGACAAAAACGACCAAAGGGTGTAGATGTGAACACTGCAGCTTGTATAAAAGTTTTAATTTTCTCAGGCTTTTTCAACTAATTACCTGAGCCTCATTTCATGAGACAAATCTCAAACAGAAAACACAAAACTCTAGAATATTGTTTGTTTGGACCAAAGCTTCTAATTGAATAAACCAAGAAATATGTTTACCCATTACTCCATGAATATTCATGATTGTAAGAAATAATGACATCATGAATATTAATTAGATTAATTTTTATAATGGCACATGAGTACAGGACTGGTATCTTTGGCCATGGCAGAAAGTACAAAAAGTAGCCATCTGATCTGATCTGGATCTACTCTGTTTGCAAAGACATAACTTAAGGAAAGCATATTTATGGAGTAACGGGTTTAGAATATGTTTGATAGAAGCCAGGGACCACCGGGAACATTAAGAATATTCTTAAGCTTCAAAGTTTACAGAATATAAATTCATTCAATTCTTAGATAAAGTAACAATTGTACAAAACTGTTGTAGGTTTTTGATTTTATTTGGCATGTAGACAATACACTGACAGACTAGTAAGTAACCCTGTAACTGTGGGCATCAGGAGCCCAACAGACTGCAGTTACTGAAGTAACCCTGTCACTGTGGGCATCAGGAGCCCAACAGACTACAGCTACTGAAGTAGCCCTGTCACTGTGGGCATCAGGAGCCCAACAGACTGCAGCTACTGAAGTAACCCTGTCACTGTGGGCATCAGGAGCCCAACAGACTGCAGTTACTGAAGTAACCCTGTCAATGTGGGCATCAGGAGCCCAACAGACTGCAGCTACTGAAGTAGCCCTGTCACTGTGGGCATCAGGAGCCCAACAGACTGAAGCTACTGAAGTAACCCTGTCACTGTGGGCATCAGGAGCCCCAACAGACTGCAGTTACTGAAGTAACCCTGTCAATGTGGGCATCAGGAGCCCAACAGACTGCAGCTACTTAAATAACCCTGTCACTGTGGGCATCAGGAGCCCAACAGACTGCAGCTACTTAAGTAACCCTGTAACTGTGGGCATCAGGAGCCCAACAGACTGCAGCTACTTAAGTAACCCTGTAACTGTGGGCATCAGGAGCCCAACAGACTACAGTTACTGAAGTAACACTGTCAATGTGGGCATCAGGAGCCCAACAGACTGCAGCTACTGAAGTAACCCTGTCACTGTGGGCATCAGGAGCCCAACAGACTGCAGTTACTGAAGTAACCCTGTCAATGTGGGCATCAGGAGCCCAACAGACTGCAGCTACTGAAGTAGCCCTGTCACTGTGGGCATCAGGAGCCCAACAGACTGAAGCTACTTAAGTAACCCTGTCACTGTGGGCATCAGGAGCCCAACAGACTGCAGTTACTGAAGTAACACTGTCAATGTGGGCATCAGGAGCCCAACAGGGTGAAGCGATTGTTAACTGTAACAATGCAGGAAATGAGTCACTAATGCCCTTTGCAAGTGGTGTAGACCCACTCTGCACTCTTTGTTACACTTTTATTTAGAAAAATCCCTACATATTCATTGTAAGCTTGATCTATTTGCTTTTTGGAATAGCCCATTTGAAAATTCAACATTTTAAGGGTTAAAAAAAAATCCTTAAACATTCACCACCAGCTTGACTGGTTTGAATTTCGGAATAGTCCATTTGGAAATTGAGTGTTGTAAGGGTTAATGGGGTGTCAAATATAACAATTGTCATTTTCCACCAAACCCTACAGTTTGGCTGCTCCTTAGAATTGCCTCAGAGACAATTCTTAACAGCGGTCAAAACATAGGAGTGGAGAAATAAAGGAGCTTTCTGTGAAAAAAGAGAGTTTAATTTATACATCTTATCTATGCTTCTGCAACCTGGTAGTCTTGTAAATACCCAATCTGTACAAATGGGAAAGCACCATCACTATGTATATATATCCACACAGCACTGTGGCACATCTGGGGGCAAAATAGAGTGACTACAATGTTTGCTTACCACACTTGCACTCACCCAGACTGTCAATGAGCTGTAGTGTCACTAGAAACATTTCTTTTGAAGCACATTCTAAACAGTGCATATCAACCTGTAACAGACCTGACTGATCAAGGCCTACATTGGCCCACTCTCATCTGTGTCTCTAACCCTTGTGACTGCAGGAACCATCTTAGTTTCATCTGTGTCTCTAACCCTTGTGACTGCAGGAACCATCTTAGTTTCACAGCAATCCTAGAGCTGCCCTCTGATTAGGGTCTGTACTGTTTGCCTTTAAAAATCCTCTCACAATTTATACCCTTTTTTTACTGAATGAACTCTTATCGTTAAACAATGATGGACCATTCCACTTTGAATATTCAGCATTGTAGGTAATACTGTAATACTGATCTCCATTTAGGCCTTCATGCCTAAATGCAGTTGCCCAAAAATGCAGTGTGAGCCGATCCAAGTTTTAGTTGAAGGGGTGTTTCTGCAAGAAAACTTGGTAAATGTGACCGATGGGGTAAAAAACCAACTTTTGTGAAGCAAACAATACCGACCCTTCTGATCTGTTTGCCTGTTAGCCTTATAAGGGACACAAGGCACAAACTGGTTATTGGCCGTGTTTTGTGTCACAACTGCTAGAAAAACAAATCTCCAAAAGGCACTGTTTTAGCGTGACTCAATCTATGAAATCTGTTATGACAATCTTTCTACATCATTCTACAATAAGCCTGTTTTAGAGGTGATAACATGTAGATGTAGCTTTACACACTTAACCCTTTCCTCCATAAATATGCCTTTCTACGTCTATGTAAAAGTCACTTTTTGAAACCATTGTGATAAAAAGAGCATTTGCTCCTTATTAGGAGCAAAATTTATGCTCTATTTATCACAGTGGTTTCAAAACTACAAAATTAAAAAAAAATCCTTTTCTCTAGTTAATGCTCCTTTTCGGTATATTTATTCTGGTTGGATCTATAAATAGCCTATGAGGGGATGGGTTAATATACCTTAAGATTTTACATTTACATACTAAGTAATTGTCATCAATTATTGTATGCAACAATACTCAAAGTGAATTGTTCTTCAACATACAGTCACAGTGTGAAACAGGCTGATCCTGATGAGATGCACAATTACTTGGCACTTCATGAGGATCTAAACTATTTGAACAGATAATCCTAGACTCACTGCTAGTGTATAAGAGTTGTATAGCAAGCTCTAGTAGGACTGTCCCGTAATTAGAGTCTGCCTTAACAATATCCATGTTAGAATAATGACATCATCATTATTAATGAGCTTAATTGCTAAAATTACATAATGAACACTTTGGCCATGACAGAAACTGTTGTATCAGATTTGTGTTATTTCATAAGCAAACAGAGCAGTCACTGATCAGACAGTGCCAACAGGAGCTGTCTCATCTGGGTCTATTCTATTTGCATACATATGTATGGAGTAAAGGGTTAACCCCTAACCTAACAGAAATGCCTGTTCATGCCTTTGCAAACAGAGTAGACCAAAGATATAACAGAAAAAGAGTAGACCAAAGATATAACACAAATAGGATTCTTAAGTTTATTCTTTGTCGAAAACTGTCTGTATTCATAATTATATCATTATGAAAAACTAATCCATTTAATATTCATGATGTGATTATTTCTTACATAAATATCCATGTGGTATTGGTCATAAAAGTACAGTCAACAGCTACCGGACTTGCATACTGATATAATACAAATGGCAACCTCAGATATTTCACTGTAACCCTGTGTATTGCTAGTCTGTGTTTGTGTGTCTGTCCGTGTACTTTAAACACTTACTATGTATGTGTGTGCGTAACAGAGGAAATCTTTATTTTTATTACTGCACGAGAGCACAGTTATGTAAGAGTCTGTAGATGAAGGCTAACTGAAACTAGTCATAAGGCTGCATTTTACTGGTGTAGACTTACTATCTTAAGTCCCGAAGTATTTGAGTACCCAATCTCCCATCTCATTCGGTTTGAAGCTGAAAAGTCAATTTGTTAACATTCCGATATTGTAGCAAATAGTGTAGATGCCAATCCAACTGATCCTTCAGGGGCAGTGTAATCGGAGTGCCAATCCAACTGATCCTTCAGGGGCAGTGTAATCGGAGTGCCAATCCAACTGATCCTCCAGGGGCAGTGTAATCGGAGTGCCAATCCAACTGATCCTTCAGGGGCAGTGTAATCAGAGTGCCAATCCAACTGATCCTCCAGGGGCAGTGTAATCGAAGTTGGCACGGCACTAATTTGCATAAGTTTATCAATCCAAATCTGTAGGTTATTGGAATTTATCATGTATAATATAACTAGATGAATTAAATATCCTTTTCCATCAGGTGGATAACTAAATTCCTTTAACCCTTTCCTTCATATAAGCCCCTTTTCACGCATTTGCAAACAGAGTAGACCCAGATCAGATGGCTCTTATAGGAGTCATCTGATCAGGGTCTGCTCAGTTTGATAATGGAACTTGATAGTTCTGTTTCCTAACTTTCTAAAATGGCTACAATGTTCCATCTTCTATATTTCATTATGAATATTAAGTAGGTATTGAAATTTGGAATAAACGCAGAACAGGCCAAAGGTTAAATACAAGGGTCAATTTGGTGACCACATTTGCAAACAATTTGGCTCCAGATGAAATACTAATTTACTCAGCATCTGATCTGCATCCAAACTATGTGATACTGGGATTTTTTTCAGTGAAAAGAATAGTTTGTAGATGACAGAATGAAGATGAAACTTAATTAAACTGAGGACTAGAAACTTCACATACAAGAGGACTTATAATAAACTTAGCATACTAATACTTTGCACACGTGCAGCCAAAACGTGATTACCTCATAATGCACACCAATTGGATCCTGATGACACACTAAGTAACTCAGCGTCTCATTAGCATCCAAGCTGTTTGACACTCATATTTTTTAGAAGAAATGTTAAGACATTTGACCTTAAGAAATGGAGCTGAGGACAATTTTCATAGACAACAATTACTTAGCATGCAAAGCCTAACATTGGACAAGTGGTTTAATCAGTAACAGATGGCATGCAAATGTACAATCATGTCTTCCACTGCATGCTTTACAAAGGCTGTTAACCTGTTCCCTCATACAAACACCTTTTCATGCCTTTGCAAACAGAAAATTCAGCTACTAAATATTCATGATGTCATTATTTTATATTTGAATACTGAACAGTTAAAGGGTTAACCCTTTACCTTATGAATATGTAGTAAGAAAAGTGACTGTATGAATACTATTACAAATTAGCTGATTTTTTTTAATGGTGTTATGAACAAGAGAATATTTTGACATGACCCAAGCTGTAGAATCATATCATTCCATAACCAACCAGAGTAGACCCTGATTAGATGGCTTCAACAGGAGTCATCTGACGCGGATCTACTCTGTTTGCAAAGGTGAGAAAAGACATTTGTATGAGGTAAAGGGTTTACAATGTGGCAATTCTTAGAACCTGACATCAAATGGCAGAATCCCAAATTTTAAATACAATGTATAAAACTGTACATTTTTTTTAGCTCACCAGAGCACTTTTGTGCTCAGGGTGAGCTTTTGTGATCACTTGATGTCCGTCGTCCGTTGTCGTGCGTCGTCCGTCGTCGGGCGTCAACAATTTGAACCTTTAAAAATCTTCTCCTCTGAATCTACAGGGTTCTCAGCTTTCATCTTTGGTACATAGCATCATCTTTAGGTCCTCTACAAAAGTTATATAAATTTTGCCCCATGGGTCAAAATTGGCCCCGCCCCAGGGTGCCTTGTTTTCTATTGAAATATATAGTAAAACTTTGAAAATCTTCTCCTCTGAATCTACAGGGTTCTCAGCTTTCATATTTGGCACATAGCATCATGTTCAGGTCCTCTACAAAAGTTATATAAATTATGCCCCTGGGGTCAAAATTGGCCCCGCCCCAGGGGTAGCCAGTTTTGAATAGAAACATATAGTGACAACTTTGGAAATCTTCTCCTCTGAATCTACAGGGTTCTTAGCTTTCATATTTGGCACATAGCATCATGTTCAGGTCCTCTACAAAAGTTATATAAATTATGGCCCTGGGGTCAAAATTGGCCCCGCCCCAGGGGTAGCCAGATTTCAGTAGAAACATATAGTGACAACTTTGAAAATCTTCTCCTCTGAATCTACAGCGTTCTCAGCTTTCATATTTGGCACATAGCATCATGTTCAGGTCCTCTACAAAAGTTATATAAATTATGCCCCTGGGGTCAAAATTGGCCCCGCCCCAGGGGTAGCCAGTTTTTAATAGAAACATATAGTGACAACTTTGAAAATCTTTTATTCTGAATCTACAGGGTTCTCAGCTTTCATATTTGGCACATATCATCATGTTCAGGTCCTCTACAAAAGTTATATAAATTATGCCCCTGGGGTCAAAATTGGACCCGCCCCAGGGGTGGGCAGTTTTCAATAGAAACATATAGTGAAACTTTGAAAATCTTCTCCTCTGAAACTGGAAAGTTCTCAGCTTTCATATTTGGCACATAGCATCATGTTCAGGTCCTCTACAAAAGTTATATAAAGTATGCCCCTGGGGTCAAAATTGGCCCCGCCCCAGGGGTAGCCAGTTTTCAATAGAAATATATGGTAAAACTTTGAATATATTCTTCTCTGAAACTGAAAGGTTCTCAGCTTTCATATTTGGCACATAGCATCATGTTCAGGTCCTCTACAAAAGTTATATACATTATGCCCCTGGGGTCAAAATTGACCCCGCCCCAGGGGTGGCCAGTTTTCAATAGAAACATATAGTGAAAACTTTGAAAATCTTCTCCTCTAAATCTACAGGATTCTTAGCTTTCATAGTTGGCACATAGGATCATATTCAGGTCCTCTACAAAAGTTATATAAATTATGCCCCAGGGGTCAAAATTGGCCCCGCCCCAGGGGTAGCCATGTCTCAAGAGAAACATATAGTGACAACTTTGAAAATCTTCTCCTCAGAAACTGGAAGGTTCTCAGCTTTCATAATTGACACATAACATCATGTTCAGGTCCTCTACAAGAGTTATATAAATTATGCCCCCCGGGTCAAAATTGGCCCAGCCCCAGGGGTAGCCAGTTCGCAATAGAAACATATAGTGTCAAATTTGAAAATATTTTCGAAGGTTCTCAGCTTTCATATTTGGCACATAGCATCATGTTCAGGTCCTCTACAAAAGTTGTATAAATTATGCCCCTTTGATCAAAATTGGCCCGCCCCAGGGGTGGCTAGTTTTCTCTAGAAACATATAGTGAAAACTTTGAACATCTTCTCCTCTGATTGCCTGGTGAGCGATGTCAGGGCCATTCTGGCCCTCTTGTTTACTTATGGGTTGGATAAAGATCAAAACCTGTGTTCTACGTTTATTTCATTTAGGTAATATTCCGTTTAATACCTTTTGATTCAGTATGACAGACTTACATTTGCTAAGACATTTTAAAAGACAAATTTACAGACCTAGTCATATAGTTCCTCTAGCAGCCCTCTGACCTGGGTCTACTAGTCATATAGTTCCTCTAGCAGCCCTCTGACCTGGGTCTACTAGTCATATAGTTCCTCTAGCAGCCCTCTGACCTGGGTCTACTAGTCATATAGTTCCTCTAGCAGCCCTCTGATTAGTCTTCTAGTGAAACAATAGGTAGAACAAAATTATTGTTAACTCTTTGTACACAAGAGTGGTAACTTAATGATTACCTATGAAAACAGTTTGAATTCAGAGGAGATACTGGGTAACTGGGCTTCTAATCTGGATCCAGGAGATACCGAGATAACTGGGCATCCAATCTGGATCCAGGAGATACCGAGTGACTGGGCATCTGGATCCAGGAGATACCGAGTGACTGGGCATCCAATCTGGATCCAGGACATACAGAGTGACTGGGCTTCTAATCTGGATCCAGGAGATACCAAGTAACTGGGCGTCTAATCTGGATCCAGGAGATACCGAGTGACTGGGCATCCAATCTGGATCCAGAGGAGATACAGAGTAACTGGGCGTCTAATCAGGATCCAGCCTGTTTGATACTTTTACTGCATTTTTTAAAAAAATTAATTCTTAGAATTTTGGTAGATGACTTTGTAGACACAAGTTATGTATCAGCTAAGAATGATACTAATCACTTGCCTGTTCCATATTAATATGCTCAAGGTCAAAATTGACCATAATTAATTAATCTATTGAAAGAAATGTGTACGAGTTTCATATGACTAGATTCAGAATGCTGTTGAAAGTGTGATGTGTAATGGTAAGAGTAAAATGAAATGTGTGTAACAGAATAAAAATTGTGTAATGTCATGATCTGACAACTACTTGTAGCTGCAGAATTCACTGTACAGCATACAAGTCTAGTGTTCTTCTATATTTATGTGTTCTTACATTGTGATATTTGATGTGGATTGACACTCACTCTATTGTACATAGCTGCACCTATATTCGGAGCTGGGTATTGTGTGGGGTTGGGTTTTTTAATGTGGGTGTGGGTTTTACAGGGGAGGGCAAACATACATTTATAAGATTTTGTGTGTTCTCATAATGGGAAGTTTTCACACAAGTGCTAGAGATGTTTCATACCAATTGTACACATAGCTCACTGTAGAATTAGCTAATAATTGGATGTATGCTGGACTGACAGACAGTGTATGTCACTGAAATACCTTGTAAATATACATCAACTGATAGCCTTTGGGTCCTTGACCACTTAAGGACATATCTTGAACTGTAGGTATGTGTTAAACTTTATAGGCAGATTCATTCACAACACATTCTAGGCATTGGTGAAGGGGCGCGTTTCATTTCTCCACCAAAACCTATGTCGTATCACAATTTAGGAATTGGGGGAGTTACAAATAAAGGAGCTATCATTTAATGCATATGATCCTATATACATGTATATACCAATGTTCCATGCAGTTAATCATAGAAAGAATCATGGTCTACACTGCCTGTCACTTCATATAAACTCCATAGCAACTTATAAGGACCATTGTGCAACACAGCTGCACTGGTTTTCACTAACCCAGACACTAAAATGTAAAACTATTCTTAAACATAATTTTTTTTAATGGCTTGGTTTCTTGTTTCTACCAGAATAGTAATTGTGAACCAAGCTGGGCTGGTTTCCTATTTCTACCAGAATGGTAAATGCATACCAAGCTGGGCTGGTTTTCAGTTTCTACCAGAATGGTCATTGTGAAGCACACATGTTTGAGGATGTTCTCACATCTCTAGTCAGAGAGTGACTTGGTGAATTTTAGCCATGGCTCCAAGGTTATAAAACCTTTTGTTGGAGTTCATAATCAAACATCTGATGTTAGATTTTGAGACCAACCCGGGAACTAAGACTTCAGACTCATAAGGTGTTATATTCACAGGGCTTAGTAGTTTCACAGTAGCAATATCAAAAGTTTCTGTGTTGCCATGCTTAGAGTGTTACATGGGTCGCTCTCTTGGAAAAAACGTGGGTTTTTTTGCATTACAAACAAGAGAAATCTGATCTGAGTCTACTCTGTTTGTAAATGTTAAACCTTTCCCTGTTCTATATTTGTTCCAAATTTCAATACCTACTAAATATTCATGGATAAAATAGTTATAATGAAATATGGCAGGTGGAACATTATTACTAAGCCATTTTAGAAACTAAAGAAAACAGATCTATCAAATTCCATTAGCAAATAGAGCAGACCTTGATCAGACGGTTCCAATAGGAACCATCTGATCTGGGTCTACTCTGTTTGTAGATCCATGAAAAGGTGTTTATATGAAGGAAAGGGTTAAAAGACATATGTATGGAGTAAAGGGTTATACCCTCATAGTGTAAACAATAAAACTCCTATACACTGGACAGCCCTCATAGTGTATACAATAAAACTCCTATACACTGGAAAACCCTCATACTGTATACAGTAAAACTCCTGTATACTGGACAGCCCTCATAGTGTATACATTAAAACTCCTATACACTGGACAGCCCTCATAGTGTATACATTAAAACTCCTATACACTGGACAGCCCCCATAGTGTATACAGTAAAACTCCTATACACTGGACAACCCTCATAGTGTATACAGTAAAACTCCTGTACACTGGACAGCCCTCATAGTGTATACATTAAAACTCCTATACACCGGACAACCCTCATACTGTTTGCAGTAAAACTCCTATACACTGGACATCCCTCATAGTGTATACAGTAAAACTCCTATACACTGGACAGCCTGCATAGTGTATACAATAAAACTCCTATACACTGGACAGCCCTCATAGTGTATACATTAAAACTCCTATACACTGGACAGCCCTCATAGTGTATACATTAAAACTCCTATACACTGGACAGCCCTCATAGTGTATACATTAAAACTCCTATACACTGGACAACCCTCATAGTGTATACAGTAAAACTGCTACAGACTGGACAACCCTCATAGTGTATACATTAAAACTCCTATACACTGGACAACCCTCATAGTGTATACAGTAAAACTCCTGTACACTGGACATCCCTCATAGTGTATACAGTAAAACTCCTATACACTGCACATCCCTCGTAATGTATGTATACAGTAAACTCCTATACATGTGGTAACCCTCATATAACTGTAAACAGAAAAACTCCTATACACTTACTTACTTATTGATACTTATTGATATTTTCCAACACAGGTCCTTCTCAGGTCCTCTTCGTCAGACTCATAATTTTCTGCAATTTGACTTGCTTGACTCTGGGCAACTCTCATACTGTATACAGTAAAACTCCTATACATTGGGCAACTCTCATACTATATACAGTAAAACTCCTACACACTGGACAACCCTCATACTGTATACAATAAAACTGCTACAGACTGGACAACCCTCATAGTGTATACAGTAAAACTCCTATACACTGCACTTGTTATTAATATCAAAGCTGATCTGTAAGACAAAGAAGCTTTCTGCATGAGTTCTCGTCATCTGCCTAAAAAGATCTAGATATTATAGTAATACTTTACTAAAAGTCTGGTTTAGAGGTTTTTTTTATTGTGTACTTAATTCAAGGAGGGGAAAAATGGCAGAAAAGAAAAATGTTATAATTCCTCCTAAGTTTTCTTCCCATTTTTCTTTCCTTTTAATTTTGATTTTACACATCATCGTTGGTTCACAACTGAACTCCCAACACTTCACAAGTGTACTACAATGTATTAACCTCCAGTTTTGGGCTACCAGGCTGAGATCTCCCCTCTTTATTGATTTTTAGAGCTAAATAAGTCAATTTGGCACCGTTTGGTAACCTTAAATTAGACTGACATAGTAGCAAATAGTGTAGACCATGATCAAACGGCTTCTTGAGGAGCGGTTTGATCTGGGTCTGCACTGTTTGCCTATCGGAATTGTTCAGAAATGTAATTAGTGTAACATTAATACGTTCACTGATAATCTCATAATAGATCTTGGTGAAGTGTACTGATTGACTATTAATGTACATGTAGTATAAATCCAAGCTCTCATGAATATTCATGTAAGAATTAATAGCACCAGCAATATCTAGTCACTAATTTTTTTTTATAATGCATATGAACACAGAATTGGTTGATATTGTTTGATGAATTCCATAAGCAAACAGAGCAGATTCTGATCAGATGGCTCCTACTGGAGCCATCTGATCTGGTTCTACTCTGTTTGTAATGGTGTGAAAAAGTGTTTGCATGAGGTAAATCACTAAACCAACTATTTATTGTTTTAAAAGATTTTTTTGACTGGTTCAAACTTTATTATAACAGAGAGATACATGGACACTTTGATTTCATCTTTGTTTCCATATGGAATATAGAGGCACATTGATGTATTTCTCTGATAAACAACTGAACATGTTTAGAGCAATAAAAATCATGTATGTTCTGATTTGCCTAATGTTTATAAACTTCATACTCTGTTTTATTGTCACAGCAATCCAATGAAAAAATGAAACTGAGTTTTACATGTTTGTTTCATCACATTCTGAGATCTTGGTTTTAAGACCCAATTATACTGATCAAAGAAAAAATCGTTTGATCAAACTGACCATCTCAAAACTGTCCAGTGTTTTTTGCATAATGAACTATAAAAAAGAAAACAATACACACGATCTCAACATTTCAGAAAGTACTGATTAGATATTTTACAACTGACTTTTCAGATATGCTTAAAATCAATACTTCAAATTAGCAGTTCTGGATGAACCAAGAGAAACAATTCATAATTACAACACTGATACACATTACCCAGAGTGACTTCCCCTAGTAACCTCTATAGCATATAGAAACTTCCCATATTCCACAGATTTACAGATATTTAGTCAAATTCCACTATTGTGTGTTTGTCAAAGAGCACATCATCTTGTGGTGAATGTTAACAATATGTTATCATTAGTAGCCAGAAGTCTAAGTGTTTCTTGCACACCGTGTATGTCCCCTAGTCAATGTATGTCATTCCTGGCTGTATATCAGTCCAACCTCAGTGTAAAGGGTACCTCTCTGTTCCAGCTAACAATGTACACTGTTTGGGTGATACAGACAGAGCTGTTGGTGGGTGATTGTCAAAATTACACCATTATACAATCTACAAAGAGAGCTATTTCGGTATATCTAAATACATGTACATGTATATATATATATACAAGTATATGGAATTTAAAACAACCATTTCTCTCATTCATAAGGGTTGCCAAAAAATTTCCTAAAGAGTTTTACCCCTTATTGCAGGAAACAAGTTAACTTGCGTTTAAACACAATGTTGACCTAGATCAGAGGGCTCTTTATAGAACTCTTAATCAGGGTCTGCACTGTTTCTCATTCAACCAATCCTCCTGCTTAGTGATTTTTAATACCTTTATACTGAATGTGCTTTTTAACTCATTCCCTAATAGGTTATTTTTAGACCCAATCTCTTTGAATAAATCTACTGAAAAGGAGCATTTAATAGGAAAAAGGTTTTTTTTAATAATTATTATAGTCTTGAATTATGTCTATAATTATGTAGTCTTATGTAGTCCTATTGAGCAAATGCTCTATTTATAATCATAATGGTTACAAAAAAAGTGACTTATACAGAGGCATCAAAACATAGGTGTCTGTACCGCTTCATGGGAGTCTATACATACTATATAATATCTATAGTTATTATTATATAGTATATACTCCCATGAAGCGGTACAGACCCCTATGTGTCAAAAGGCATCAATATCAGGGAATGTGTTAAACAAATATGGTTTTTAAAAAAGCAGTATTCAAATGATCAATTATAATTTAAGTGCCAACCTCATTACTCCTAAACACGGAGTCTGCTATAGTAGCTGGAGCAGTGGGGACCTTCCCCTAATAAACCAATGGTTGTGATCACTCATTGCATCACCAGTTTTCTCTTTGAGACAACTGTAATGAGTGGTCACACCTAATAGTTTAATGGAGAAAGAATTGTTTGGATTACCCCTCTTATCTGGTAGTTGATATTTGTTTTAACCCTTTCCTTCATATAAATGCCTTTTCACGCATTTGCAAACAGAGTAGACCCAGATCAGACGGTTCCTATAGGAGTCGTCTGATAAGGGTCTGCTCTGTTTGCTAATGGGATATGAAAGATCTGTTTCTTTACTTTCTATAATGGCTACAATTAGCCACCTTCTATATTTCATTATATATTTCATATGTAACTATTTTGTCCATGAACATTCAGTAGGTATTGAAATTTGGAATAAACATAAAAACAAGGAAAGGGTTATCTACATGTTAAATGGTGCTTACAATGAACACTATTAACCCTTTCAGTGCTTCATTTCAACTGTTGGATCTTAAACACCTGAAACAGACACAAAATATACTGTGCCTATTGACTAGGACATCCAGAAGTCTGCAAACAGTTTACAAAAGAGTGCAAATCGTGCAGAGTCAGATCATACAGCTCCTGAAGGGGTCATTTGATAAGGGTCTTCACTAAATAGTGCAGACTGAGATCATAAGCTCCTGAAGGGGTCATTTGATAAGGGTCTTCACTAAATAGAGCAGACTGAGATCATAAGCTCCTGAAGGGGTCATTTGATAAGGGTCTTCACTAAATAGAGCAGACTGAGATCATACAGCTCCTGAAGGGGTCAGACTGAGATCATACAGCTCCTGAAGGGGTCTACACTATTTGCTACTATGTCAGTGTTACTTAAAGTTATCAAAATGGTGCACTTTACAAACTCATGAAGAGGGGAGATTGGGTATACAAATAGGGTAAGTAAATTCTGCTCTACTCTGATGGAACTGCAAATAAAGTAGACACTCATCCACCTGATGCTTCAGGAGCAGTCTGATCTAGATCTACACTATTTGTCTTAGCTTGTTGGATCTAGATCTACACTATTTGTCTTAGCTTGTTGGAGTATTTTGGGTAATTATCGTACTCCTAAGTTTGCCAATATTTTGGGGTTTCTCATGTGATAATTATCAAAGGGTCTGTCCATTTATGTTCACATTGCACTGTTAATATTTTATTCAGAGTCTGAATATGATTTACCAGTGATATAATGCCATGTAAATACACGCTATACCTGCACACATTTAGGCATTGTGGACGAGTATGTCACTATTCTGGCTCTACACAGTTTGGAAAGGAAGACCAATAGATATCAAGCACTGAAAGAGTTAAGTCTTGGTGTATTTAAATTCGCCGTGACAGTTTTCACTGTATTTCTCTGTTTATATATCCTTAGTTGTTAAAAACTAAAAGATTTTAGCACTTATAAGCTGAACATCAAAGCGGACATGCAGATATATTCACAGGTTCCTAAATCAGTCTAATTTGCATGACCACAATAATATAACGTTCAGAACCAGAGATAAATGGTGTATTTGAAATACTAAAATCATCAAACAGGCCTTTTCTGGCAATTTTGGAAAAAAAGCATTTTAATAATTCGAAATTTTTTTTGCATGTGAAACTCAATGATTTGGAAAGTATTTTTACTAAAGTATTATTAAGTTATTTTACAATTTTTGCATTTCAATCAAAATTTGGCACCTACTGGGATTTTTTCCCAAAATTGGGAAAAATGTTAACAATATTGCATTGGGAATGGCGTCCTTTTAACGGACACCAGAAAAAGGCCTGTCAATACTCCACCAAACCCTTTGAGACAATTCTTGAGAATGGTCATCACATGGGGTTTGATGGAGACATAGGTAAAAGAGTTATTCTTGAAAACTCTTATTACATGCAATTACGCAAAGTATCTATGCCTCTGATATCTTATGATACAGACTCTTTATGTACTAATGAATTGGGTAACAATTTTATGATACCAAGACAAACTATTTGTACTAAGTGACTTTTCCATGTTGTTACCACTCTCTTAAATGACTGGGTCGATTTCAAAACCTCTTCCTATTTAACCCTTTACTTCATACAGACAACTTTTTTCCTATTTAACCCTTTACTTCATACAGAAAACTTTTCTGGCCTTTGCCAGCAGAGTAGACCCAGATCAGACAGCTCTTGTAGGAGTCGGGGTCTACTCTGTTTGCTCAGACATAATATAGATATAATTCTATTGTTTCTGCAATAGTAAACTATTCTCTTGTTCATAATACCAAATGTATATAAAACAAATAAGTACTATTCATATGGCCATTATTTCTTATGAATATTCATGAGCTAAAGGGTTATTATAATACTTTAACACATTCCTTCATAGGCTATTTTCAGACCAAACCTCTTCAAATAAATTTACTGAAAAGGATTTGTATAGCTTTTAAACCATTGTGGTAAATACAGCATTTATTTCTTTGGAACAAATGCTCTATTTATCACAAGGGTTTCAAAAAATGACTTATACAGAGGCATCAAAAGGTGTCAGTATGAGGGAATGTGTTACTATCAGAACAAACCCATCTGGGATGTGTTGGACGAAATGCTGTATATATTGCTGTTATATCTGGGTATGAAAATGACATATGGTAGAACTGATCAGTCTCACCAACCTTTAACCCTTTCCCTGTTGAATATTCATGTAAGAAATAATGACACCATGAATATTCATTTGCTGAAATTTTATAATGGCATTTGTACACAGGAGTTTTTATTACTGGTAAAAACCGTAGAGTGAGGTCTTTTATAGTTTCATAAGCAACCATAACAGACCTTGGTCAGATGGCTCCTACAGAGCTGTCTGATCTGAGTCTACTCTGTTGGCAAAAGAGTGAAAAAGTGTCTATATGAGAGAAATGGTTAATTCCCTGATAAAGTTGTTATCTGCCAGATACTTATGTCTTCATCAATGTTTCACTACTATGGTCCACTATTATTGACAGACTGACTCTAGGGTATTTTTGTCAGTCAGTGTGGGTTTGGATGAGCTATGGAACAGCCCTGGGTCCATGACACTGTTTCTGAACAGCCCTGGGTCCATGACACTGTTTCTAAAACAGCCCTGGGTCCATGACACTGTGTCTAAACAGCCCTGGGTCCATGACACTGTTTCTAAACAGCCCTGGGTCCATGACACTGTTTCTAAAACAGCCCTGGGTCCATGACACTGTTTCTAAACAGCCCTGGGTCCATGACACTGTTTCTAAAACAGCCCTGGGTCCATGACACTGTTTCTAAACAGCCCTGGGTCCATGATACTGTTTCTGAACAGCCATGGGTTCATGATACTGCTTCTGAACAGCCATGGGTCCATGACACTGCTTCTGAACAGCAAACTTACCTTGGTGTTGTTTTGTTACACTTGATTTATTTCTTACTATAAATAGTTATGTTTTCTTGAGATAAGTACAGTCAAATGGCTTCTTCAGCTACAGCCAAAAGCACATTTTAATCCTTACAAAGCAGGAAACGAGTCAGACCCATATGAGAGGGCTCCTAGAGAAGCTCTCTCATCAGGGTCTGCACTGTTTGTAATGTTACACTTTTTAGCTCACCAGAGCACAAAGTGCTCAGGGCGAGCTTTTGTGATTGCCTGATGTCCGTCGTCCGTCGGTGTGCGTCGTCCGTCGTGCGTCGTCAGTCGTCAACAATTTGAACCTTTAAAAATCTTCTCCTCTGAATCTACAGGGTTCTCAGCTTTCATCTTTGGCACATAGTATCATCTTGAGGTCCTCTACAAAAGTTATATAAATTATGGCCCTGGGGTCAAAATTGGCCCCGCCCCAGGGGTTCCATGTTTTCAATAGAAACATATAGTAAAACTTTGAAAATCTTCTCCTCTGAAACCAGAAGGCTCTCAGCTTTCATATTTGGCACATAGCATCATGTTCAGGTCCTCTACAAAAGTTATATAAATTATGCCCCTGGGGTCAAAATTGGCCCCGCCCCAGGGGTGGGCAGTTTTCAATAGAAACAAATAGTGAAATCTTTGAAAAAAAAATTCTCTAAAACTGGAAGGCTCTCAGCTTTCATATTTGGCACATAGCATCATGTTCAGGTCCACTACAAAAGTTATATAAATTATGGCCCTAGGGTCAAAATTGGCCCCACCCCAGGGTGGGCAGTTTTCAATAGAAACAAATAGTGAAATCTTTGAAAATCTTCTTCTCTGAAACTGGAAGGCTCTCAGCTTTCATATTTGGCACAGAGCATCATGTTCAGGTGCTCTACAAAAGTTATATAAATTATGGCCCTGGGGTCAAAATTGGCCCCGCCCCAGGGGTGGGCAGTTTTCAATAGAAACAAATAGTGAAATCTTTGAAAATCTTCTTCTCTGAAACTGGAAGGCTCCTAGCTTTCATATTTGGCACATAGCTCCATGTTCCTGTCCACTACAAAAGTTATATAAATTATGGCTCTAGGGTCAAAATTGGCCCCGCCCCAGGGGTGGGCAGTTTTCAATAGAAACAAATAGTGAAATCATTGAAAATCTTCTTCTCTGAAACTGGAAGGCTCTCAGGTTTCATATTTGGCACAGAGCATCATGTTCAGGTGCTCTACAAAAGTTATAAAAATTATGGCCCTGGGGTCAAAATTGGCCCCGCTCCAGGGGTGGGCAGTTTTCAATAGAAAGAAATAGTGAAATCTTTGAAAATCTTCTTCTCTGAAACTGGAAGGCTCTCAGCTTTCATCTTTGGCACATAGCATTATGTACAGGTCCTCTACAAAAGTTATATAAATTATGGCCCTGGGGTCAAAATTGGCCCTGCCCCAGGGGCGGGCAGTTTTCAATAGAAACAAATAGTGAACTCGTTGAAAATCTTCTTCTAAAACTGGAAGGCTCTCACCTTTCATATTTGGCACAGAGCATCATGTTCAGGTGCTCTACAAAAGTTATATAAATTATGGCCCTGGGGTCAAAATTAGCCCCGCCCCAGGGGTGGGCAGTTTTCAATAGAAACAAATAGTGAAATCTTTGAATATCTTCTTCTTGGAAACTGGGTGGTTCTCAGCCTTCATACTTTGCACATAGCATCATGTTCAGGTCCTCTACAAAATTTATATAAATTATGCCCCAGGGGTAAAAATTGGCCCCGCCCCAGGGGTAGCCAATTTTCGACAGAAACATATAGTGAAAACTTTGAAAATCTTTTTCTCTGATACTGGAAGGTTCTCAGGTTTCATATTTGGCACATAGCACCATGTTCAGGTCCTCTACAAAATTTATATAAATTGTGCCTCTTGGGTCAAAATTAGCCCAGCCCCAGGGCAGGCTAGTTTTCTAAAGAAACATATAGTTAAAACTTTGAAAATCTTCTCCTCTGATTGTCTGGTGAGCGCTTCAGGGCCATTCTGGCCCTCTTGTTTTAGAAAAATATCTAAATATCTACCGCAATGTACAAATAGTATGGACTGCCTAACCAGGCTCAGCTCAGTGGTCTTCATTGACTATTGGTTTCAAAATTAATTTCTTTTCTTGAACCCTTTCCTTCATATCAACACATGTTCATGCATTTGCAAACTGGGTAGACCCAGATCAGATGGCTCCTATAGGAGCTGTCTGACCAGGGTCTGCTCTGTTTGCTAGTGGAATTTGAATAGTCATACAATACAGCAACAATTAATAACTCTTTACTTCACGAATAGTCATACAAGACTCTTCCCATTTTGAAACTATGAAAGAGAAGGAAATATTGCCAAGGCAGAAGATCATTGTATTTGGGTATTCAAGTGTTTGCATGATAAAATTAGTACCTTCTTAGATTTCAGAGCCATCTGATCTGGGTCTACTCTGTTTGCAAAGGCAAGAAAGAGCATTTATAGGAGGGAAAGGGGGGTTAAATTAGCCTGACATTGTAGCAAATCATACAGACCCTGATCAAATGGCTCCTTCAGGAGGGTCTGCACTATTTGTCAAAGTATGTCCTAATACTTAGGGTAAGTAGGGTGGTTTTCTTCTCTTTTCCTTCAGTAAGTAGAACTAATGAAACAGTTAACCCATGTATGCCTTATTTTCTATTCAATTGCCCAAATATTTACTAATATGTAAAATCTTAATTTTCAACTGAACACACGTTTCTGAAAGAATGTGACCTGAAACTTATTTGTAAAGCAAACTGCATATCATGGTGTTTATCTACACTGTTTGCTGATGTCCTATCTAGGGACACTAGGCATAAATGGGTTAAATGGTCAATACAATACAAGAGAGACAAGCGGCGGCCTCTTTGACTGTACTCCATGCTGAAGAGTTTGTATCACATGGTCATAACAGACTAATTGGAACTAATGTGCAAACCCCTACACCTAGCAATTATATTATATGTTGAAAATTGTTTGAAATGTTGAATAAAGAATTTTTATTTAAATGTCACAGACAAACCAACTGTTGCTTGTTTATCTGCTATGCTCTACCAAATGTTTTCTGTTTTCCAGTGATTTGTAATCACTATGAAAATTGTTGTCATCATATCCTGGTTATTTTCAAACTTAGAAATTATCAATAGACTATATCTTGATCAAGTGTCAAATTATCACATTTGATCATGTCATAGTGAGGCATTTAATTTAGAATGCTTCCATTTGTAAAAGCCTGTCATGTCATAATAAGCTATCCCCTCACATTTGCAGATTATGGCTCATATAAACATTGTACATTTTCAAAACCTACAAAGGTGGATCAAACTGCTTCTGAAAAAAGAGTCTGATCTGGGTCTACACTACCACATCAGTGCAATGATCTGGGTCTACACTACCACATCAGTGTAATGATCTGGGTCTACACTACCACCTCAGTGTAATAATCTGGGTCTACACTACCACATCAGTGCAATGATCTGGGTCTACACTACCACATCAGTGCAATGATCTGGGTCTACACTACCACCTCAGTGTAATGATCTGGGTCTACACTACCACATCAGTGTAATGATCTGGGTCTTCACTACCATATCAGTGCAATGATCTGGGTCTACACTACCACATCAGTGTAATGATCTGGGTCTACACTACCACATCAGTGTAATGATCTGGGTCTTCACTACCATATCAATGTAATTTAACCCTTTCCTCCATAAATACGCCTTTCTACGCTTCTGTAAAAGTCATTTGGTGAAACCATTGTGATAAATAGAGCATTTGCTCCTATAGGAACAAATGCTCTATTTATTACAATGGTTTCAAATTACAAAATTCTAAAAGTTTCCTTTTCTCTAGTTAATGCTCCTTTTCAGTAGATTTATTCAAAGTGGTTGGATCTAAAAATAGCCTATGAGGGAATGGGTTAAAGTTACGCCATCTGGGTATTTATTCAGCTTTACAAGCCAGAAGAGAGGGGAGATAGAGTGTGTGAATATGTATGGTAATTAGGGTACATATTTGTCATCTTTCTGGGACTACAATGTATCAATCAGAGGTGAAGATAAGAAGCATATCTCTCATTTCTTTACTGAAGCCAGTCTTGTTGGTACTTATTGGTACTGACCAGCAATACATGGCTTAGAAATATAGAAAATATCTCATTCAGAGTTTCCTCAGCTCTGGTCTGTAATACCATGATGGTGCTTGCTTGCAGGCGTATCCTAAATCAGTAAGTGTGCAATACTTATCACAGTAAATAAATTTGAAGACACTGTTTTCAAAGCATTTCCTCTTTAATAAACACTCAACCCAAAATCCCTCTAAAATGTTGTGTTTATTAACTCTGTAAGCAACTAATGCATAAGTACTGATGGTAAGTTGAATGATTCTCTTCTTGCATACCTTTTGTCTTGTCAGGCTGTTGTACAGCTTCAGCTGGGGCCTCAGCTTGCTCTGGACAGGTGCCTGCCATACTGGCTGAACACGTTTTCCTTTCCCTGAAAATGATAATGTTTCCCTAAAAATCATACATATGAGCACGCCAAAAGAATTAATCCTTTCCCTATATGAATACCTTTTCATGTATTTGCAAACAGAGAAGACAAAGATCAGATGGCTCCTATAGGGGTCTGCTGTGTTTACTTATGAAATTGTAATAGATCTGACTCTTCAGTTTCTAAATGAAGAAATAAAAATCTCAATGCATTATAATTTTGTTTCCCTTCGACTTGCTATGATGGCAAAAAAACCTGTATACAATGCAGCTAGTAGTATTCATGACATAATTATTTCTTAAATTTCATAAATATAGAACAGGGAAAGGGTTAATCCTTTATACATAAAAGATATGCCTTTTGACACCTTTAAAAACAGAGTTGACCCAGATCAGATGGCTCCTGCTAATCTTAACCAAGAAACCCCAACTGTGAGTCATAACCCTAACTGTGGTCAATATATGACCATTTATATGGAAATAAAAAGTTTTATCACATTCTGACATAAACCCATCGCTTTTTCAATGGCCAGACAAAAAATGCAGCTAATCCACAAAACCACATTTTTGTAGGTCCATTTTCAAATATACAATAATTATGCCTTTAAGATTTTTTTGTTATTGAGCTGGACCTTAACATCGGACCCCTCAGATGCAGCCCCAAGCTTGGTCTCCATGCAAGCTACTTATACAGCATGTTTGGTCTTTCAGAACTTAAGCTATTGAGTATAAATGATTTTTTTCTAGTAGCAACATTGACTGTGACCCAAGATATTCATCTCCTAGAGGAATATCTTCTAGCACAATGACTGTGACCCAAGATATTCATCTCCTAAAGGAATATCTTCTAGCAACATTTGACTGTGATCCCAGATATTCACTTCCTAAAGGAATATCTTCTAGTAGCAATCCCATGCAGGCTACCTACATTGTATAAACCATGTTTGAGTACCATATTTCCTCTATCTATAGCGCCCTCCCTAATAGTAGCTCCCCCCCCCCTCCCCTACGATATATAGTATCTCCCCCCTCCCCCTACGATATATATATGCTTAGGAAGACCATTCCATGAAGTGGGGAGGATTTACCCCACACTTACCTCACCTTACCTCAAGTCAAGTCCAAAGGTTGGCAAAGAAAAAAAATCTCAATGCATCATCACCTGAAAATACTCTATACTGTCGTGGCATATGTTATTTTGTTTCCCTTCGACTTGCTATGATGGTGAAAAGCGCAGGTATCTGATTATTCGGGGTAGTAAACCATATACATGTCACTTCTGCAAGCAATTCTGTGTTCAAACACCAACACACTTGCGTATCATTCTTTAATTCTAATTGTAATTTGAATAACTATTCCCAAACCTAATTGAAAGGTGACTGTCTTCCACTTGCCTAAAGGAGTAAACCAATGTCTGTTCGTTCTCAATTTTGCCCAGATTTCCGCATTTCTGTGTAGTTGCATACAACAGCAGTACTTTTACAAGCATGATGGTAAAGCGGAAGGGCCTTCGAACATGTCTATTTAGAAATTTAGACCGCATGCATCCCTAACTTTATTTGATAATTTTACTGTAGAGCAGTCTAGCAGAAATTGAGCCTCGAAAGGTAAACATGATTCTTACTTTCACTTTAGTCATAAATCTACCAGAAGTTAAGTTTGAAATGAATGGTTGTACGATTTCAGTCAACAAAAGAATCAAGTAGGTGTGTATACGGGTTATTTCAAGTCTTATATTGGTGCAAATATTGTATTATGTATCATGCTTTAGCCTATACAGTCTCTAACCGTGACAGCCCCACTAGTAATCAAAGTACTGACAGTACTGAAGGTTTCGGACCATATATATGTCGATTGTGACTATACAATACGAAAAATCTTGGTAGGGACGGACTGGTACCATTGATACATAGTAAGATGACCTCTAAAGCATTATTTCCAGGACTAAAATGGTGTTTAATGGAACTGTTTGTTAAAACTGACAAGTCATCTGAACATAATTGCTGTGACCTTTTCTGAAAATCCTGTCAGTGTTTTAGATATTGTTTAAAGAAATAAATTGATGACTTGTAGCGAATAGTGCAGTTCCAATAGCTCAATTTGCCACTGTGTGCCTGAAGTTAGCTGAAATTGATATTTGCATGTAGTAAAGGGCCGTTACTCTATTATTATTCGGCCGACGTTGGTGTCATATAATGTGCCTCATGCACCTATCCATGTTAATACCCCTGCCAAATTTAAATGAAATCTGAGCAAGTTGTTCCAATATATGACTTCTAACAGTCACAATTCCTATATAAATTGCTATCTGAAAGCAACTAAGGGGCATATTTCTGCTACTAACTGGTGGATTGTAACACTATTTGGCGTGAATCAATCACTTATCCATATATACACTACAGCCAAATTTAGATAAATTATATATGCCATGTGAATCTAAATATCATACAGTTAACAAGATCTAATTGTAACAGAATATGTTGTAGAATGCCCCCTAAACGAAACTTACAACTGGTATTGATGAGCAAAATATCTAAATTTCAACCAATAACAGGCCATTAGTGAATACTTGGTTACCATAGCAATCAACACTTTTGAAACAACTGCATATATACCCCTACTGACCATTTTTCCGAAAAATTTAATATGTAAATTATGACCCATTCAGAGGACACCTCTCCATTAACATGGCAACCAAGTATTTCAAAACAATTGGACTGAGTTTGGGGTACCCAAATACCCCTAAATGCCAATTTTCAGCAAATTTGAATATCTAAAATTTTGACCAATCAGATCCAACCATTCAGTTACCATAGCATCACATTATTTCGAAAGACATACCAATCGATTCGGAGTGTCAAAATATCCCGACATACCAATTTTCGGAAATATTGAACAATATCTGAATTTGTTGAAAAAGATCTAAATTTTCGACCAATCAGAGCCACCATTCAGTAACCATGGCAACCAATTCTTTAAAAAGACCTACAAATTAGTCCTGAGTGCCAAAATATACCGTCATACCAATTTTTAGCAAAATCAACCAATACATGTACTTTCGAAACACATTCCAATTGATTTTGAGTACTAAAATATCCCATGATACCAATTTTCAGCAAAAATCGAATGATATATAACTTCGCCAAACAATATATAAATTTTGACCAATTATAGCCAACCATTTGGTTATGGTGATTTTCAAAAATTGGATATTCAATAATATGGATTATCCAGAACAAGATATCAACATGAATAAAAATCATCTGGAATTCTGAATTTCCTTCTTGATACATTTAGGCTTGCTGGGCATATTTAAATGGTACAAGTAAAGAACTGGTAAGGCAGCATGCTTGTATGTTAACACAGACTAATGCTGGGGAAAAAGCTTAAACACACACTACAAACAAAAAATTGTCAAGAATTATATACGTTCAGCATAATTTTGTTATAATTAACATTGTGTAAAACATACAATAAAATAATTCCATTATATCTCCATTATAACTACTAACTCTCTATAATTAGAGTAATTATCTTTAAATGCTTATAGTCTCCAAAGACATTACACACATTTTAAACGTGGATCTTAGACAACTGAAAGGTCTATGATCAATGTTTGAGATGCTTGTCACACATCATGTAAAAATATAATTATGATCTTCGAAACTCTACATAAATACTTCTGATGCATTCAGAATACAATATGCTTTTGAGACTCAAGATTATCCATATATCTCCGGGACGTTTCTCTACGGTCCGTGCTCCTTCGTGCCGAAGGGTCGGTGCCGAATACTATGATTTTTTTTGCTTTCTTCAACTGCAACTATAACTACTTAATATGCACTTAATATTAAATTTAAGTTTTTCAAATAATAAATATGGACAATGTTAGCCAATAAACTCGATAAAAGGTTTTTTTCTAGTAAAAAAATAATGCTTAAATTGAGGCCGAATTTAGGCTGCGAAATTCATATCCGCGGATATGAGTCATACCCGTCATATCGGGTGTTTAGACTGTATCTTGCAATTTCCAGTCGTTATCTTCATTCGTGTGTAAGGTGTAGAGATTGACGATGTTCGGACCATTATTCATTACAGTTTTCTCCGTAACGTTGTCTGTATCAATCCGACAAATTAAAGAAATGCTTGTACATTTCAAAATATCCGCCCGACTCTAAGAAGTCGATTACTTTCTGGGCCACTTTTACCGGCGCTCTGTGGTATATATTCGTACGCGACCAAATTTATCATATTACGTAGCATTTTACATGGCAAAATCATTGGTAATTGGAACAGTTTCATCTGCATTTTGATAATTGACACATATATCAAATGAAGAATTGTCGATGTCGTTTATCCCACGCATTGCACTTGGAACTATATTTTTGTCTAGGGGTGTACACAAAATCACATTTTTGGCAAAATGAAAGTAGAAACACGGGTGAAATACACCCGTATACAACTAAATCGTTTAATCGGCGCTACGTGATAAACATTCTGTCAACATTAAACTATTCAAAATTTCTGCATTTGGGCTAATGAACGTATACATTGTAAGCATAAATCGATATTTCGTAGTATAACAGTGATCTGATTGAGCATTATGGGATATGATTTTTTTTATAAATTTGCTTGAGGCATGCCATGGGGATGCATTACTATTAGGTTTCGGAAAGTAGTCCGAAACCTAAAAACTCTGATTTTCGGGTATGAAATAAAAGCGCCCTGTCTGCATTTTGCATAGCGCCCCAGTGCTTTTATTAGAGGAAATATGGTATGTTAATCCTTAGTACTCAGATTATTGAGTAGAAACCATGAGTTTGACACCGCATATACATATGTGTATATATATACAATACACAATACGCATGTGCGTAACACAAAAAATGCCAAGCATAATAAAAACTAAAATATTTTGCTGAAAACTGCCAACACAACTGTGTGTAATTGATGCAGACTGAAATGATACAGTTATGTCCTAACAGTTTATAATAGTGTCACTTTATCATTCATTCTGTGAGTCTAATATCAGTGAAACCAATGACGAAATTGTACAGTTTGACGTCATCAGTAAAAACCATACACTTAGAAATTCTGAAGGGAGGTGATCCCCAAAAAGCAAACATTGCAATACAAAACGAGAAAATTACAGACTCGGTTTTATTGAAATAGAAAGTGCAACACTGCTCATGCACCCAAGCACCAACTTAAGCGGTATTCAATTTTCACGACAAAGAGTACTGAAATTCATGATCTCGAAGGATCAGAAAGTATAAAAACACTGAGAATGAAGTACGGTGTGACGTTTTACGGCTGCCACACAAGTACCTGCTGTTGTGAAAATTATAAATTCTGAAGGGATACAAAAAGAGAAACCACCACCTTATTTCGTATGAAATACGTCGTCATTTGGTTGATGACTTGTCCCCTCGTTTTCTCAACAAGATTCACTGACATTAATTTGTTTTGTCGCCGATAATTGCAAAAATAACTGAGTTAACAGTTCTAAACACTACGATGTTTGCGTATTAATAATACGCACAGTATTTCTAATCTCCTGCATTATCCAAGGAGGCTCAAAACCTATCTGCTAAGTTGACATAGCAACGTTTGACAGGGCTTGCTTTACTCCACATGCACCGGGACCACACAATAAATGTTGAGCAAGTACTTACTGATTTGACACCATGGGCAATGGACCTATTACCCTGGCATTTGACAGAAACAGAAATAAGAATGACAGCGAATGACTTTCTATGCTATAGATTGAATACAATTGAGCAAATTCCGCATAAACTAACCCCGCATACAGCAGCAGTGCTGGTAACACACAAAAATCCCGTATACTAGATGGAAAAGTTTGAAGCAAAATAATTGAATTATATCACCAACAAGAAAAATATCAATGACAACACTAGATCTATCAAAACTTTATTACAAGACAAAAATAAAACTGTCACGAGGAAACCTATTAGTGCTGGTACACTCATCACTGCCTGATGAGACCTATGGAGTGGTCAAAACAGTTATATTACTGATTATTTTCATGTTTGATTATTTTATCACAGTAAGGTTCTATATTTTAGTGTGATATACCGCAGATTAACTTATTTTAACCATGTCAATGAAAATTCATGCATTTAGATGAAAATAAGTTTCAACTAGAGGTTTTTGTCACAAAAACGGATGTCTCCCCTCTAATAAAAACAATATGTAAAGGGAAATCACTAAAAATATTATGGACTTGATGATTGATACTTCCCCTCATTATGCGCTTTCCACACCACATTTTTCAAGAAAAAAATGATAACAGCTAATAACTCCAAAAATATTGACACCAGAGTTATGGCCCTTGTGCACGACACTTACTTTCATCATGCTCTTTCCATAAATGAAATGTCATTCAAATAGCATCAGTCGAACAGGAGTTATTGATCTGACAAAAAATGAAACAAAGGGCAATAACTTCAAAAGTATTGAAGCCAGAGTTATGGCCCTTGTTCATGACACTTTCTCTCATCATGCTCTTTCCATGTATGAAGTTTCAATACAATGGCAAGAGCCATGTAGGAGTTATCATCCGGACAAGAAAGCGTTAAACAAATGTACAAGGGGGCAATAACTCTCAATTTATTGAAGCCAGAGTTAAGGACCTTATGCATGACACTTTCTCTTATCATGATCTTTCCATGTATGAAGTTTCACTCCAATGGCATGTGCCATATAGGAGTTATCATCCTGACAAAAATTGTGATTTTTTTTACAAAGGGCAATAACTCCAATATTAGTGAAACAAGAGTTATGGACCTTAATCATGACACTTTCTCTTATCATGATCTTTCCATGTATGAAGTTTCAATCCAATGGCATGAGCCATATAGGAGTTATCGTCCGGACAAAAAATTGTGAATTTTTTTTACAAGGGCAATAACTCCATTATTAGTGAAGCCAGAGTTATGGACCTTGTGTATGACACTTTCTCTTGTCATGATCTTTCCATATATGAAGTTTCAATCCAATGGCATGAGCCATATAGGAGTTATCGTTCGGACAAAAAATTGTGAATAAAATTTACAAGGGCAATAACTCCTATATTAGTGAAGCCAGAGTTATGGACCTTGTGCATGACACTTCCTCTCATTATGCTCTTTCCATATATGAAGTTTCAATCAACTGGCATCAAGCATATTGAAGTTATCGTCCGGACAAAAAGTGTGATGGACAGACGGACAGACAGACAGCCAGACGGACAGACAGACAGACAACTCTCACGAAAACAATATGTCTCCCCCATATAAATATGGGGGGAGACATAATTAAGACTAGAGAAAACAAAGCAAAATTTCAGACACTCATGCCTCTTCTACTGCTTCTGAAAAGTTTTCACGTTCTTTTGGGGCACGTGTTCTAGACAAAGGAACTCTTGAGCAGACTTAGGATGTCAGATTCCTGGAAGTTCTCTATACTTAGTACACAATTGTTCAATGAACCACTGAGGGGTTGGTTTGCACCTTTATAGCTCATCACCGTCTTCCGAGACCACCTGAGAGATAGAGAGTCAAGTTACACACTATTAAGTATTATCCAAACAGCATATGAAGGATTTTTTATTGTAAGTTAGTAATTTATGGATGATGACAATGTTGAATTACTCATCAAAAGTGAAACAAGTTTACATGTATTAATTTCTGAAACATCATCCTGAACATCAAATCAAAAACAGGTACATGTTAACAAGACTTTGTTCAAAATAGATCTAATTCTTGAAAAAAATAGGTCTAATTGCAAACTATTACCACGACCCACTGTTTGACACCTTATTTCTCAAAACTTTCCAGACACCCCCTCCCCCACTCTCCCCCAGATCGGCACTCTCCCCAAAGTCTTGCCTCGCTGTGTGTATTATTTCTCAAGCCCTGGCTACGCCTATGATACATATAGTAACAAGAGATGTTTGTAAAACATGTATACATGTACCCCCAGACCCCCTGACCTTTGATCTAGTGACCTCAACTATAGAGGTCATCTAGTGGTCATGACTAATCACCACATCAACTTTGAAGATCCTTAGCCAAACCACTGATCATTTATTGATCTGAAAACATTTCACAAGTTAAGGTCATGGTGACCTTGACCTTTGACCTAGTGACCTCAACAACTATAAGGGTCATCTAGTGGTCACGACCAACCACCACAGCAAGTTTGAAGATCCCGAACCAACCCATTGAGCAGTTATTAATCGGAAACCATTTCATCAGTTAAGGTCATGGTGACCTTGACCTTTGACCTAGTGACCTAAAAAACAATAGGGTCATCTAGTTGTCATGACCAACCACCACAGCAAGTTTGAAGATCCTAAGCCAAACCCTTGAGCAGTTATTGATTGGAAACCGTTTCACCAATTAAGGTCATAGTGACCTTGACCTTTGACCTAGTGACCTCAAAAACAATAGGGGTCATCTAGTGGTCATGACCAACCACCACAGCAAGTTTGAAGACCTTAACCCAAACCATTGAGCAGTTATTGATCTGAAACCATTTTCTCAGTTAAGGTCATGGTGACCTTGACCTTTGACCTAGTGACCTCAAAAACAACAGGGCTCATCTAGTTGTCATGACCAACAACCTAAGCAAATTTGAAGATCCTAAGCTAAACCCTTGAGCAGTTATTGATCAGAAACCATTTTACCAGTTAAGGTCATGGTGACCTACCTTTGACCTAGTGACCTAAAAAACAATAGGGGTCATCTAGTGGTCATGACCAACCACCACAGCAGGTTTGAAGACCTTAACCCAAACCCTTGAGCAGTTATTGATCTGAAACCATTTCCCCAGTTAAGGTCATGGTGACCTTTGACCTCGAAAACGACAGGGCTTGTCTAGTTGTCATGACCAACAACCTAAGCAAGTTTGAAGATCCTAAGCCAAACCCTTGAGCAGTTATTGATCAGAAACCATTTTACCAGTTAAGGTCATGGTGACCTTGACCTTTGACCTAGTGACCTCAAAAACAATAGGGGTCATCCAGTGGTCATGACAAACTACAACAGCAAGTTTGAAGATCCCAAGCCAAACCCTTGAGCACTTATTGATCGGAAACTATTTCACCAGTTAAGGTCATTGTGACCTTGACCTTTCACCTATTGACCTCAAAAACAGTATAGATAATCTAGTTGTCATGACCAACCACCACAGCAAGTTTGAAGATTTGTTTATTAGTTATCGATCGGAAACCATCGATCTACCGACCGACCGACATGTGCAAAGCAGTATACATGTACTCCCATTTTTTTCAAAAAGGGGGTATAAAAATATATATCAAGTATCAAATTCCTTCCTTTAAGTATATCGGCCACAGATACATCTGCCTATTCCAAACTTCAAAGACAACTCGGACTGTGTCATTAAACCGCTTTCAGACTTGTTTCTTTCTTTTTTTAGCTCACCTGAACCAAAGGCTCAGGATGAGCTATTGTGACCGCGATCCGTCCGTCGTCCGGCCACATTTTCAAACGACATCTCCTCTGAAACTGCTGACCCGATTTTAACCAAATTTTGTCAGAAGCATCAGTGGCTAGGGGAACGAAATGTTGTTCACATTATGACCCCCGGGCCAAAAAAGGTCCCGCCCAAGGGCTTATCAGTTTTTCATCGGAAAATCTTTAAAAATCTTCTCTGAAACTGATAGGCCTAGACCTTTGATATTTGGTATGTAGCATGATCTAATGGTCCTCTACAAAAGTTGTTCAAATTATGACCCCAAGGCCAAGAATGGCCCTGCCCAAGGGCTTAACAGTTTTTCATAGGAAAATCTTTAAAAATCTTCTTTTATGAAACTGTAAGGCCTAGACCTTTGATATTTGGCATGTAGCATGATCTTATGGTCCTTTACAAAGATTATTCAAATTATGGCACAGGCCAAAAATGGCCTCGCCCAAGGGCTTATCAGTTTTTAGCTCACCTGAGCCAAAGGCTCAGGATGAGCTATTGTGACCGCTATTTGTCCGTCATCCGGCCACATTTTCGAACGACATCTCCTCTGAAACTGCTGACCCGATTTTAACCAAATTTTGTCAGAAGTATCAGTGGCTAGGGGGAACGAAACTTTGTTCACATTATGACCGCCAGGCCAAAAATGGCCCCGCCTAGGGCTTATCAGTTTTCATAAGAAAATCTTTAAAAATCTCTTCTCTGAAACTGTAAGGCCTAGACCTTTGATATTTGGCATGTAGCATGATCTAATGGTCCTCTACAAAGATTGTTCAAATTATGACCTCCGGGCCAAAAATGGCCCCGCCCAAGGGCTTATCAGTTTTTCATAGGAAAATCTTTAACATTATTCTTCTCTGAAACTGTAAGGCCTAGATCTTTGATATATGGCATGTAGCATGATCTAATAGTCCTCTACAAAGCACAGGGGTCTGGACCGTTTCATGGGGGTCTACATGTCTACTACTATAATAACAAGGGTTCCAACTAGCAGAACGGACATCCGTGTACCACAAGTACAAATATGAATGTAACTCTTGCAATTTCAATGATAATTTTGTAATTCTTTCGGCTATTGAAAGGCTATATATTTTACTATCAAATAAATATAATCTTATAACGGTAACTTACGCGCAATTATCAATCCAACAACGATTTTCTCAAAATTTCACGTGTTTTCTGGGTCATTGACAAACGTTCGTTCACCCCGGTTTCACTATATCACAGCCATAACCTGGCGATTTTCAGTTCAAAAGATGGTGTGGTTCAATAAAACAACCCAATTATATCACAAATTTCCATTTGTTTTGTCCTCTAAATAAGTAAGCAACTAGCAACAGCGGCCTTTTCGTCTGTCGTTATGTTTCTATTTTGGATGCTGCCATATTGCAACAAATTTGAATGGAGCCATTTCATTGGATGACCGAAGGAAAAGTTGGGAAATCCGTGACGTCGCGTACAATGGCTCCTTCCTCGACGATTTGAAGCAAACTGACAAAACTCGCTAATTTTACATCATTCTTTTGATGCTGGGGACTAAAAATTGGACGTGGGTGATAGAATTGATTCGTTTTATTGAACCGTGCTATTTTTTAAACTGCAAATTGCCAGGTTATTGCTGTGATATAGTGAAACCGGGGTGAACGAACGTTTGTCAATGACCCAAAAAACACGTGAGATTTTGAGAAAATCATTGTTGGATTGATACTTGTTCATAAGTTACCGTTATAAGATTATATTTATTTGATAGAAAAATATATTGGCTTTCAATAGCCGAAAGACTTACGAAATTATCATTTAAATTGTAAGAGTTACAGTCATATTTGTACTCGCGGAACACGGATATTCGTTCTGCTAGTTGGAACCCTTGTTATTATATAGTACATATAGACCCCAATGAAGCGGTCCAGGCCCCTGTGTTACAAAGATTGTTCAAATTATGACCCCCGGGCCAAAAATGGCTCCGCCCAAGGGCTTATCAGTTTTTCATAGGAAAATATTTAAAAATCTGCTTCTCTGAAACTGTAAGGCCTAGACCTTTGATATATGGCATGTAGCATGATCTTATGGTCCTCTACAAAGATTGTTGAAATTATGACCCCTGGGGCAAAAATGGCATCGCCAAAGGGCTTATCAGTTTTTCCTATTACACAGAATCAATGGAACGAAGTGATTGACCTCAAAATCAACAGAAACGGCTGGCATGTTCACCGAGGTCCACGTTATACACAACTGATCACTGTCAACACTAACACCCCAACCTAACACTGTTCGCGAAAAAGCCTCTGCGTATTCGTTGCCTGGCAGGGACGGAAAGTGAGACTGCACTGAGTGCATACAAATGGCCCTTTTCCGAAAAGGTATTCTCCTGTATGCAGTCACTCACAAGTTTGTCATAGGCACTAGTTACAATCCGTTTGTCCTGGCTAAAGTCACTGAAGGCTTTCCCTGTATTGTAAGAGTCCTCGTTAGTAATCATCTCTAATGCTGTAATCAACCACAAGTATTGAATATAACTCTTTAAAAAGTCATATTTCAATCAGATTTTATAGATTTAGTGGTTATAAATAACAAAGAACACAAGTTGACTACACACTTTGTCTATTATATATTGGTGTGGTTTGACATAAAATCAAGGGTATTCCAGTGGCTTCACACACAGCTCTGCGCTACTTGTCTTAAAATATGGGGTATTTCAGTAAGTCGTGTTACCGGTAGAATACTGCAACATATTGCAATATGAATTTAACATACTGCTGCAGTCCAAGCTTCTAAGAATGGCAGTGAAAAACTTTACACTTTCAATTTTGGAAGAAATTCTAAATATCTGCTGAAATGTACAGATATTTTCTAACTCATACCCAGAGATATGGCAAACCCGCAAATGATGTAACAGTTTGGCAACACTTTATTATCTAGCATCAAATAATTATAATGTTTAAAACATCCCTTTTAATCCTAGTGAAATTATGAAATCCATTATTTGTCACTATGAACTCAGTGATTTTTTTACCTGCGAGTCCCGAGTCCTGTACTCACAAAAATCTCTGGGATGCAAAGTGTCAAATTATGGGAGTCCCAATAATGCATTGAAATTTCAAACAAAATTTAATTTTGAGATTTTTTAATATCTTAATTATAATCAATACCCAATTTTTCATCAGCTGTTAGTAGGAAAAGAACAGCTTTACAAATACATGTACCTTTGACTGGGTGCTCTAATGCACTTTCATAGAATATTTGGACTCATTCTTTCAATTTGGGGACTCGCAGATTTGCAGTTTATCGAGTCCCAGGACTCGTGGAAGAAAATTTGTAAAAAAATCACTGCTGAACTGATCGTTTCTTAAATAAAAAAAAAGAAGATACTGATGATATTGAGATGAGATGGAGTTATCTGCAGCAGTACACCAAAATAAATTTAAAATTCCATCGACACACGTCATATGTGAACATAACAGTCCATCTTCCCTGCTTTCGGCGTCGTATTTAAGCAAAAGTAAAATGTGTTTATCCTTACCGTCTGCCATTTTCACTTCTTTCAGGTTTCGAGTTTTGAACTGCACAGTTGGTAATCCACTAAAATTCTGATTATGCCACAGAAAACTGTCGTTTATATAGGTCTGTCGATGATGAAATCAAAGTTTGTTAGCG